>MJHO01000054.1:2139076-2466142 GCA_002076135.1 Xerophyta viscosa
CAATGGAGCTTGATAGGGTATCAGATGCAGACTTGCAGGATGTCGTATTAGATGGACGGAAATTTAAAAATCTTTTTCACTATAGTTTGACCCTTCGTTCTGTCAATTGCACACTTATAAATTACGCATTCAGATATTTGTACGTAAGGGTGTTCAACCGGTCCGGATTGGACCGGAGACCGAAATATATAAAAAGTTTGGACCGCAGACCAGACCGGAATAGGACCGGTCCGGATTGGACCGGAGACCGAAATATATAAAAAGTTTGGACCGCAGACCAGACCGGAATAGGACCGGTCCGGTCCGAACCGAACCGCATAAAAGGTGGACCGAACCGGACCGGACCGGTCAGGACCGGTCCGCAGGTGACGACGCGAGGAATTGGATCTGAGCCGCAAGGAATTGGGTCTGCGCTAGGACAAAATGCATGGGGTTGGCCGAAAATGAAAATACTTTGACTGCTTGGACTAGGCTAAAGACATAAATCTTATCAAATTCGGTTTTCGGTACGGTCCACGGTTTTTCAGGTCCGGAACCGGACCGGACTGAGGACCGAAATCTAGACACATCCCAAACCGACCCGGACCGAATTTGCTACATGTCCGGACCGGACCGGACCGAACTCACCGGTAAAATCGGACTTGACCGGTATATGAACACCCCTAAAATCGGACCGGACCGATATATGAATATCCCTATTTGCACGTATGCATCCTCCGACGTGCGACATATAGGTTGCATGAGGATCACTCTGAGAGTTGTCTCATTACTATACGGGGCTGGATACGGATCATCGCGGTAATACGGGTTGCTCATAAAAATAAGGCTTGCATGTCAACTGCCACGAGATTAGGAAAGTGGAGTAGTTGACAGAAAAACCACTCGTAATTTTCTAACGCGGTGATATCATACTTAGAAATATTAAGGGAAAAAAACACCGTCATTGATTTTTATTTATTTTAATTTTTAAAGTGCAGAGCAGCGTAGATGAGATGAGTCAAATTTCTATAAATCGGATTTTTAACGCATGCTGACCTTGCTGTGTCAATAATTACTTAATTTTAGAGCAATATTTAATAGAAAAAATAATAAAACAACTATTTTCTAAATTTTAAAAGTAAAGGTTACAGGTGACTTAGAGTATTCAATGGGAAAAAAAAATCAATAAGTTGAAATTATCAAAATATATATTTTTATAATTTAAAATTATCAAAATATATTTTTTAATTTTGATTGATGAGTATGAATTTCATTTACAATTATTTGTATTATATTGTATAAAATGTTAGTTTAGAGGACAAATGTTAGTTTAGAGGACAAAGTATATTGTATAAAATGTTAGTTTACAACAAAGATGGAGAATCGTTCTAGACTTACTTGTATTATTGTACAAATAGTACAAGTAAGTAGAAAAATAAAACTAATTTTGTCAACGCAATTTGATCAGATATATTTACAAAAAGAAGGAAAGTACTAAAGGATATCTACATATATTTTTACAAAAAATTTTAATATTAAAAACGTAAATTTTGATTAAAACTATAATTTAATATTTAAAATTTTTTTAAAAAAAACTTCTAAATAGAAGTTTAAAAAAAGCAGAAAAATTTGTTAATTTTTTAGAATTCAAAATATCTACGTAAAAGTATGTGTGTGTATATATATATGTTATACACGATTATTATTAACTTTTTAGAATTCAAAATATCTACTTAAAAATATATGTATGTGTGTGTATATATATATATATATATATATATATATATATATATATATATATATATATATATATATGTTATACACGATTATTATTAACTTTTTAGAATTCAAAATATCTACTTAAAAGTATATGTGTGTGTGTGTGTATATATATATATATATATATATATATATATATATATATGTTATACACGATTATTATTACCTTTTTAGAATTCAAAATATCCACTTAAAATTATATGTCTGTGTGTGTATATATATATATATATATATATATATATATATATATATATATATTAAAGCGATAAAATTTTATTAATTTTAAATTATGGGTATATAAGAAAAAATGTCCCTAATATAAAAAGGGATAATTGAATATGAGGCTCCCAAAATTTACGTCTTGTACTTCAGTCTCCGAAAATGTGCTTTTGTGTTGAAGAACGTGTCACCACGTCGCGCGTTTTAATATTTCTAAGAGTTGAAACGTGCGACTGTTATTTTTGGAGGGCTTATATACAATTATCCTATATAAAAATCTAATAAGTAGTTATCTTTAAGACTTCAACAAATGTACGATAGTGGAATCCACGTTTTAAAATATTTTAAGTTTATTAATAAAGCTTTAAGGTGCTCATGCTTTTCTTCATTAGAAATATATATATATATATATATATATATATATATATATATATATATCCGTGCGTCAACCTTTTTTTTTTTATTTTCAGGTAACCTATAAGTTGTTATTTATTTGGAAAAACTACTCACCCCAACAAACTACCCAATAAATTATATACAATCAATCTTCACCACGCATGTATCTCGTGATCCGCACAATTTTTTCGTGATCCCTAAAAAATATTAAAATTATAAATATATCCATTCTGATATGTGGTCTTAATTATACCACGTCAATGTGTAATTTATTGTGTGCTTTTTCGGGGATGCGCATACCTCACTTAGGGATTTTTTTTTTTAATTTTTTATAAGTTAATATTAGTAGCACAGCTTTTTGTCTGAACGCCAATTCCACTTCAATACAAAAACAAACTTGACATGGTTTACGGTTTACGTTATATCCGACTACATTTGCCCTTAATTATTCAGAAATTTCATTCATCAGGAACACCTGATTAGCAGCCGTCCGCAGTCCTTCCAGAATGTATGCACACATCCCGAAAAATTTTGGACGGCCCCGATTGTATTAGGACCGTCAGGTGCCCCTGCAGCCCTCTTAATTCTTACATTTGATCCAAAAAACAAAGCAAGTGTAAATGGTAAATTAGTTTCTGCTTTTTCAAATCTCATCCAATTCAGCTTTTCAAATCTACCCAATTCAGCTTTCAATAGAAATTTATTTAGATTAGTCGAAGTGTATAAATGACTAGTATAACATATATAATAATATTTCTAATAATATGTTTTACTATTAGATGTAGAATATTTTGGACGAGTTATATCAGTATTGCTAGCAATACTATAATTTTGTGATATACAATATGATTGTGTTGTAAAATTAAAATTTTTTAAAATAATTCTAAGGCAAAGTGGAACTCAAATTTTTAAAAATTGGTTAAATAGATAATCTAAGTGATAATTCAAAATCATATTTCAATCTGGGATATTGGTGACATCAATGGTTTTTGCTAAATATAGATTATGCAAGCATTCAGATTTTGCTTTATAGTTTATTGTATTTATTTGGTTAATATAGCTAGAGAGATATAATCGAATATTCAAAAAAAAAGTGGAGAAAATATGTTATTATTTACAATATATTTATACTAATATTTGGAGGAAGAATAATACAACAAATAAAAAAGAAAAATCGTGATAAGTTATAATTTTTTAAAAGAAAATTATTGTTCTTTCTTCCGACATGAGAAGTTAAATTCAAAGTTGAGGCGTTATATTGAGCACACATCTTTCTTCTTTTGTGTTTTTTTTTTTTAAATTTTTAATTTAATTTTGCGATTTTTTTTTTTTGAATTTTAGTCATTTATAAAACTATAATTCTATTTTAGATATTTGACTTTTCAATTTAATATGTCGTGTTCAGTGTCTTGATCTTTCGTCTCTTTCCAAATAATAGGGATGAATTCTTGTAAACAAAATTAAAAAAATAATTTTTTTTAAAAGAAGAAATACTTTAATTTGGAGCCAGAGTTATTAAAAACCGTCGGATCACAGAATTATAATCGGATGGCAGCCAAAGCTCTTGGCTGCGACCAGATTACAGTAGTTCATTCCAGACCCTTCTTGATTTGTCACCGCTCGTGTTACAATTCTTGTCACGTCACTTTCTTTGTACCTCGTTATACACAGCGAACACACGTGCACTAGCCTAAAAATATCAAACTTTTCTTTCATTTTTTCATTTTATGTGTAGGCCCATCTGCAGAAATAAAATTTCCTTGGGCAAATTTTATATCAGCCTCTTTTATTTTTATTTGTTCGGATTACCTTGAAAATATATTTTTAGGGACTAATCTGACAAATCTTTAAAAAGAAGGACTGATATGATATTATCCGAATTTCCTTCAAGGAGGACCTAAGTAGGGTACGTGAAATTCTTAATGTAACAATATTAATATTATAGATTTTAACGAGTATTTATAATTTTTATATTTAAATTTTTTTAAAAATATTTTTAAATATTTATTTTAAAGTTTCTAAATTTAACGAGATAGAAGTGGATATAGTTCGTTAAATTTTGAAGGCCCAAAATATTTATTAGAAGTATCTTTTAAAATATTTTGAACGTAAAATTATAAATCTAATCAAAATCTATAAATTTTATTTAGAAAGTCTTTCTAAAAAATAATTATAAATTTTTTTTTTATTTTAACAGAAATATAATATATGTTAACGTGGCGTAAACGTTTAATTATAAAAAATTTCAAAAAAGTAAATATATAATAGTTTGGATCTGATACAATTGACTGTACTCCACTATATCATAAACATTGTGTGTGTGTGTGTGTATACCACTATATTTTACAAATATAGAATATAAATTTTTTTTTTTTTTGTAAGATAAGAAGCTTTTGTATTGAACAAGGACATAACTATAAGAAGTTTTTTTAAAGTTTGGCAAAACTGCAGCCAATTACATATGCTCTAAGCCATTTGGATCATCTGGGTCGGCTTTTTTTTTTTTTTTTTTGATTAGGTAAGAAGCTTTTGTTTTGAACAAGCACATAACTATAAGAGGTTTTTAAATTTTGGCAAAACTACAGCCAATTACATATGCTCTAAGCCATTTGGATCATCTGGGTCGGCAGACACAAAAATACTCTATGTTCATCTTCAAGATAAAATCTTACTCTTGTTCCATTCTCATGATCATTCAAACTTCCATCAGAGTCTCAAAAAATCTATAAGCAAATCGAAACTGGAATAAATAGCATATTATCAAAAAAAATCAAAGACCAAACAAAAACTAAATAAGTAAATAAAACATGGATCATATAGAAAAAATAGCAAATAATTGTTAGTACTAGCACCTCTAGAGTTAAAACACTTCAAACTATACTAAAATTCATAAGAAAGTCTTACAGGTTGAAAAAAAAAAAAAAAAAAAGTTAAGATTTAAAAAAATAATCCCTAAATAGAACTCAAACCAAGCCCCTCTCCTTAGGTGATAAAAACAAGGAAAAATTGCGTTTCAGCCCCCCGTTTCCCAAAATTGACTTTTCAGCCCCCCGAAACGCGTTTCTCCGCCGACGTGGCGGCGCGCGCGTGCCGCCATGTGGCGTTTCGGGGGGCTGAATCGCGCGCCCCAAAATTAGTGGGGCTGAAACGTAATTTTCCTTAAAAACAAATTCAACACATAACATTCTAATAGCCGGGCCCAATATAAAAATTATTGTTTTTGGTGGAAACTGTAATTTAATTTAATTCTCGTAAATGTACGTCGTCCATCAAGCAGTCGACAAGATATGAAATTATTTCTTTTAATTTACTTGTAATTGACGTAAGGCATCAAAATCTTATAATAAAAAAAGAAAAAGATAACAACAATCTATTAAAAATACTCCCGCAGCCATCCGTGATGGATCGATAGTGACTGAACGCAAATAGCAAGCCCGAGTCAGTCTGAACTGCCGACTACCGGGACCCAACTGCCCTGGGGTCGCCGCGTCGGTCGCGCGTGCGTGCAGAATTTTCAAAAACAATCGTACCCGAATCCTCTTACCGCTAGAAGATGGAGTGCAACTTGTTCGCAAGTATATTCGATCTGGTCAGAATGTTTAATATGAATAGTTAAAACTTTTATCTCATAATATAAAAATTCTATATTTGAATTCAACAAATATCACCTATAATGTAGAAAATAACATGAATTTTGGATATGATCAGTTGAAGAAATTAAAATTCTTCAATTAGTAAAATATGGGATAGTGGCCCGTAAGTTTTTCTATTTTGACGATACATAATAATGGACCGATTATAGACATAAATTTTTCACAATAATTAAAAAATAATAATGTTGTATCTAAATACTTCTATCTATTATCCAATAAATACGAATTTTATCATTCCAACTATGCTACTCCAATTCTATCTTATCAGTTGCATTACATGTGTTTTAAATATTTACTTTCTTAAAAAAAATTTAAATTTAATGCTAGTAAGTTTTTAAAATAATCTTTTACTAAATAAGTTTAAATTTCTATCCTTCTTCAACGTCGAAATTTTTAAAAAGATTCTAAATATTTAAATTTAAATAAATTGTTTTTAGAAATAAAATAAGTGTGATAATATAATTGCGATGTCAGAATTAGGATAGTATGCTTAAAACAGTGAATTAGCGTTCTAAAAGAAAAATGTCCGAATAGCTGAAGAATAAAAGATAATATTTTTAGGATTTATTATTCCGACTTTGAAAAAAAATTAGAAGGGTATTGAGCCGATATTTGGCAAGGTTTTTAAAACCGGACCGGTGGCCGAACCGGTTGAACCGGCGGGTTCAACCGGTTATATATATATATATATATATATATATATATATATATATATAATTTGTATGTGTAAGTATTTATAGTAAAACTAAATTCGTATGTGTAAAATATATAATTAACTAAAATATATAAGTAAGATCTAATTTGTAGTAGGCTATAGGTGGATATATCAGAATATTTTACAAACTTACTATCATCGAAATCAATCTAAAGGTCTCTAACTTAATAAGATAGAATATCTGATATCTGATCACCGTGCACATATATTTATGTATAGTTATTTATTTATATTTATATTTATATATGTATATTTATATTTATTTATAATATAAGAAATATTTTTTAATGATCAAAACTACTATACGAAAGACTCTTGTATAGATTAAAAATTCCGACGATACTTAAGATAAAAATAATATGGGACAATATATATAATATATATATATATATATATATATATATATATATATATATATATATATATTATATTTTATTTATTTATTTATTTTATTTATATATATACATATATATGTTATCTATATATAAATATAATAAAAAAATATTTAAAAAATATAAAAAAATAGAAAATCCGGTCCAACCCGGTTTAAACCGGTTTGTCCGGTTCACCGATTTTTTCCGGTTCAACCGGTTCTGGCCGGTTTTCGCCCTTTCCGGTTTGGGAGGTTCATCCGGACCGGACCAAGGTCCGGTTCCCGGTTAAACCGGTTGAACCGGCCGGTCCGGTCCGGTTTTTAAAACAGTGATATTTGGTAATCAAATAATTTAAATAAGTAATTTATCTGATAATTTTAAATTTATAAATATATGCAATCTTTCGGTGCGAAACCCGAGATGGGATCGCCTGTGCTAAAAAGCACAGGCGATTCCCTGTGGTTGCGATCTGGGCCGTTAATCGGCCCAGTACGTATCACGAGATTTTTTATTTAAACTTTCGTCGACTTATTTGACCTAATTCTATACATTTTTATGAAAAGTTATGAACTATAATGTTGTAGATTTTGATGTGATCTACAATTTTGTAGTTCAAAGTTTTTTAAAAAAATATCAAACAATATGTCAAATTGATGATTAAATATTTTAATCATCAATTTGACATATTGTTTGACATTTTTTCGAAAAACTGTGAACTACAATATTGTAGATCACATCAAAATCTATAACTTTGTAGTTCATAACTTTTCATAAAAATATATAAAATTAGGTCAAATAACTCGACGAAAATTTAAATAAAAAATCTCGTGATACGTGCTGGGCCGATTAACGGTCCAGATCGCAGCCACAGAGGGATCGTCTGTGGCTGACCATCTCGCGAAACCCATGGCGCATGTCCCGGCCATTGACGTCATTTAATCACATCATATCCTACGTGGCACCCACTCACAAAATCCAGCTCAGCATTTTTTCAACTTTTTCGGTAGCATAAATAATCTCGGCCATGAAATTAATATGGTGTAGTTGTATATTAGTTCCAGATTTTTTCTGTAGACAATATAAATTAATTTTTAAAATAAAAAAAATCAGTATAATAATATATTGTTATTATATTAGTGTAATTTTTATTTTCAGAGATTAATTTATACTGTTTTTAAAATAGAATAAATATGCTATTTATCCAAATTAATATTTTTGCAGTGAACGAAGAGGACGGAACAGCTTAACATCAACTTGTTCCCAGGGGATAATATATTAGCCCAACTCGTATATATTATCACCCTGGCTGTTTTATGACCCTCCGTTTCTCTCCCCGCTCTTTCATTTCGCATCAATCTTTAAAATAGCAAGACTCATTCGCTCCCTGCTGTCCCCGTTCCCATTTCTACCTTCATATACACACAAACAAGCTTCAATTTCGCCGTGCTAATCGGCGGCGATCGTTGGCTTACTACGATTTCTTAATATCCCTCTGCCTTCGCCTTCGCCTTCGCCTTCGCCTTTGCCGTCGTTAATCACCGCCGCCTTTGTTGATCGGATAGAGATTTTTAATTTTCTTTGTTTTTTTTTGCGGTTTTTTCGGTCGTCAATAGGCATGCGCTCGCGGTGGAGGTGCTAACGCTGGCGGCAACGGGGGATGGCGGCGCGGCGGGCAGCGTCGGACAACGCACTGACGGTTACGGCAGCGGCGTCCGTGCGCCGGCAGCCGGTGATGGAACGATCACCGCCTCGGCCGGGCGCGCGGTGCGCAGAAGTCGCCGGTGGCACAGCGGCGGAGTGCGCTGCGGTGGTCTGCTGCTGCCCGTGCGGCCTTCTCAATCTCCTCGTGCTAACCCTTGTCCGACTACCCGCTGGCCTTTGCCGCCGCGCCGTCGTGAAGCGGCGGCGGAAGAAGCGCGCCGCGGCAATAGCGGCAGCCAGAGCGCGAAGCACCTCTAACGGGACATCCATGAAGCGAAGGCTCGGCAGCGACGACGATGAAGTGTCGAGCTGCGCTCCGTCGTCCATCTCATCGGAGGTCGAATTCGAACGCCGGCGCCGGAGCTGGCGGAGATTGATAAGGAGATGTGGGCAAGATTCTACGGCACGGGATTCTGGCGCAGCCCTTCACAACGAGATGATCGTTTAACTTCATAATCTCTCTTTCGATTCTTTCATGAGTTTTGAATCTTCAAAGACTTGCACTGTTTCGCTTGTGACATGAAAATATCCAAGTGATGAAATCCAACCCGACATCTTCTGGTTGTACCAAATATTGAATATCCCTTCTTTATTTTCGTGGATTACATGATTTGGTTTGCCATTAATGGATTCCATTTTCTTCTGTTCATGTATATAGTAATTTAAAAATCTTAGTAAAAACATATATATATATATATATATATATATATATATATATAGGAAAGTGATTTTTCTTTCTAAAATGATCGTGTCTTAATGGTTTCTGATCGTTCAAATTGTGATTAAATTAACGTTCAAGTTATACTTTGGACTTTAATTATTAGTTGTAGTTGAAGGTCTCTATTTTTTTATGGAGCTATAATTCTTTAAGGTTTTTATTGGTTTGCTTCTAAAAAAGGTTCGTAGATGGGACATGAAGATGACGACGTCTTGATCCTCGCCGGCCATGAGCAGTGTAAAGTTTCATTATCCTTCGTTTTTTGCATGGTATTGAAAATATTTAGCAGTCAGTCTCAGAATTTAATCGAACGAGAGTAATTCATGCTGAAAATTCTGGAGATAGGTCACCAAAAACAACATGATATTTTCTACCTCTGAAGAAAATCTCGGTCATAAAATAAAGTAATAATATAAAATAAAAACTGTTATTTTTTCTGATCATGAGATGAGTAAGTATTTATTTGCTAGACAAAATTAGAGTGAAATATTAAGTCTGTCTTCTAGAATAATAGCATTAGCTGACAGCATTAATGTTGACTAATTGCTGGTGGAAATAATAACTTCCATTTTCTCCGAAGAAAAGTATGCTCGGATATTTGTATTTTATATTATTTATAATTATATATTTTAAAAATTTTTAAATATATGAAATGATAAATTATTTTCGTTAAGTTATTTATTATCGTCTTTTAAAAAATAAGATAAAAATACTTTTTTATTTTTATTAAATAAAAAGGATGTAAAAGTATTTTAAATTTGAAGAAATCAAATATAATTCTGAATTATAGAATATACAAATGCAAACGCCCTGATAAGCAAATAAATAGGAATTATTGGATTGCTTAAGATGAATTCTTTTTATTGAAAAAGTGGAAGAGCTCCGAAAATCTGTCCCAAAGTTGTGCTTTATTATCCATATGTGATTTTGGTAGCCACTTTGGGAGCTTTGTATTACTTATTTAAGTGACAAAGGGTGATGAGGACCAAGAACAGTCAAATTTAGAAGAACTCTGCATATCATTTAAGGAATAGCTGAGACAAATTCAATGAAGACGATCCCTATTTAGCTTTTTTTTTTTTTTTTTTTTTTTAGATTAACGTGGAAAAATCCTGCCCGTAACCCGTCCTCATTCGAGCGACCGTCGTAACAGGTAAACCTACGGATGGCACCGATTCTTGTTGCACCAACCGAGGGATCCTATATGCGGGTAGGATAAATCCTGGTGTACGCCTCCGAAGAGACATCAAATTATGACCTATGTCACTCTCCACGGGATACAGGGAGGTTTTTAACCCCCACACCTCCTTCGGAGGGCGCCCTCATTCGAGCTTTTTTTTTTTTAATTATTTTTTAGGTTAGTTATTTATTAGCCCTTCTATTTTAAAAAATTGTATAAATTAACTTTTGAAAGTACAAAAATATTTGATACGTCGCTATATTAATATATTTTTTATTTTTAAGAACAAATTTCTACATCTTTTAAAAATGATCGTACTTTTTTTCTCATAAATGTTTTAGTTTGAGAATTTCCTATTTACAGCAGATGAATTTGTCGTACCCATGTGATATAGCAGCTTGCCCTGGGTCACCTTCTCCATGAATGAACAACAGTAGTGGAGGTCTTGAGGAAGAAAATAGAGACAAAAAGATAAGAAAATCCTAAAATAAATAAATAAATTCACTATTGATATAAATGGCAAACAGAGCTCCCATAAATTTCTTTTCCGTTTGCTTGACAGAAAATCCTAGAATAAATAAATAAATTCACTATTGATATAAGTAAATAAATTTACTATTATTACGGATTAGTCTTTTTTTTTAAAATTTATATATTAATATTTAAAAATAAAAAATACGTCGTTGTGGCAGGACGCATGCAATATCATGTCAGCGCTTTTTTTTGTATTTATAAATAATTAATTTATAAAAAATTTTAAAAGAGGGCTGATATAGGGAACTATCACATTAAATTTTTTTTTTATATTTTTATAATTTATAAAATCTTGTAAAAGGGTATATTTGTAATTACCATTATATTTTGCTTATACTGGAATATTGAGCACAGAAGAGCTGCAGAGTCGTAATCAGGTGGGTTCAGGTCAGGTGGGGTGTTTTTTCTGGCATCTTTTTGAAGGGATTTATTGCAAAAATTGGAGTAAAAGGTAAAAACAAATGGAAAAACAGAGAAAATTTATGATCGATGTGGATATAGATGGGCGCGGCTCCCCTGATGCTGAGGCATCAGGGTGTAGGAAATCGGACGGCCGAGATCGGCCGATCCGTAATAATACGGATATCGAGATTTCGTATAAAACTTTCGTCGACTTATTTGATCTATATTTAAGCATTTTTGAAAAAATCTTTGAACTACAAAGTTATATATTTTGATGAGATCTACAACTTTGTAGTTGAAACTTTTTCGAAAAAATGCCAAAATACATACCGAAATGATAATTAAAACTTTTTATCATCATTTCGGTATGCATTTTGGCATTTTTTCTAAAAAGTTTCAACTACAAAGTTGTAGATCTCATCAAAATCTATAACTTTGTAGTTCAAAATTTTTTTCAAAAATGTTTAAAAATAGGTCAAATAAGTCGACGAAAATTTTATAAAAAATCTCGAAATCCGTATTTTTACGGATCGGCCGATCTCGGCCGTCCGTTTCCTACACCCTGATTCGGCAGAATCAGGGGAGCCGTGTCCGATATGGGCGATATAGATGGTCTGAAAGGTTGCTTTCAGGAGGTGGGATCCCATCAGTTCTTTATTTGACAAGACCAGGATACAGAGGTGAGCAGGCATCCCTTTCTGAGTCTGATTCAGAGACTTATTTCATTCATCAATTTAGATAGTTGTATTATTGATTATTATCAAGCTTTTTATTTTATTTTTGAGATAAATATGGATTATTATCATTATTATTCACCATTAATTTGGAATTAAGGAGGAGGGGGGGATTCAGAGAGGGAAAGGAAAGTGAACTCTGCTGCAGTGGCTTTTCTGGTGATACATGCTGTGGATTGGCTGCTTCTTTTTGTACACTCTCTTTGCAAATCTTGTTCCATCTACTGCTTTGATTTTCATATTAACTACTACTAAACGAACGGAAATGAGAATGCTAAACTGAATATGTGATCACTCTCTCATGAATAGAACCCGATATGATAAAAATTTTGGATGGCCCTAATTGAGGTCAAAGTAAGAGAACGACAGTTGTAATGGTTTGTGATCGCGCGAGTCGCGACCGGTTCGGAGTTTGAAGGCGTAGATGGCTCGGAGGAAGACGAAAACAATCACGCAAAGAAACAGAATTTTTTACGTGGAAAAGACCCCTAATAGATCGGGGGCAAAAAACCACGGGTCGTACGCGACCACCGAAAAAAGCTTTGTATTCTGGGTAGAAAGAGGTGTATATTACAAGTGTGCTTTCACTCGCTTTCTTTTTCTCTCGCTCTCGGAGTCAAGGAGATGATGTCTTCCAGACGGAGAAGAGCTCCTACTACTCTGGATCTTCTTGAAGAAGGAGAGGAGCTCATTCCCCTTCCTCTTCCAATTTCTCCCCCTTTTATAGACCTCTTCCCTTTTTTTCTTTTCTTAACAGCTAAGTCTCCACTTGGTCATAGGTCATGATGACCTAGAGGTAGGCCTCCATAGTGTTCCCACTTGCCCACAATCTGATTGGTTAAGTACACTGTCCTCGTGCAGCTTATTTACCTCCACCGCCTCTCCACCGCCTTAGTACACCGCCCTAGGTTTGGTTGTGGCAGCCAACTAAGCGGTTCTAGGGAGTTCGGATGGTTTAGACTTCGGTCAGGACAGCTCCTGCTTGGCCTGTTCAGCTCAACTCTGCTTGGATGACCTCAGGTCGGCCTGGTTAGCTTAGTTCTGGTCTTCAGCTTGCCTGGGCAGCTCTTCAGCGCCTCAGCACCTCGGCTAGCTCTCCAGCTCGGCTCATCAGCGCCTCAGCACCTCGGCTAGCTCTCCAGCTCAGCACCTCATCACTTCAGCACCTCGGCCAGCTCTTCAGCTCGGCTCTTCAGCACTTCAGCACCTCGTCCAGCTTATGAGATCAGCACCTCGGCACTTCTGCACCTCGGCCAGCTTATCAGATCAGCACCTCGGCACTTCTGCACCTCGGCCAGCTTATCAGATCAGCACCTCGGAACTCTGCACCTCGGCTCGACCCATACTTCTCAGCTCGGTCAGAACACATTGGTATCTCAGCTCGGCCAATACTTCTCAGCTCGGCCAATACATCTCGGTAACTCGATTCAGCCAATATTCTCAGCTCGGCCAATACATCTCGGTAACTCGATTCAGCCAATATTCTCAGCTCGGCCGATGCACCTCGGTACCTCAGCTCGGCCAATGCTTCTCAGCTCGGCCAGAGCATCTCGGTACCTCAGCTCGGCCAATGCTTCTCAGCTCGGCCAGAGCATCTCGGCACCTCAGCTCGGCTCGGCCAGAGCATCTCGGCACCTCAGCTCGGCGAATACTTCTCAGCTCGGCCAGAGCATCTCGACACCTCAGCTCGGCTCGGCCAGAGCATCTCGGCACCTCAGCGTCGTGGCAGCCTAATTTTACGCGTTATCAGTTTGAATATATCCAGCAAAATCAACAACTGTACCAGTTAGAATATAAGAAAGTTTAACAAGCGAATGGAAATTAAAAAAAAAAAGTTGAAGAGAAATTGTCTGATACAATTTTATATTTCTAAAAATAAATAAAGGCCGAGCTCTCAATCAAGCGGAGTGATGGCATAAAATTAGGATTAGTAATATTGTAGTTTAGATTTTATAGTACCTCCTATATCTTTGCTTTTCTCTTTATTTTATTTTTTTCCTATATTATATTCTATTCATTTAGTTTTCTTTCTCCTTTCTCTTTAATTTTTTTTTAATTTTCTTTTTCATTTTATAAACAATACACCTATATTTTTTTATTTTACTTCTTACTGCCATATTATTTTTGTATGAGTCATATGTACTTTGCATCGTCATAATGAATAGTAATATTAAATGCAAATTCAATTTATACTTTGCAATAAGATATATGGTTTATAGTTTATGTTCCCTTTACATTGTCTTATGATATTTTCTTAGGAAAGAACATTGTTGTTATTGCTATTTTTTTTTTGTTCCTTTTTGCGGCGCGTCGGGTTTTCTTTATTATCAACTTTTTAAGTAAATTAGAAATTATTTTGATCTTCACTTGCAAAAGTAGATCTCCTAATGTAAGAGTAGTAGTATCCATCATTGTCAAAATAATTTGTAGCCTCTAAAGATTGATATGGTTTGTTCAAGAGAGTGGAAATCATTATAATACCCATCAAAGTAGTGATTTTAAAATATTAGCATCAGTGCAAGATGTGAGTATATGTCCTAATTATCAGCTTAAACAAATAATTTTTGATAATTTGCATTTTTATGACTCCGATAATTCAAAATTATAAAATTTTATCCTTCTAATTCAAAATGACATTTGTATGCTTTTTTTTTTTTCTATCGTGTTATATCAACATTTCGTCTTTCAAGAAAAATAGCAATGACACTTTATATATTAGGTTATTTCATGAGAATTTGGCAGGCTATTTGTAAACTTTTTTTCTATATATATTTTTATTATTGTGAATAATTTTAATCGTAATTGTTCAACTTTATTAAACGGTTATTTAAAAAAGAAAAAAATCTTCATTGTCAAAGCCAAAGCAGAGTTAAGCCAAATAGAACCCACTTACCCCTTAACATACGAGTCATAAAAGGCGCCAAGTTTTTACAAAAAATTGATCCGCTATAACGCATTCTTTAATCAAATTATTTTTTTTAAGGTTTTTTTTGGATTGACCATCTCCGCCGGCGCCGGCGGAATCCGACCATCTCCGCAGCAACCAAGCCATCTGTTGGACGGGAGTTTTGTTATCTATAAGATCGGTTTCCCCCAACCTCCGATCGTCTGAGAGGTTAGTTGATCTTAAATTCAGCTTTCTATCCAAACGTGATCTGATTCTGAAACTTAGCGGCATTTCAAGAACTCATGGTAAATGATTTGGTGACTTCACTATGAAATGATAATTAGATTGGAAATCCATTTGAGTTTTCGGAGTATAGATTCTAGTGCCAACCACTTGTATCTTCAGGCCTAGAGATCTTGGTTTCCTGTCCTGTGGATGCCGGAGTTGTTTATTGGGTAAAGCCATGCCGTGACCCTCACCAGGAAAGGGTGAATATCTTGTATTTTTTTTGAATGCTACTGCCTCAGGTGACACTGCATTATTAAGTGGTATATGAAAAAAAAAAAAACTTGCTTGAACTTTGTTAAATATATGTGGATTTGTCTGTGAAATGTATCTTATAGTTGTACATAAATTGACAAGTTAGAGAACAGGGGTTCCTTGTTTGCTCGTCTGTATAGGTGATGTAGTAAAGATTTTGAACTGTTTGGAAAAAAAAGTAAATGCCCATCCTAAACATACAACAACCCAGTAAATTTCCGCTGCGGCCGGATAAAGCGTAGATGTACACAACTACACCCCGAAGGAAGCTTTTTCCGCAGGACTACCCATCCTACATATCTCCACTATAAATTTGATGGAGTCGCGATTAAACCAAGGGCGAAGCATTATCAGCCCGTTAATGGCGACTTAATACGGTGACTCAACATTCCTTATTTTAAGGATACTGTTACCTAATTAGAGGCAAAACTATTTAGGATTTAGGGTGGCGGATTCACACATAGATAGATATTTAGAATCTAACCCTAGAAAGACAGATCTTGTATTCGGCTATCTCACTTCTAGCATAGTAACAAAAAACGTTCTCCCTCCCCGTGGACGTAGGCATCTCCGCCGAACTACTTAAATTCTGTGTGTTTTGTTATTGTTTTCCGTTCATTGTAGTCTTATTCCTAAATCTAACAAACCCCGAACCATCAAAATTGAAGTCAGCGTTCTTACTCATGTATACCTCAATGGCAAATCTTGGTGGTGATGTGAGCGAGAGAAGTAAATACAGGAATTGCTACAATCTCATGAATGATGGAGCGCTTGGACACAGGAGAAAAAGGGTGGATCTGGAGTTACTAGTAGCTATGAGGCCCAATATATATATATCGATTTCCGGTTATTCAGACTAAGTTCAACTTATCAATCCAATGCATGTGTAGTCTGCCACCCAATCCCTAGATGTTAATACTCTTAACTCTATTGTCCTAGAGTTAAAGGAATCACACATTCAATATACAAGATCGACAATGTGGAGTTACCCTGAACTCCAAGAATAAAACTCTCAAGTGTCATTATCTCGAACTTAGGTCTATACCTGAATGGATCTATGCCTATGAAATTAACATGTTTAACAAGTGTGCATGATGTATCTTCCAAATGATAATTGTTCCGGTGACTAATTCTTATATGTATAGAGTTGTGGATGGGAGATGCTCGCGATCTGTATATATTCTGGCACAGAAACCAATAGCTCTTCAGGTTCAACATTACATTCCAGTTATTGCAGATTTGTCAGCTTATTCTGCATGATCTTCAGATGGAATTTGAAATCTTGTGCAAAAGATCTGTACATTGCATGAACTCAATCACCTGAGGTAAGTTATGTATTATCTGTAAGTACTATGTTGTTGCTGTGTAATTATATGTGATGATTTAGGAACTTTTATTTTTATTTTTTTCAGACCGTCTCTGTTATGGATAGTATTCAGTTGCCCGTTATATGCAAATATTTCAGTTTAGGTTATGAACTATGTAATATGCAACTTCATACAGATTGATATGTTACTGCATGGTTACAGTAGGCAAAATTTAATTAATTCATGAATACTTTTCCAGATTGCTATTCTTTTTTTTTTTTTTCTTTTTTTTTTTTGAAAAAAAGACGCTACCTTTGTTAAAAGGACTCAACATCGGTCTTGACTGACGTAGACTTCTTAAAAATCCACATATATAACGACACCCAAATATACAAAATACAGAAGACTCCTAAAAATACAAAATACACCAAAGGATAAGACAAGTAAAATCCGTACATTCACTTATACAACCAAGAATAACTAAAAAAAGAGATAAGAAGCCCAGGAGAGAGTGAGGGTTAGTGTTTTGCATCGATGATGAATTAGATTATGCAACGATATAAATTGCAGCTAAGGATATGAACTCCGTCATATTGCAGTGGTAACTAGCTACGATTAATGGATCGTGTTGCCAAATTTGGGTAAAGCCCGATAAGTGCAAGCATCCAAAAAGTCTATGAAGGACCAATAGGTATGTATACACTAGATAAGACTCTTAGGTAATGCCACTTGGCATGGAACTTGGGGAATGATATAGCAGATGATTCTGGTAGCCATCCTCATCATCGGAACTCGCTGGATCTCGCCCAAATTCGCCGGATCTTGTCGGAGCTACACCAACAGACGTGACCATGAGAAATATAATGTTCTCCTTCCTCATGCAATCGAGGTATTTTGAAAACTCTACTTGACGACAGAATTTGTGCTAAGGACTCTCGGTTACCAGTATGAGACTCTCAAGCTCATCTAGTCAGAAAATTTGCTTTTATCTGAAAGTCTAGTTTTTATCGGAGTAGAAGCTTCCTAGGTAGGACTCATAAGGTTCATTAGATGGTTTTACAATTTCCTTGGTAACTGCAGGTCTCTCCGCAAGCTATTTGTTGTAATTTTATAAGGATGATTGCAAACCAGCAGCGTCCCCCCCCCCCCCCCCCCCCAATATTTTAACATTCGCGCGTTTCAGTCCCTGAAAATGCGAAAACGCACGACGTGACGCCGCGTGCTGACAACCTCCCTCCCCCCCCCCCCCCTTTCATATTTTAACATTCGCACATTTCAGCCCCTGTAAATGCGAAAACGCGCGACGTGATGGCGCGTGCTGACAACCCCCCCTCTCATATTTTAACATTCGCGCGTTTCAGCCCCTGGAAATGTGAAAACGCGCAACGTGACGGTGCGTGCTGACAACCCTCCCTATTTTAACATTCGCGCGTTTCAGCCCCTAAAAATGCGAAAACACGCGACGTGACGGCGCGCGTGATGTGTCAGCACGAAAACATATTTCCAAGGGCTGAAATGCAAACATTAAAATAGGGGGCTGATATGCTAAAGCCCTGAGATTTTATAAGCGGTCATTTGACTGATTACTTACGAGCCAGAGCACTTTTTTGCACCTTGCCTTCTAGTTCTAGGAATTGGCTGCCCCACATTAGACTGTATTTTGTAGTCTTGTCCAAAAATTAATAAACTGTGTTGAAGAAGCTTCTGATTCTTTTAAAAATTTACTTATTCCAAAAAAATACGCGTGCACACACACACACACATATATTTATATATAATTTTGATGTACTTCATAATTTTAATATTTAGTTTTAAAACAAATATTTTTGAATTTTTATTTTGTGTCTCCAAAAATTTTTCAACCGGTAATGACTTCGAAGCCATAAATATTTATTTGTACTATATTTTAGAAAATTTTCAATAGAAAATTTGTACATTATATTAAAATTTGTTTTTTCATATATTGAAATTATTTAAAAGTATGTATATATATATATATATATATATATATATCGATTCCTAGAAAAAGCAAGATTATGTATGAAGATGGTTAAAAAAGGGGGCTGATTACAGGTGATAGTTTCTAGAGCTTGACTGGTGTTTAAGGATTTGCTTCTTTCGATGTCCTACGACTAAGGAAGATGTGATTAAAAAAAAAAAAAAATTCTAGTATCTTAGTTAGACCAATTCAGTAAGCAGCTACAGGTACAAAAAGAGAAAATGCTACAATTTTATTTTTTTGAAAAAAAAAGAAACTCTAATATTGCTTTAATCACAAGATATGCTGTTATCTTCTTTAAAGCAAACTTCATTACCATCTCTAATGGTGGCGTAGGAGTGGGTAATAACTGCTACAATGTCTTTATTTGTTCGTCTTTTTTACCTTTTATTTTAGAAAATGACCTTCATGATATGGATGTTTAGGTAGTCTCTTCTCTTCATGTAACTAAAAAAGGAGCGGTACAGTGATTATGGCAGCGACAGAATGTCGCAGCGGATAAACGAAAGCTCAAGAATCATTTTTATCCGATTTTACAGCTCCATATAATCATTTGAAGTCCTAATTTGACACAAATTGGCAGTAACGAGTACATCTATTATCTCATGTACGAGGGAAGATTTTGTATGAATTCCAGCGTAGAATTGTCTTCTCATCGGAAAGAGTGCAATGTATATTTCTTTTTTTTTAAAAGAAAAAGTTCTGGACCCAGCCGTTTAGTTTGAAAATGACAAAAAATTGAGAAAAGGTTTTGGTCATCACGTATCATTGCAAATAACATCGATCTTGGTCGTAGTATTCTACAATTTACAAACGTGTCTCTGAAAATATTACATTTGCTTGCAAATTTGAGCTATTTGTAGTTCTGCTAAACTCACAAAGTCGTGGTCTTTGGTGTACTTGGCACCGTATATAACCAAATACTAATATATTTATGATTGTTATTATTATTTTAAATTATTATGAAGAAATTCTTCATATAATTGGTCTGATTTTGTACGATGTATGAATAGTATCGAACTATGTTTAAGCAATTGAAGGGTTTTATTGTCCGTATTATCTTCCATTAAGTATGAAGATAATAAATTATTCACACTCTTATAAATGCTTTTGCGAGATTTGAACACGATATATTTACTTTATAAAGAAAAGGCTTGCGGTGGGCCTTTTTTTTTAATTTTTTTTTTTGAGTAACAAACAATTATAAACGTTCATTGTGTTTATAAGTTTATTGTGGATGAAGATAATTGTATGCGTATGTATTATATATAAAACTATAAAAGTTATTAGTACGCTGCAGACTTATTACATTGATGTTGATTGTCTGCATTTTATTCTTTCTGTCTGTAATTATATATTACTCTCATGGACTTATTTTTTAGGGCATTTTACTGCTTTAATTAGTTTAATGTCTATTATTTATTAAAAATAAAGGAAAACTTAATATCAGCCTTTGCCTATGATATTACAAATAAGTCACTTATTTATAATATATTATTCTTTACATTTTTTTTAAAAAAAAAAAAAATCTAGGGATAATGTCTCTCCAGCCCTCCCTTTTCAAAATTTTACCCCGTCAGCCCCCCAACTTTGTCCCATTCCATTTCAGCCCCTCTCTCGTTTTTCGTGTTTTCTTATTTTGACCATTATAACAATATTTTTTGAAAAAAATTTAACATGAAAATTATAGATTTGGATGAGATTTATAACTTTCATGTTCAATATTTTTTCAAAAAATACTTCTAAATAGATATTTTGATGTGCCGAAGTGTTAACGGATTATGGATCCGATCCGTTAACCCGCTAAAATTTCAAAGTGCCAAAATATCTATTTAGAAATATTTTTTGAAAAAATGTTTAACATGAAAGTTATAGATCTCATTAAAATATAAAACTTTCATATTGAAAGTTTTTCTAAAAAATACTAACATAGTGGTCAAAATGGTGTTGCATGTTAAACGAGGAGGGATTAAAATGGTATAATACAAATCATAGGGGCTGATTTGGAAAGGTTTTCACCCTCTATGGGCTGAAAACAAAGTTTCCCAAAAATCTATTTAAAATTATTTTTTTAAAAAAATTAAATTATAAATTGTAGATACATAAAAAAAATATATTTAATTTTATTTTAATGTGGTGCGCGCGACCGTTTTAATTATCCAAATTTATATATATATGTAGATTTATCATCAGCTCATAATGTTCCACCCGACGTGTAGGTCCGACGAAGAAGATTATTTAATTAGTTTTTTATGACTTAATTTTCTAGCAACAAATACGTCTCTAATTAGAGATGTTTGTTTCGGTATTTCGATGCGTTTCAATGGAATTTTGAGTTATAAGCGTCAAATTTTGCCAACATTGTGTTTTTAAAGGACAATCTGCTAAGAGTACCCACCTAAAATTATTTTTAGTAAAATAGCATCTCTCTAATTTGATTCAATTTTTTGGTACTTTTTTTGTAATTTAAATGATAATTATATATTCGTCTTTTTTTAAATAGAACTTTTCAAAACATGTTAAAAAATATTGATGCTTTGCTTGACAATTATTAAATCAGGTAAAATATCCATATATAAGTAGTTTGTGAAAAAAATTTGAGTAGGAAAAAAATAATTTTGATATGTTCTATTATTTTTATATTCGAAGTGTTTTCAAAAACTATATCTAAATAGATATTTTAGAGCTCCAAAATTTTTAGTAAATATAAAAAATTAGAGCCTTGAAACTTACATTTAAATTTAAAACTTTGATTATAAAAATTATATAGTACAAAAATAATTATTTTTTGTATTCAATTTTTTTTTAAAAAAATATTTATAGACAAGATTTTGCAGCGATGCCATAAGTTTTTCAAATGAAAGTATTTTAAAGAACACTAAAACATCAAATCTGATTAGGAGGGTTATTATTTGACCAAATTCTATTTTAGATGAGGCTACTAGCAAATTGCCTCCTTTTTAAAATGTTGAGTAGGTTTTGTATCTCTTGGGATTTCAAGCCTGCTACAATACTTCTAGGAAGGTTGAATGGTGATTGAGAAAGAGTCTCTCGAATGAGACCATCTATCTACCGGTGGTTGCCAAGCTAAGAATATTGTGTGTTGCCAATTAATTATTTGATTGCATAAATGATAATAACAATTATTTTGGGACAAATATTCTCCGGATGTTATAAAGCGCGATCGGGCGGGAATTCATCAAGGGAGGGTTACATATCACCCTCTGCATCGAGCGACATATTAACCGCTGCATCGTGCGATGGTCACACAATAAGGGACATATTAACGTGTTACAATAAACTTCTTGATTATATATAATTTGCTATTTCTTAAACTAAAAAATACTTCAAAAGAAAAATACAAAATATAAATCACATCATAATTTATTTTTTAGAAGCTCTAAGATTTTAATTGATTAACAATTTTTTTTAAATTATTATTAATAATTTAAAGTCTCAAATATCTATTTAAAATTATTTTTTTATAAAAGTTTAAATATATAAAAAAAATCATTATATATCAATGTCTTTTAATTTTTACTTTATATTTAAATTGTTGTTCAGATATTTCTAATATAAACTTCGAGATTGTAGCTGAGTTATAAAAAAGTTGAAATGAGGCCCTGATATGCAAATTCTCATTTAGCAAGGAACAAGCTTATGCTCTTAACTTTGTCTCACCTTTCTTGCTTTCTCATATATCAATCAGATAAAGTTTTTTTCAAAAGTCGCAACTGTTATTCATTCGTGTCACTACCCTACCCTAGAGTGTTTATTAAACAAGCAAATAAAAATTATTCAGTTTGAAAAAAAAAAAAACATGATAAGCTTTGTATAGTTATAATAACTAAATAATAATAATAATAGAATAATAGAAGCCACCGACACCGACAATGCAAGCAAAAGAGCCACCTTACCCTCATACAATGCCCTCCAACCTAACTCCCTCAACTCCGACTCCGACCTCGACTTCTATTTAATTTTCCGCACTGGATATATATATATATATATATATATATATATATATATAGGCACACACATACAGAAATAATAAATAAATTATATTTATTTTTTTATATTGATACTAATGTTTTGCTCCTATGACAAACATAAGTTACAATTTGGTAGATGAAAGCATTACAAACAATCAATTAATGCATAGAAAAGTATAAAACAGAGTATGATGGACTAATTTGTAAAGAATTCAAGAATGCCAAAGCTATTGTAACCACACGAGATGGGATCGTTTGTGGTTTAACCACAGACGATCCCCTGTGGTATTAGATCTGCGCCGTTAATCGGCCCAGCACGTATCACGAAATTTTTTTATTTAAATTTTCGTCAATTTATTTTACCTAATTTTATACATTTTTATGAAAAATTATGAACTATAAAGTTATAGATTTTGATATGATCTACAACTTTGTAGTTTAAAATTTTTCGAAAAAATATCAAACAATATGTCAAAATGATGGTAAAAAATTATGATCATTATTTTGACACATTGTTTGATATTTTTTCGAAAAACTTTGAACTACAAAGTTGTAGATCACATCAAAATCTATAACTTTATAGTTCATAACTTTTCATAAAAATGTATAAAATTAGATCAAATAAATTGACGAAAGTTTAAATAAAAAATTTCGTAATACGTGCTGGACCGATTAACGGCCCAGATCACGACCACAGGGGATCGCCTGTGCTTTTTACTTTTTAGCACAGACGATCCCATCTCTAAACATACATGCCTTCGTTAATGTATTCTAAAACCATTATAAGGTTAAGTAATAGTGGATATTTGAGGAGAAATATATTGAAGGTACTAATGGTATCTATACTTCGGGCTAATTTACTACAATAATATTCTCCTACGATCTATCTCTTTGTGTAGCATAGACCCATAAATCTAGGCCTCATTTTCTGTCTCATTATTTTTTATTAATGATGTATATCATATTATTTAGAATTAATAGAGGTGATTTAATATGTAAATAAACTAAATAAGGAATATAGTCATATGTTATTTATCAAAGTAATAACATAGATGATGGAGGCAAGGGATTTTGATTCCAGACGTATCGCCTGTGGTTGGTCGAAGGAGGGGCAGGGCATAGTGTCCGAGAATTCCTACGCGTCTATTGTGTTGGGAAGTCACTTCCTAATGGCTTTCTTCCTAGTGATTTATCTTTGATGGCATAATTGAGAATGGCGTTTAGGACGGCAAACTTTTTGAGAGTTGCATAGGGTTTGTCGTCCTAATATTTTACGTCCAATCATCTCCTGGATATGACACCCCAAAGCTCTGAGCATCTCTTTATGTTGTGATGCGCGTTTGCCGCCACATGGCATAAGCTGGTTGGTCAATCTTCTCATCCTCCTACTGTCACTAAGTTTAAATAATACTGTTTAAGTTAACTTTGATAACACTTCGATTACTGTTTCATATATGAACAGGGATGTGCCTAGGGCCCAAAACCAAGCTGGCTGAAAAACCAACCGAAGACAGTTCGGCAGACCTCGAGCATCCATTCGGGGCTAATCGAGCCTCTAAGGTCAACTAAGTAGCCAATGGCAAGATGACGCCTGGCCACTAGCCCACGCACGTCCTATTAGGCTGATGAACATACGTCTGTCCGCGTGAGTAGTCAGGCATCCGCATATGCCCTTCTTTGGAAAGCACGTCGTAGACTAGCAATCACCTCGCTGCCGATCTCGCCAACCAAGAGCATGGCTAGAAGTCCGAGTTGAAACCCCTCCAAAAAATAAACTGTATCAACTGCTGAATGCTGTATCACGTAAAACTTGTATCGCTTGATTTTTTTATTCACTGTACTTGCTAGCATAGGTATTAATTACGCTACCTCATCAATGTAAATCAAACTAAACTTAATTCTGATTAACTTTCGATATTATTACTAAAATTTGTAGTATTTAGAAAATTTTATAGTATTATATATTTTTTTTAGTTAAATAGGAGAAATATTTGCTAAAGTTTTTTTTTTTTTTTTTGATAATAATATTTGCTAAAGTTGAAAACTTCAAATCGGAATGTATGCATGTGCTTATATGGGGAACGTGTGCGGTGTCTTCTGTTTGCAGGCTAAGTCTTGACCAAAATGGAGACAGCTGGATTCTGGTGTAACAATGTGCAGTTTAATCTCTCAAAAATGCCCTTGGTTTAATTAGCTCGCAGTTTCTATTTCCTTCCCTTATGTCAAGGGTATAACCGTCTTTCGATGAACTGCTTTTCCGGTGGACTAACTTCGCTTCCCAGCAAGCATCCAGTACCGGTGGTCCAGTACTACTACAACAGTCCAACCAACCTTTTTAACTCTCAGATGTAATTTCCTAATTACCCCTTAGAAAGTTCATCACAAGCAAAGCAGCAGACGCAATAACGTCGTATATAGAAGGGCTGTTACGTAATTAGATAAGTACCGTTCAAAATTACGGTACTGATGGGGATAGATTCACGGATCCGCGTGTGGGGCGAGTCGGACCCAGAACCGTGCAGCCGACGACTCGCTGGTGCATGTGGGCCCACAACCAGCCCTGGCAACGGCTACAGATCTCGCCACGTGTCCGCGCATTCCCTCCACTTGTACCTTTTGTTTTGATGTCCGCACCACCCTAACAAAATGCCCACTCTTCCTCCACCACCCTAAAATCGAAAATCATTAACAACGAATACAAACTATTCTTCCCTGAACTAGCTCTGAGAAACTTACTCGCCGTCGGCCATGGTTTCTCCGATCCATGGCAGCGTTGTTCCTTTACTATTATCTTTCTTCTTCGTCTCATTATCTGCGGGCCCAGCTGCATTATCTTCATCTTCTGTCGCCGGCGGCGGAGGAGCTATCAACTCTAATTCTGTGCTGGTAGCTCTTCTTGATTCCCACTACACCGAATTGGCTGAGCTTGTTGAGAAAGCTCTTCTTCTCCAGACTCTCGAAGACGCTGTCGGTAAACACAACGTTACCATTTTCGCTCCGCGAAATGAAGCTCTTGAGCGGGAGCTCGACCCCGAGTTCAAACGCTTCTTGCTGGAGCCTCGCAATCTCAAGTCTCTTCAAGCGCTTGTGTTATATCACGTCATTCCCACCAAGATCGCCGCCGATGCCTGGCCCTCTGTCAGCGATGCCGGTTACCGCACTCTCGCCACCAACCACCTCCACCTTTCATCATCCGCGGCCGTTAAACGCGTCGGGCTAGCCACTGTTGTCCAACCTAACGCCGTCATACGTCCTGACGGCGTTATTCACGGAATCGAGCGCTTACTAGTCCCGCGATCTGTTCAGGAAGACTTCAACCGCCGCCGCAGCTTGGCCTCGATCTCCGCGGTGCTCCCCACCGGCGCACCTGAGGTCGACCCTAGAACCCACCGCCTGAAGAAGCCTGCGCCGCCGGCTCCAGCCGGGAGCCCGCCGGCACTTCCCATTTACGACGCCATGGCTCCGGGTCCGGCGATCGCTCCGGCGCCTGCGCCGGGTCCCGGGTCCGGCAAGCACTGGTTCGACGGCGAGAGCCAGGTGAAAGACTTCATCCAAACTCTACTTCTGTACGGCGGGTACAACGAGATGGCCGACATTCTCGTCAACCTAACGTCCTTAGCGACAGAGATGGGGAGGCTGGTCTCAGAAGGCTACGTGCTGACGGTGCTAGCGCCGAACGACGAGGCAATGGGGAGGTTGACGGCGGAGCAGCTGAGCGAACCAGGTGCGCCAGAGCAGATTATGTACTACCATCTGATACCGGAGTACCAGACGGAGGAGAGCATGTATAACGCCGTTAGAAGGTTTGGGCGCGTCCGTTACGACACACTTAGGGTTCCACACAAGGTGATGGCGAGAGAGGCCGACGGTTCTGTCAAGTTCGGCAATGGACCGAATTCGGCGTACTTGTTCGACCCCGATATTTACACCGACGGAAGAATTTCGGTGCAAGGAATTGATGCAGTGTTATTCCCGCCGGACGAGGAATCTGCCGCGGCGGCGCTTTCACCGGCGGCTCCCCGCCGCCCCGCTATCACGAAACCTAAGCTAAGGAGAGGTAAGTTGTTCTCCTACTTTCATTTATATAATTTCTTGATGTTTTTTGGATCGTTCTGTAGTTTTTTTTGTTACAATGTGGATTGATGGCTTGGTGGTTCGCCGGAGTTTGGTTGCAAGTGACTCCGGTGATCTTTTTGGAACATGGTTGGTACGGTCACCGGGCGGTGAGAATTGTTTAGCATGGGATGCTTTGGTGCTTTGTCTGAGCTGTTGACATTATTGGTGTCATGTGATCAGCGGAGAGAGAGAGAGAGAGAGAGAGTTTCCTGCAACTTGCTTCCTGCAACACATGTTGCAGTAAATTTTTGCGCACTTTTCGACCACAAAAAAAAAAAAAAAAAGCGCTGTACCAAAAATCTTAATCCATTTATCAAAAAAAAAGGCTAGCAGCGTTATATTTTGTTACATTATAATTTTTTAGTTCTAGATCTGCTGAAAAATATATAATATTAAGTGTTCGATTGGTAAAAGGTTAGTTTTATTCTTTACTATAAATTGTAGACAGAATTAAAATGCAAAAAGTTCATAATATTTTCAAAAAAAAGAATAAAAATAAAAAGCAATAAAATTTTTATTACATTGGCTGCTGTCGTATTGTTGCAGGAAGTTTGTTGTTTCAGCTGTCGGTGCTGCTTTTTTTTGTTCATTTTTATTTATTTAATTTAGACCTTGAATTTAATTAATCTTGATTAGTTGAGTTGTCAAATTGAATTTTCCATGGATACTTTATATCCGACGGGCATTTTAAGAAAGCAAAATTTGTGTTTAGTACTAAGGGTATTTTGAGAAAGAAATTTTCTTTGAAATTAAAAAGGAAAATGGTTGGATAGAAATTTAATTGATTGTTATTTGTTTTACTATTTACTGCAGGTAAATTGATGGAAGTTACATGCAACGTGCTGGGAGTATTTGGTCAACGAAGTCGATTGACGGGTTGCCAGTAAGATGATCTCACAAAAGGAGGAGAAAATTTGCAAAGAGACCCCCTCAAAAGTAATTGGTGGAATTTTATCTTATAATAGAAAATGTGGGGTTTAAAAAGAAAAGAGTTCTTTGATTTTTTGTTTTTTAAAATTAATTTGTATACGATGAAACTTGGAAGAGAAGGGGTGTATTTAGTGGAAGTTTGTGTATAGGGGAAGCAAGGATGGAACAAATGGGGGCGGCTAAGATTTGGTTTGTGGTGGTTGGCATGAATATTTTCTCAATAATTGCTCGCCCAATTTCTCAATTTTTTCCCAAAAAAAAATATTTTCTTTTTAATTTTCATATGACATTGATATATTATTGTTATTTCTTCTAGAACCCATTGCCCTCACCTAATTAATTTCCCTTTATTTTCAAAATTTGGAAGCGCATGAATGCCCCGAGTAGCACGTTTTTTATGTATACATCATTAAAGTTAGTAAATTTGGTTTGTAACTAATATCTTCTTCGCCGGTAGCCCAAATGTGATCCATATTTTTTTTAATGATTGACGTGTTGAAATCTATAAAAAGAGAGCACGTCTATGTAGGGTTTTTGAACTTGCGAAAACACTCACATCTAGCTGTAACTGAGCTTGGTAATCGGGTATAGTCCTTTTAGGGGATATAGAGAATTTTTATTCGAAAAATTTTATCGTAAATTTTATGCGATGCAGTCTCAAGTTCGGGTGGTGATGCTTTCTAAGGCATCTCCATCGGTCGAGCAAAAGCAAGCCGTGTTCGAATCATGTGATTCATATTTAAATAAACATCATTAAAAGAATTAAATTTTTTTAATTTGTTTTGCAAGCCTGGCCTGATAAGCCCAAGTGTGATCCATTTATTCTACGGGCCTTATCTAAATGCAGTAGCAATGTAGCACGCATTTTTTATATAAATTTATTTATTTATTCCGTTTTTTAGTCAACTCTTGATTTAGTTTTTTATATTTACAAGTTCGACCAGTAAATTTTATATTCTGATGTAATTCAAAATTTTGTGGTTCAATGTGTTCTAAGAATAATAATATCATCAGTGGCGAATATCTAATTTTTATATTAGTAAATTGGATCAGAGCGCGGCGAGGATTCGACAAGATCGGTGAGTTCTCCGGCAGCGGCGAGATGTGTCCGATGGCGCGGACGGCGAAATCGAGCTGCCGGACAGAGGAGGTAAGCGTCTTAGAATTATTTGCAAGTGCGACAAGACCGGGAAGCTAAAATTTCTCTCAATCTTGTTTTTTTTTTTTTTTTTTTTAAATATTTCTCTATTTAAATGTTTAATTTATGGGCTTATCTCGTATTCATCGTTGACATTGAAGTACAAAAACAGGAGTGATTACGACGCAAAAACATCACAGTGGAACTCAGGGCATAATTTGAAAAAGGTGAAAAAATAGATATACGGAATTATATTTTGAAACAAATTTAATATCTTTTCAGATAATAGATTATTTTATATTTTTATATAATTTAAAATTAAAAAAATATATTTTATATAAAAAAATTATTCATTAAATTAACATGTAATTTCTTTTAAGAAAAATAATAAGATAAATTTATTATACGATCAATAAAATTTAAAAATATTATTAAATTAGAAAGATATAAAACTATAATTTTGATTCTTAGGGCATAAAAAATATAAATGTCCCTAAAATATTTTAGGATGATTGCACTGGAAGTTTTGTTCCCTTGTTGGATTATATTAGTTTTATACCCGTGCGATACACAGTTATAAGCATATATATAATAATATATAATAATAATAATAATATAAAATTTAATTATCTATTTTTTATATTTAAATTTAATATATATATATTATTTTATATAAATATGTTAGATTTTATTAGTAATGTGTTATTAGAGTAACAAAAAATGTCAAATACCATACACAAAATTATTCGAAAATTGATGTTAAATAGTATATATATATTTAAATTTTTTATAAAAGGTAGGTTTTATTTTAAAAAATTAATATTATATAATATATAATATATAATATAATTATTTTATACTAATTTTTATGCTGCATTTAGATTATTTTTATAAATTATTATTCAATTAAATATTATTTATAATATTAAATTTATAATATTTTTTAAATAAGTTATATTTCAGAATGTAGGCCAAATTATTTTATTTTTCCTAAAATTAGCAATATTTTACGATAATATGACCCTTGCATTATCCTTTTTTTATACATGCTTGTATATATCTTCGATTACTAATGCTTTTGTTATTTGATATTATTTAATATTCTCATTAATTAATTATTGATAACCAATAAATAAAATGTTATACCATAATAAAAAAGTGAATTAGCTGTAGGTCTGAAGAATATTTATTCCACAACTATATAATAATTTTGATATCAATCAGCGTTGATCCAGTTAAAATTGTAACGCTAGAAGGTGATTGAGATATGTCTCTTTTAAATAGTAGTCGAGAATTCGAATATCAGCAAACATTGGCTGAGATGGACCACTGGTATCTCAGCTTTCGACTGAATATATGATAAAAATGGAATTTTGTTGTCTTATACCTTAACGAATATAATACTTTTGACGAAATGCTTAATCTTGTGTGTGATATAACGTGCAGTGTTTTGGCAGTTTATTTATTTGCTCATGAGATATTTCCAACTCAATGATTGACTTGATCAAAATCATTTTTCTAAAAACAATTTTAATAATAATTAACTTTGATTGAATACATCATCTTTAATATTTAAAAGATTTGAAGATATTTTGCTTGTTTAATACGTGTATCAATCAATTAAATATAGATAATATTTGTTACCGCTTAGGACTCAACTAGTGCAATATATGATTTTTATGACCTTTTATGCTATGCACTGATTAAAAAAAATGTGTTTTTATGATTTAAAGAGGGATTTTTAATCCAGTATATCAAACTATCGGATAAATAAAAAAGCATTGTTATAATTCGAAGAGTTCCAAAGGACTGTATTATAAGTAGGACTGTTAGTAGTATTTTAGGATATATTTTATATAATTTTGATGTATTATTTATGGTCATAATTATAATTATTAGGAATTTTGATTATTTTAAATTATTAGAGATAATGAAGAATGATTTTTCAGTAGTAAACTTTCTATTAAAAATTTATTTGTCATATATTAATAAAGAAAAGATATTTTGCACAAGTTATTAATTATTATATAACTCCAGCTTGTTGATACTTGGAAATTTTCCAGAAATGAGGTAATAATTAATTACCTATTAGCAAAAATTTGAGTTTGGACAAACGCGTTATGCTTCTTTTTGACTGGAGGCCCGAATCCCCTCTCCGGCGGCCGTTGAACTGCACCATTTCTTTTCTTCCTCCCTCCGATCTCCATCCTTTTTATCTTAAATTTGTATTTGATCGTCGTTTTTCATTCAAATTTGCTTAGTTTTCTTTATTTTTTTAAGGAAAAGTTGTAATTTTTTTTTCTTTTTTTTGTTTCAAAAAACTCTGATTGTGATCTAGATTTCGCCGCCGATTGCAATCTGGGTCTCCTCGGTAGGGCGACCCATTTGAATCCTCAAAATGGTGCCAGTAAAATGCAATAATCAAGAACAACGACTCTGAAATCAGAGAAATTTGTGATCTTTAATGGGGAACACATGTGTGGGTCCAAGCTTCTCTACGAGCGGCCTCTTACAATCCGTCTCTGCATCGCTCTGGCGTGCCCGCAATCCCACCGATATCTTACCTTCTGATCACAATCCATCCTCATCGCCGCCGTCGCCCCCGAAATCTGTCCCGGAACCACCCCGGCCGGATAAACCCCCGGAGCCCGTCAAGATACCCGAATCTGAATCCGCCGCAACTCCAGCTCCAGCTCCAGCTCCAGCGCCTTCCCAAGAACCTCAGAAACCTCCCAAGAAGCCTCACCATGTCAAGAGAGTCTCAAGCGCTGGTCTTCAGGTCGATTCTGTGCTTCGCAGAAAAACAGAGAATCTCAAAGACATTTACAGCTTGGGAAGAAAGCTTGGGCAAGGGCAATTTGGTATCACTTATCTCTGTATTGAGAAATCTACTGGAAAGGAGTACGCTTGTAAGTCAATTGCTAAGAGGAAGTTGACTACTGATGAAGATGTTGAGGATGTGAGGAGAGAGATTCAAATAATGCACCATCTTTCGGAACACCCGAATGTTATTTCGATCAAAGGGGCATATGAGGATGCAGTGGCAGTTCATTTGGTGATGGAGTTGTGTGCCGGAGGAGAATTGTTCGATAGGATTATTCAGAAAGGACATTATACTGAGAGAAAAGCTGCAGAGCTTGCTAGAGTGATTGTTGGTGTTGTTGAAGCTTGTCATTCTCTTGGCGTTATGCATAGAGATCTTAAACCGGAAAACTTTCTCTTTGTTAATCAGGAGGAAGAGGCTCCTCTTAAGACGATCGATTTTGGATTATCCATATTTTTTAGACCAGGTATTTACTTTGTTTTTGGCATTATAGCCAAAAAGTTCCTATGATAATTTTTGCATATCAGGTGGTAGGGAAGTTGAAGTGGATGGATAAACAGTTAATCTTTAACTAAGTTTGTATCTTCTACTTTTCCAATGTTGCAATTTCTTTTTTATATTGAAAAAGAACCAAAAGACGCATTTTATTGCACGGACTGCGTTCCATATGATCTAGAATATGCTTTCTAGTAGTGCTATCCTTATTATGCAGGCTCTTTTTTGTTTAAAGTAGTGACACTTTAATCTTTAGATTGGTTTTATTATGTGATACTCTCCCTTTGAATTGTCTAAACTTATTCTGCTCCATTTTTTTATGTTGCATTTAGATTGTTGTAAATTGCCTTCTTCTTTAAAGCTCAATATTCTCTTCCATTTGTTATTCTTTCTTAGGGTTTTTTTTCCACTGAGTATATCTACCCCCACAGGGGTGAGACTAATCTTACATGGGGAATAGAGCACTTTTGGTAATTTTTCTCCCAACAAATGCTTACTAGGGGCTCGAACCCCTGACCTTTTATAAAGGTCCCTCAACCGCAGAACCCAGCTTTGCTAACCAACTGCGCCAACACTTGTTGTTTTATTTGTAATTCTTTGCGCAGCTCCTTCTGGATTCTACTACTTTTACAGATCTTGACATCCTTCTGCTAGATTGAACGTAATTGATCTCTGAGTTGATATTAAGATCTGTCAGCTGAATTTGCTAGTTGGCTTGTGTTTCATGCTTAGTTTGATATTTAATTGGATTTATCACCTGTAAATAGGCACACAATGTAAGCCTTGTTATGTTGTTCTTCAAACTTGTATAACATAAATATCTGTATGGATGGTGTCAATACAATAACATGGTTGATATTAAGGTTTAAGGTGCCGGGCGGCACAATGCGTGCCCCTCGGCACGTGCTGGATCTGTAGAGATCCGGCACTTAGACGCCCGTGCTGGGTTTAAGGAGTCGGACAGCACAATAGGTGCCGGGCGGCACAATGCGTGCCACCCGGCACGTGCCGGATCCGTACAGATCCGGCACTTAGACGCGAGTGCTGGTCATCTCTTCTTTTCTTAATTATAAACTAGTACTATTCATCTTGTGCCGCCCGGCACGTGCCGGATCTGTAGAGATCCGGCACTTAGATACCCGTGCTGGTCTTCTCTTCTTTTTTTAATTATAAAATAGTACTATTCATCTTCCTCCTTGCGAGAGGAGGAAGATGAACAGTATCGAGTCTTGTTCTACGACCTGTTTTAGGTCGTGCCTGATGCGAGGTCAGGCGCGGCATGACCTTTATTTTTATTTTGTTGTTTGATTTTTAATTAAAAAGCTTTTTATTATTATTATTTTAAATTGCACATTTATGATTTATGAAAATATTTTAAAACTAAAAAATTGTACGGATCGACACAATATGTCTCGAGTTTGGGATTTACCTAAACGCAACTCGAAACGGCACCTTAAATCTAGGTTGATAATTTGTTTTTGTTTGAAAAACTAGAAATGGCTCTCTAATTGTCACATCTTGAGTGGTTTTTTGTCGCACTGATTTTTATCTAGATTTTGCTCCCGTAGGCGCATAGATAAGCATCTCTTTATCAAGAAAAGTTCAATTGTTTGTTAGTTTTAGATTTTTTAGTTAAAGAAAGATGTGATGACAACCTTTTGAAGAAAAAACGCAAATCAACCTTCCAAATTTTGCTCTTAAGTGATTGCTTTAAGTTAATTCCTTATGTGTGTGAATATGTGCAATGTCTTTTTCAAGTGGATAATAACAAGACATATCTCTCCTTGCAGGCGAAATATTCACTGATGTGGTTGGTAGCCCCTATTATGTTGCTCCTGAAGTTTTGAAAAAGAAGTATGGCCATGAAGCAGATGTTTGGAGTGCAGGAGTTATAACTTATATATTGCTAAGCGGTGTCCCTCCCTTCTGGGCAGGTTGAACATTGCCTCTCTCTCTCTCTCTCAAATGCTTTTGACGCCACAGACGATTTGCCTGTGGCGCGAACCTCGGCTGTCCGATTGACGTGCACGTATCACGAGATTTTATATAAAATTTTCATCGACTTATCTGATCTATTTTTAAGCATTTTTACATAAAATACTATTTAGCATCAAAATTTTGATTATCTTTTTTACATACTATTTAGCATTTTTTGGAAAAACTTTCAATTACAAAGTTGTAGAAAATATCAAAATCTACAACTTTCTAGTTCAACATTTTTCGTAAAAATGCTTAAAAAAATGTCAGATAAGTCGACGAAAATTTTATATAAAATCTCGTGATACGTGCACGTCAATCGGACGGCCAAGATTCGTGCCACAGGCAAATCGTCTGTGGTAAAAACCACAGACGATTCGCTCTCAATGCTTTTGGGGTCTCTTAATTTTCACTTCATTGACTAGCCTTTTTCACATGATTATGTGCTATGTTCAGAAACTGAGCAAGGTATATTTGAAGAGGTCCTGCATGGCTCACTTGATTTTGAGTCAGAACCGTGGCCTACCATCTCAGATAGTGCAAAAGATCTAGTAAGAAAAATGCTTGTTAGAGATCCCAAGAGGAGATTGACTGCCCATGAAGTATTATGTGAGATCTTATTCCTACTTACTGCCTCTATACACCTTAGTTTAAACTTGTATTTTCTTGGATTAGGATGCTAACTTACAAAACTTTTATTGGCATAATGAGTTTTATGTATACTTAATAATGAGTTTTTTGTTTTTTTTTTTTTTGGGGAAAGTGGCCAACTTATTTCTCAGTATTATGCTCATCCTTTCTCCTAGTTATTTGTTCTTCACCTAAAATCATGATCTTTCCTAAAAAAATGTCATTTAATGTTGTTGCAGGCCATCCTTGGGTTCAGGTTGATGGTGTGGCTCCCGATAAGCCTCTGGATTCTGCTGTCCTTTCTCGTTTGAAGCAATTCTCAGCCATGAATAAACTTAAAAAAATGGCTCTCCGAGTAAGCCCCAAATGCCACAAATCCAAGTCACTTGTAGTTTGTGTATTATTGTTATCCAAGTTAATGCAAATGATAATTAAATTCATTTATTGTCTAACAAGAATTCAGTATATCTTTGGAGTTTTAGTGTTCTTATTTAAAAGGGAATATTCATTGTAGGTAATTGCGGAGAGCTTATCTGAGGATGAGATAGCTGGTCTAAAAGAAATGTTCAAGATGATAGACACGGATAATAGTGGACAGATCACATTCGAAGAACTTAAAGTTGGATTGGAAAGAGTGGGCGCTAATCTCAAGGAGTCAGAAATTTATGCACTTATGCAGGCAGTAAGTATTTCTTTCAGCTTTTTAAGTGTAGTTTTCCCCCAATGAGCGTGTTTATTTATTAAAGACCACGTCATTTGAGTTATAGTTATTTTACATTCCACTATGCATTGACAGTGTAAATATAATTTAGCATTCTGGATTATAAGTAACTAAAGCGGAGCGAGAGATAACGAAAAAACAAATGAAAGGTTTAAAGTGTGTTTGCTTTAGTGCATAGCTCGCAAGTAATATTAGTTTCTTGAGATATTTCCTATTTTTGTGAATAGCCTCTTATCGACTTGAGATATTTCGAAATTAGATTTCTAGACTGCAGTTTTTCGGTTCAGTTATATTTTTCGCATGAAGGATATAAAATAATTAAGTTCTTTATTGATCGTCATCAGAAAAGTAGCATTTCGTTTATGTCATATTTAGATTGAGGGTAAAGAAGGATAGCGAGGGTTAAAACTTAAAACTTTAGAAGAATAAACTTGATAAAGAAGAACAACTTACTGCTATTTGGGGAAAAAAATTAATGAGGGTAAAGAGAATACAGAGGGATAATGGCCGCCCTCGGCCCCTCAAATTTGAGGTGTAATGGAGGGGTGAGCTTCAGTTATATCTTTCTATTATACCTGTTTATCTATTTTTATTAGATATATTTTATAACTGTTTATCTATTTTTTTAGAGATATTTTGTAACTTACGTATTTACCCTTCATTTTCCCTTACTAACATTTGTGAAACAAGGGTATTAAAAATTCTCCTATCCTTTCTTCCGTTTCCCCACCTTTTCCTCCTCCTTTTATGTATAAAGGTGTAAACATAGTTAAAGGAAAATTTTAATATTTTTTATAATATTTGTTCAATGTGCCGATAAATATGGTATGCTGCATTGCGAAATGTAATATTATAGAGCCTTTATTCTCTTGATGTCAATTAAAATTACCTCAAAAATGTAAAATCTCAGGCTGATGTAGATAACAGCGGTACGATAGATTACGGTGAATTTGTAGCTGCCACTTTGCATCTAAACAAAGTAGAGAGAGAGGACCATTTATTTGCAGCTTTCTCGTACTTCGACAAAGACGGCAGCGGTTACATTACTATGGATGAGCTACAACAGGCCTGTGAGGAGTTTGGCATGGCGGATGTTCAGATAGAAGAGATCATTCGGGAAGTGGATCAGGATAACGTAAGTTCATATATATTTTAGCAATTCTATCAAAAAATGTGCCAACTCTCTTAGTATTTATAATCTGTGTTTCTGATTTCTCTCTCTTTTTTTTTTTTTTTTTTTTTTTTTGGGATTTTATAGGATGGGCGCATAGATTACAACGAATTTGTTCAAATGATGCAAAAAGGAAACAACCCAGGTCTAGGGAAGAAGGGGTTGCAAAGTAGTTTTAGCATTGGATTTAGGGAGGCTTTTAAGCTTGGCTGAAGAGATAGATCCGAGGATTTAGTGTTCGTCGTCGTCTGGGCTTTGTGTTATTATATGCGGATGAAATAGATCTGTAAACAACGCGCAAAATGATGGTAGTGCATGTGGCGGAGATGTTAAACAGTTAGAGATTTCTTTAGAGATCTCATTCAGAGGTACACAGCATTTATCTACATAGATTTGGTCAAGACTTCAACTGCAATCAGCTTCAGAAAGCCCCATATTTTCTTTCGTGTACCAAATGTAGCGAGATACGCGCGAAGATTTTTTTTTTTTCTTTTTTTTGTGAGAATTCATGTACACATGAACTCGAATATGTTTTTTGTTGATACTTGTGGCTTCTGCCCACTGTCAGGATATAAAGTTATTTAAGTAAATCTGCTTTAAGTCTTGTGATATTGGAAAGATTTTGTGTGAACTTCTGGGAATTCTGGCATTTGTCTTCTTTTTTTTTTTTTTTTTGGCTTTCTTCCTTTAAAAAAAAAAAAAAATCATGATTCAACTATGTTATGACAGCAAAACTTTCTCATCTTAATTTGTTGGTTTACAGAATTAAAGTCTCAGCTGTCTTTAGTTAACATCAAATTACTGAATTACTTTAATTTTTTTAAAACATACAATTTATTCTGTAAAAATCAGATATATTCGTTATCCAGAAGCTGGCAGGAAATTCTTTCCAAATACCCGACATGAGAGATTCATGAATTGGATATGGGTCTTGTTGTTACTTTTTGCCTCTATTATTTTGTAGAATAAATGAATGAGATACCCTATTATCATCATTTATCCTACATATAGGAACATAGGGATAAGCAAATTTTATTCCAATCCTCATAGACAAGAATATCTGTGGCTCTTTTAGAGCCCTTAGTTATGTGTATGTGTCAAATGTTTAATTTTCATTTTTTTGTTATTTAAGACTATATATATATATATATATATATATATAGAGAGAGAGAGAGAGAGAGAGAGGTGCTAATCTCCACTCGACAGGAGCACAGTTCTTTCCTGTTGACTCCGAAGCCGTCGGATCGCGGTGATCCGACGGCTGAGATCACGTACGTGTTTTGGAAGAGCTCAGGTCGGTTTTAGCCGTCGGATCGCCGCGATCCAACAGCTACGGAGTCGACAGGAGTGGGCCGAGCTCCTGTCGAGTGGAGATTAGTATATATATATATATATATATATATATATATCAGCTGGTAAAGATATCTAACTACCTAAACTAATTCCATAAATGTAATTGGAGAGGTGTGGGCCCAAAATTGGCTGTCCACCAAGCATCCAGCCCATGAATGCACTGTGAGCTCTTTGGTTGGGGGCACTGATTTGGTTGCTTATTTGCTGGCCAACTTGTTCCAGCAAAGTTTGGTCGGAAAGATTTACTATTTACCATTCAATATCCGATTAAGATATAGAATAAAAATCACACTTGGGCATCAAGATAAAAAAAAAAGGGCTCTTTACTGACACATAAGTGATCGAAAGTGATCCAATCACTTCACTTGCTAGCTTTGGCGATTTATTCTCATAAATTTTCTTGTGAGACGATGTTACGACGTATTTTATGTGGAATAGTTACATATCAACTCCTTACATAGTTTTCGAGTTAAATAACCCATGATTTTTAACCCGTTATTTTTTTATATTGCAATAAATATTTAAAATATTTTTAATATAAAAATAATAGATTAAATCGAAATCTATATTTTTATATTTAAAATTTATTCAAAAATATTTATATAGTAGTCAAAATATCCTTACAAAAATTTTGAGATAATAATTGATTTATAAATAATTTGAAATGAAGGACAGATCCGTAGGAGATTTAAAAATCAAGAGCTGGTTTCATATTCAAAAAAAATAAAAATAAAAATAAAATAAAAATAAAAAACAAAGGCATGCTTTCGTAGATACTTCTTTGTTTGTGGGTGGCGTTTTGTCTCACGGGATTTCAACCCTACACTTGTACAACATCGTTATTATTATTATGAATGGACGGAAAGGGGGAATATAAATATGTAGCTCCTGTTTAAAGAAATTACGAAAAATATGAAAAATATCATTTCAAGAATCCAGAATGTTTAAAATGTGCAACATCCACAGGACACCTACAAGATAAAAGAATATATCTCACTGTTAGTGACTAGTTTGTCCAACTTATATATAATATATATATATATATATATATATATATATATATATATATATATATATAAAACTTTATTTAAAAAAAAAACACCTTTGTTCATCATTCATGATGCACTTGCAACTTAGAAGACTATTATTATAAATCTAGGAATGCATAAACATGTCAAAATTTTATTCCGTACAATATTCGATAGGATATATTAGAGAAGTATCCAAAATATAAATAAAAACAAATTTTAACATGTATATCGCATATACCAGATAAGAGTGTCCGATATATATGTTCGTATTTACTTTTTTTTTAAGTGCGATAAGTAACATTATAATAATATACTCAAATATTATATATTTTTTTATTTTTATTTGTTGTAATTATATTTTTATTGTTTGAATTTATCTTAAGAGCGTGAAATATAATATTACGCATTGACTTTATTATTGAATGTTATTCTAATTTTAGATGTTCAAATATTTAATAAAAATTATTTTTTTAATATTATACTTTTTTAACAATTACTTATTTTTATTTAGTGTAATTATACTTTTGTTGTCTGAATTTATCTATGAAAGGCAATATTATGCATTGCATTTATTATTTGAATGTTATTATTTAGATATTAAAATATTTAATATAAAATATTTTTTAAATTATTTATATTTATTATTATTATGTCCGAGTCATAATGTATCTTATTTTCTTAAATATTATCGTAATCGTATGGCATGTCTCTGTACCCATACCCATACAACCTAGTTAAGGACCAACAAGAAAATTTTGTCAGCATGATCTGAAAACCTTTGCCCAGATCAGCCCGTCAAGCTTCCCAAACTGAGCAATGCCCATACATTCAACCAAAAAATCGTCCAAAATTCCATGAGGGACCCTTCAGGTCCGTAAACAAATATGAGCCACCAGAACGATATTATCCTAATACTACTACCCTCCACCGCCCGTGACACCATCCTTCATCGGTCAGGACATTATCCGGTCGACACTTTTCATAAAAACCCAAACACTACACCCATCCATACAATCTATTACTATAATCTACGGTCTATAACACATAGGATAATTATATATCTGCCCCTTTCTAAAGCAACAGTCTTACGTTTCAGCCTCCGAAAACGTATTTTCGCACTGACGTGGCGGCGCTCGCGGTCTATAACACATAGGATAATTGTATATCAACCCCCCTAAAGCAACAATCGTACGTTTTAGCATCCAGAAACGTATTTTTGCGCTGATGTGGCGACGCTCGCGGTCTATAACACATTGGATAATTGCATATCAGCCTCCCCTAAAGCAACAATCGCACGTTTCAGTCCCTGACAATACAGAAATGCAACAATCGTGTTTCGCGCGTTTCAGCCCCCTAAAGCAACAGTCGCGCGAGCGCCGCTACGTCAGTACGAAAACGCATTTTCGGTGACTAAAATACAAGACGTAAATTTTGGAAGGCTGGTATGCAATTATCCCATAACCCATTTACCACTCAATTATCATGGGTGTAATGAGTAGGGTGGTCCTAGAACCTCACTAAACCACTATATATAATATAGGAAATAGCTAACAAAGATTTAAAGATTGAGATGGTTTTAGGTGCGAAATGAGCTGAATTTAAGCCGAATACTATTTAGCTCAAGCTCGGCTCAGTTGCTTCAGCTCAATTCAAACTCGGCTCGATTGCATCAACTAGGATGAGCTCGAGCTTGAACTCATTTAAATATTCTTGTAGTAAAGAATATTTGAATAAAATTGCAAAGCTCAACTCATTTAATTATCATGCTTAAATATATGTTAGAACTTAGCTTGATCGAGGATATTATGAATCACATGATGGGTAAAATGATATATGTTCCTGGCCCAATTCCACTAAAAAGATAACTTTCACATCACAACAGGCGGTCGGTTTATCACCTTCGTAGACGAGGAGCTAAAGCTACTCATAATCTCACAGATATGAAGAAAACTTCCCCACAATCAGGTAGGGCACGGACTCAAAGGCGCGACCGCGTGCACGAACGCACGCACCACTTGCGCTAGCCGTGCGGGACAATAAATAATTGTTGAGTTTAGTTTCATTTTCTATGGCTTGTGGTAGACTTTAAAAGTAAAATAACAATTGGTACTTCAGACTTAACTTTTAGTCTTCATTTTTTATCCAAAATATTTCTATTGGGATCATCTCAGCAATCCCGATGGTCGGCTGCGATCAGCCGATGGGGATCATTCCCTGTCTCATGCAATGCCCTTGTCATCGCACCAATATTATTAAATATTGATCTGCACTTTTTTATAATATTTATTTGGAATTTTTACGTTTTAGCTTTCCGTTTTTTACGTTGCTAGTTTCAAATCCCAAAATAGAAAAACGCACAAACGTGGCTAGAGAAAACATGAGATTAGAACTTAGAAGGGCTTAATTGTAATTTTGTAAAAAAATTTTGATAAAGAAAAATGCTTGTTACTTCAAAAATCCACTTAGTTTTTTTTTTGAGAAAAAAAATCCACCTAGTTAAAAAATAAAAATATAAATTTTAGAGTTTTATGAAAAAATTTTAAATGAAAATTATACTTTTTGATAATATTTATAATTTTAATATTTTAAAAAAATATTTTTAAGTATATATTTTAAAATTTTAAAATTTGATAGGTTTGAAGTAAATTTTAAATCTATTTTAAAATTTATTAAATTTTATAGTTTCAAAATATTTTTTAGAAGTATTTTAAATATAAACATTATAAATCTCATCAAAATTTATTATTTATGTGTTACAAATTTTTTTAAAAATATTTTCAAAAATTGATGAATTTTTTAATGCCACTCGTGCTGCTCTTTAATAAATTAACTCCTATTTTTTTTAAAATCCTTCCAAATTAACTACTGCATCCCAGATCAGGCCCAAACCATTTGACCAGGACTGATCTGAATATGGTTTTAAAATTATGATTGATTTATCTTTTTCACTGTATCTTACGGCTATAACAAAAAATATTCTTTAAAAAAAAAAATACGGCAGCTCATGCAAGTCGCCGCCAACATCATCGTCCTGGTATTTTATCGATTTATTATTTATACACATCCCACCAAGTGATCAGCACCCATATCCACCGTTCACACAGTCGTAGGATCCTCTCGAGGGTGAAAAGCGGAGCGATTTATTTATGTGATTTTTAAAAATAAAAGGAGGTCGATTTTATTTTATTACCTTTCGCATTTCAATTCATGACGCTTTCAACTTGACATTTTTTGCCGCTGTTTTATGACTCTTGTATACGCCTTTTACATGTAGATGGTGACCACATTTTTTCATTTTAGTTCATTAATTGAGATTTTTCTTTTATTTTTTCATTAATAGTTATTCTTATTTTATGTTTGTACTCCTCTAATTCTTTGATGATGCAAAATTATACAATTAAAAATATCATTATGATCTTTCTAGAATAACTATTTATATTTACTAATTTTACATTATTGCAATGCACGAATTTTTATCATATATATAATGATAATATAACATTAATTACTTTTTCTATATTTTTAATTTTATATAAATTAGCAGCTAATTGTAATTAAGATAATCTACTTACTTGGGGCATGATTTTAAAGGAATAACAAATGTCATATATATAGAAATTATTTGAGACGTGCCGTCAAATGGTGATAGTATCTAATTATATAATTTATTATTAAATTTGTATAAAGATAAAATGATTATTTAAAATTTTTTATTACATAATATATAATATAATTATTTTTATATTAATATTACATCTATATGTAAATTATTTTTTTATAATTAATTATTAATAATTAAGTTATTATATTTTATTTAAATTTTGTTTTAGACGTTTCACGTTCTTTAAATTAATTATATAAATTTTTAAATATCTCAGTTAATATAAATATTACATGATTTTTAAGAAAATAAATGAATATCACATAGCATACGAAATTTATCTAAGATAATTGATTATTTAATTTTAAATATTTGTATATAGGATTATATTTTTTGTGAAAGAAAATATGGTAAAATGTCTTCAAATATATGTGTCGTCGTCACAGTTGTTCCCTCAATTATTAGCTCTTTCTATATTGACTCTTCAATTTAAGGCGGTACAAGATCATTATAATTTTCCAATTATTATTTATTATTCGTTTGATAATAGTGACATCTGAATAAAATTTTCCAATTTTTATAACTTTGTCTTTATAGCGACAACTTAGACGATGAAGGCCAACAAAATCTAAATTAATACAGAAAGCGAATGCAAGATAGACGGCCAGCATCTTTGCTAAGCTACGTAAAAAAGACTTTTTTTTTTGAGTTTTGGGTTTTTTTGGTTGAGGCATGGGGGTTTTTTCTGCGCAGGCACCGCCACTATGCATCAACTCAGCCTAGGACGAAAACGAGTTGAGTTCATGTCGAATGTCACTAAACTCAAGCTCAGCTCGATTAGTTTAACTTGAGCCTGAACTCGAGCTCGACGAGTTTCAGAGGCTGAGTTTGAACTCGATTCAATTCGAAAAATCTCAAACTCAAAACTCAACTCGAACTCGGCTCGATTATATCAGTTGAACCAAAATTGAACTTAATCGAGCCGAGCTCGAATGGCTCGATTGCATTAATTAGATTAAGCTTGAATCGAGCTCGAATTCGAACTCATTTAAGTAATTATGTTATAAAAAAAATACTTGAATAAATATAAAAGCGTTTAGGCTCACGAACCTAATGAGCCGGATAACACGATGTCCAGCCTCGGTTCGTTTAATTACTCGAGTTTGAATTTATGCTCGAACTCGATTCGAGCTTGATAACACTTCAGCTTGAGCTGAGTTTAAACGAGTTCGAACCCGAGCTTGACAATACTCAAGCTTGGGTTGTTTTCACCCCTATTTAGCTCCGGTTGTTTTCACTCTTATTTCAGCTAGAAGGTTACTTCTTCGTCATAGTGATTATTAAGATCCCGTTGCACAGAGAAAAATATAAAGTAATACTATTGGGTCCGAATATTTAATCTAAAAAATAGTTCAATTTGTATTTTCTTTCGTCTCGGGACGATGTACCGATCATGAGGCCCAAACAAACACCGTTTGGGCTATTTTATCGGATCAATAGTATTTTTGAAAAATATAAGCATACGTACATGCCCATCCAGCACAGCACCCGACCATTTCTTAGCATGAGTCCTCACTCTGCAGAATGTTAGTTTGTGCAGCTTTTTCTACCTCTTCCGCCCTCCGTCTTCGATGCTTTCTAATGGATCTCGCTCATCTCTAACATACAAGCTATAGTGGCCTTCAGCGATGTTAAAAAAGCTCGTGGCTTGCGGCCTGTACAAACAATACGGACTAAATCTGACCCGCTCATAAATAGCATGGATTAGGCACAGTCCTTGCTATATGGACGGTCCTGAATGATAATATACTCTTAGCCTTATAAAATTACAGGTCGACCGCTACGCACCAGCTCTACATGCCACAAGCTGGATTCGCAGACATTGCGGGCCAGCCGGCCCGACTTGTTCGGGAAGTGCGGCCGGCCAACGGGTCATTTTGTCCCTGATTAAGTTTGATATTTTGTCATTTTGGAAAAGATCACCATCAATTCTTGGCAAAAGAGGCCATTGATTCTAGCAAATCCCTATCAAATTCTAAAGACAGCGGACATTTTGGTCACTATCGTTTTAGTGACGCTTTACTTGCGTCAAGCCTTGTTGACTAGCTCATCTCCTAATCTGTCAATTTGCATAAATGTTGGTCTTTATTGCAAAATTTGCAACTTTGCAATTTCGCCATTCAAATACTTTCTACCTTTTCACAATATTAGGGGGTTCCTTGAAAACAAACTTTGCTGTGCAAAAATATTTTAAATCTCCTGCTTTTAAAAACTTTAAAAAAAATTGTGTAGGTATTTTTTTAAAATTCTAATTATGGAACAAATTCAGGTGTATTTATAACATTTATATTTAAAATATTTTTAAAATTTAAAATAATAGAGCATGTCAAGATCTTTTTTCGTGTGTTTATTTTTTTAAAAATACATATATATATTTTTTGTGTGCTAATTTAATAATTATAAAAAAAAAAGAATTTGAGAGTTTTACCTTTTTAAAAACACTTTTAAGACCGATCAAACCTTATCTCTATATTTTATTTCGTATTCTAAGCATTTCAAAACTGATAATAATACATTTAGATAATTATTTTTATATTAATTTAACCTTCAAACTTGTCAATCAAGCACATTCTGTCCTACTATTCTCTTATTCTCTTACGTTATTACTGTGAGAAGCAGATAACAGTCCATGTGATACGTGACACATATTTAAAGTTGAAAACTCTTGTTTTAGCGACCGAATGTAACGATCAGATTCGACTTTTTGTGCCAACAATTATATATTTATAAAATTTATACTGTTAGATACACGCAGGTGTGATCTCTCATATATATATATATATATATATATATATATATATATATAATGCTAGTATGCTTATGCTTAGAAAAGATTCAAATGAAAATAGTTATATAAAAAACTTTAATTCTGAATGATATTCGAGTCCTATACTAATCATTCCTGTTTTCTTCGGTTAAAATCTATGTTATTTGAATTAAACACAATTTTAGTATTATTGTAGTCTAACTTACCATTATTTTAGTTGAACATGATATTATTTTTGTCGAGAGGGATATTGGAGGAAAAAGAATTGTTGAGCCGTAATTATTTTAATCAGTTACTAACTAAAATTAACAGATTGATAGTATCTTCTATTAAAAATTGCATTTTTCTACCGTTTTCCAATATTGCTGGTGAGTTCAGTTTTTATTTTTATTTTCCCCTTTAATATCACAAATTGATTTATTTTAAAAAAAAAAAATCCAAAGAAAAAAGTGGTTGCAATTTCAATTTCCGTTCTTTTAATAATTGACAAAAGAAACCATATCCTAAAAACAAACCTACCCTCTTTCGTTGAGGACGATCTAAGATATTAAAGTCAACACTACTTTATTGTGTCAAAGTCAACGGTGCACCGAGCCAATAAAGTCTCTTGTTTATCCCAACTCCGAAGAAGTTCTGCTTTTTCAAAATATTTCAAATATTATATTTTTAATATTTCAAATGTTAAGCTGTAATTATTTTGATCAGTTACTAACTAAAATCAACAGATTGATAGTTGTCTTCTATGAAAATTTCAAATATTATATTTATAATATTTCAAATGTTGCATCCGAATTCAGTTTTTATTTTCAATTTTCCCTTTAAATACCAAAAATTGATTTATTTTTCAAAAAATCCAAAAAAAAGGTGGTTGCAATTTCAAGTTCTGTTCTTTCAAATGTTCAATAACTAACGAAACCACATCCTAAAAACGAACCTACCCACCTTCATTGTGGAGGATCTAAGATATGAAAGTCAACGGCGCACCCAGCCAACAAAGTCTCTTGTTTTTCCCAACTGCCAAGAAGTTCTGTTTTTTCAAAATATTTCAAATTAATTATTTTTTCAAATTACTCCAATATATATATATATATATATATATATATATATATATATATATATATATATATATATATATATATATATATATATATAGACTAATATCCACTCGACAGGAGCTCGGCCCGCTCCTGTCGAGCCCGTAGCCGTTAGATCGCGGCGATCCGACGGCTGAAATCCGACCCGAGCTCTTAAAAAACACGCGCGTGATGTCGGCCGTCGGATCTCCGAGGTGATCCGACGGCTGAAACCGATCCGAGCTCTTACAAAACACGCGCGTGATCTCAGCCGTCGGATCGTCGCGATCCGACGGTTACTGAGTCGACAGGAGCGAGACGTGCTCCTGTCGAGTGGAGATTAGCATCTCTCATATAGAAATATTTATTTATTTATTTATTTATATTCTAATATTATTTTAGATACTGCATCTCACTTCCTATACAAATAATTTTATAGGTCAGCAAGTAAGCTTTGCTATGTGCCTCCAAGAAACCAAACAATAAACCACACATGCTGACGTGCCACAATCAAGACCACACATCACGATGGGTATATCTGTAATTTTGATATTTTGTGCGAATCACGAGAGAGTTGTGCGGATCATGCGATATGTGTGTGGTGGAGATTGATTTGTGTGGTTTATTAGGTAGTTTATTGGGGGTGAGTAGTATTTTCCATCCCGTATATGTGCGAGCGATAAATGCGTGGAATTGTAAACTCAGCTTATAACTCCGTAGAGACGATGGTGATGACGATTGTGACAACGATGGGCGGTGGTGGTGGAACTGGTGGCCATCGATGCGGCGCACCACGGTCCACCACCGCCATAGGCTTAGTTAAAGAGTGCCAAATAAGTCATGGTGGAGTTACATCATGATACTGGAGCTCGTTTAGTCAATTTGTGTGTGCATGCATTATAATATCATGAGGTTTTCTTTGTTGGAATATGATAAAGGGGAAATTGCATATAAGCCCCCGTTTCCAAAGTTTATACATATCAGTCTCTGAAAATTGGGGGCTGATATGCAATTTCCCTTATGATAAAATAACCAAAGATATATTTTAATAAGTTTCGCAAATTACGGAGATATTTGAAGCGCAAAGTTAAACTTTAAAATTTTATTAGAACTTGTTTATCACTGGTTCATATCTAGGAAGTACGAACACAAACAAAAATAGTGATAGGATGCAATAATAAAATATATAAATAATAAAAAAGTAACTTATATAAGTATTTAAAAATATAAAAATATTTACTAACAAAACCAACTCATAATATGATCTATTTTATCATATCTTAGAAATAAATTTAACAGTAAAAATACCAATAAAAATAAAGAATAAAAGATCTGAATATATAGCTTTATAATATTATTTACTGCTAGTATTATATAGTATTTTATTTTTTAAAAAATAATATATTTTTAAAAAATAAAAAATAAATAATTTAAATTCGAATATGTGTGTCAGACATCGTCAGTTTTATCATTTTATACTGTAGCTGTGTGTGCTTGCGGTTGAAATTGTACTGCACTTAGCGTCGTTTGTACTTTTTCAGTTATCTTTTCAGCATCGATTGTACTGTAAAAATCATCTTATTATAATGCATTCCTACTTCATTAGTGCTTTCGGTTTTCACGTACGCAAGCGTTAAACCAAGTTGCTCGCTGGTCACATAGAATTGCATGATGATTAATATTTTTTATATTTTTTCAAGTTGATGCGATCAATTTCATGTATTATATGTTTGCTTACGTATATCGCAAAGTAATCTACAAATACAATAAGGTACCATATGTTGGCGATATGTACATTTTTTATCAAATATCTTAGCAAAAGATTGCATCATTCTTGTTAATTTGACCTTTAGCGGGTGCTATTCTGCCTCCTCCTTGCTCCTTCCCATGTTCGGGATGGGTGTAAAAGTGATGAAGGATGAATATCAAGGATGACTCGTGTGATTTATGTTTTCGTGATGGCACCTATGGTGATTATTGAGTGCCAGCGCATGCGTCTGTCGGATCGAGCCAGCGCGGTGGAGGCTTGCGGCTAAATCGGCAGGTTAGAACTGATTCGTGCAGGGTAGGTCACGTTCGCTGGGCCAGCAAGTCTGTCTGGACTGGACTGGTTGGACCCTAACTCACGCAGGTAATACTGCGAGCGCAGATTGTCCCACACCAGCTGGGGTTGAACTTGTGTTCGGTTCATATGTGAGGAGATGACTCCTTAAACTACGGCGTCGTATTTTAAGCCGAGCACAGGTCCTAACAATGATGCATGGCCCTAACTATATCTACGTCCAAATATATATATATATATATATATATAATATATATATTATATATATATATATATATATATTTGGGATAGGTCTTGGATCCAAAAAATAGACTTGTCAAAAGTGTACGAGGCCAATCTAGATGGTGTTGGCCGGGCCCACCTCGGATGAGTTACCATCGCAAGTCTAGAAGAGTATCAATCGCGATGCGATACTTGATAGCATATTCACAAGCCGTCTATTACTAGATCGGCGCTGTGCTTTTCCTCTGCAAACACGAGTATCCCCTTGTTTGAAAATCACACCAATGTTAGAAAGTTAAACATCGGTCCGTCCTGAACAACTAGTATCGGATATGTGAAGGAAGAATTTTAGGTGATTAAAATTAAGTCTCAATTATATTACATAAAACTTTATTGCTCCTCACATCATTATTCTCTTTATTTGAGGTTCACGTTGCCCTTTTTAAAAAAAAAAAATAATAACAATAAGAAAACAAGAACCTAAGCTTAATAAAGATAATAAAAACATATCAGGTGTTCTCCGTAGAGTAATTAAACCTCTGATATGACTTTATTCTATATAGCAAGACATTTCCAATTTAATCTTAATATACGATGCTGAATAGGCAGCTCAACTTTTAAAATTTAAAACAGTTAAAAATTTTGAATATTCATATAACTTCACATGCATACTTCTTACTTTAATTAAAAAATTTTGAGTGATTTTTAAAATTTTAAAAATTGGTCTGTCTAGTAAATAGCATATATAACTATTTAATTATTGCTATCCTTTATTGAGTAACGGAGTTCAGACCAAGGTTTGATGTTTCACACAGAGCGCTCCATGCCGCCCGAAACGTGCCGGAGGTGCCGAGCGCCGGCGGCTCCTTTTTTTTTAATGGTAACTGTTCGTCTTCTTCGCGGCAGCGCCGCGAGCAAGACAACTTTAATTAGCGCGCGCGTGATCTAATTTCGGGTCCACGCGATTGCGCGGACCTGATTTCGGTCCGCGCATGCGTGCGGACCTGATTTGCTTTAAATTTTTTTTCTTAATTTTTTATAATTTATAAAATTGTGTTTTAAAATATATTATAATTACTTTTTATTTTTAAAGACATTTAAATTTTTTTTATTATTATTTAATTTTGTGCTTTTTTTTTACATTTTAATTTAATATAAAATATAAATATAATATTTTATTATCGATACGTCTCGAAATTTCAATTTATCGAAACTCGAAACGGCACAGCACGGTAAACCACGGTTCAGACTAGTTTTCTAATCTTTACTAGTTTGGCGGTCGCATAGTATTAATTAAAATTAATTTAATTATTCATATGTACGTTAATATGGAATTTTATTAAATGTTCATATCAAATATTTAAAATATATAAGTAAAGGAAAATTAAAGATAAATTATGTTTAGTTTAAATATTAAGTATATATTTTCATTAACTAATGAATATTATGTGCCACAAATAATAAACAAAATTACACATAGCAGTGATTAATAAAAATATAGAATTATAAAAATATTTTATGTCGTGTATAAAGCTTTATTAGGATTAATTATGAGAAAATATAGGGAGTCCATCCTAACCCTGGAAAACAAATGACCTGTTCAAACGAATAAATACATAATTCATTTTCCTTGAAATTCTCACCACAATAAGTGTGTGTTATCTTCTCCAGCGTCCTCGTCCACAAATCAATCTCCAATTCCAACCGTCCGATGCAGATCCAACATTCTTGATTCATTCCCTAACCGACGACGAGCGCTTCTCGAGATAACAAAAATAAGCTTGCGTTGTTCCTAAAATGTCCTTTTCAACTCCTGGTTGTCGCCCGTGGGAGAATCCGAGAATCCGCAGATCTCAACATTGGTTCAAGGGTAAACTTGGTATTTCATGTTAGTTATCCCGTTTTTAACTCTCTTAATCCCGTGGTTTTAGAATCTCATCCAAAAAGGGCGGTACGCTTTATAAAGTAGTGAATACTAATTAATACACACCTTAGGACGTGAATGCAAAAGTAATGCCGGTATGTGCATCTAGAACCTTCCTGCATCAAATAACAAAAAGTCCTTGGGGCTTGTTTACTTTGAAAAAAATGGAACAAGTAAGGCAAATGAGTAGGAAAAAAGTGGAAAAAAAGTGAGAGAATAAAAAGTGGGAGGAAAGTGGTAGAAAAGTACGTTTCACTTTTATTGTTTACTTGAGATTGGAAAGTGAGAAGAAAATGTGAATAAAAAATTTAAATATATTATAAATAATAATTTTATATTATAAATATATTAATACTATATAATAATTAATATAATTAAATAAATATATTATTAAAAAATTAATAATTTAATAATAGTATATTTTTATTATTATATAATAATTTATATTAATGTAATATATAAATATATAACTAAAATATTAATATATAAGGTCCATTAAAAATATATATATTATATATTAATAATTAATTAATTTTATTGCGATTATTATTATTATTATTATTAGTAATATAATATTATTTATAAAGACATAATTAAGATATTGGTAAATAATAGTATTAATATTAACATAGAATATCATTAAACCTAGGTTGCTAATAATAATATATTAATATATTAATAAAATATGTTAATAAATAACATAAATGATATAAGATATTGAATAATAGTATTAATATTAAAATAGAATAATATATCATTAAAAATATATTATTAATAATAAGTATATTAATATATTATTAAAAATATGTTAATTATTAATAATAAAATATATGTGATATAATAACATATATTATTATGCATACATTAATTAATATATTACATATTAATAGTTACTAAGTATTAATAATATAATTTTTAAATACTAATAATTTAAATAGTATATTTTATTATTAATTAATTATCTTATTAATATATTTATAATTATTAGCAATATTTTTAATATAATAATATTTTTATTATTATTATTATATATATATATATGTATTGACTTTCCCCACTTCTCTCCATTTGGAGAGAAGTGGGGAATGATGAAATTCTATACAAAAGAATAGTAAATGGAAAGTGAGAAAAGTCACTTTTCCCACTTTCCTTTTTAAGTAAACAAGAAAAGTGGAGAAAGTGAGGAAAGTGACTTAACCACTTTCTCTACTTTCCTCACTTTCTTCTAAAGTAAACAGACCCTTGATGTAGGATGAATATTATGACATGATAGCACTTAAAATCCTCTCCATCCACATTATATACATTGTTCTATCTATATATAAACACTTAAAATAATATCTATATATTTAAAAAAAAATTAATATAAAAGATTAAGATTAATTTCCTATCAGGATAATTAATGCCTAGTCTGTGTGTTTTACAATATTTGAAGATTAATATTATGTAATAAAGTAGTTATGATATTTTAAATATAAAAAAAAATATCGTTACTTATCATATCTATTAGTAAATTATGAAACAATTTAAACTATATATAATATATTTTCGTACGTAATTTGATACACTGTATATACTTAGAATCAAATCAGAACTATTTGAGGCTCCCAAAAATCGGCATGTTTTTTAAATAACAAATTAGTGCAATTACGTTAAGCCAATTGCCGTTAGAGGAAGGAGTAATTTGAGAAAGAAGATTGTCAAAGGGTTTCTTTATCATTATGTCAAAGATGTTTTCAGTTAGGTCCATTTAGTGAGTCCAATTAATATTTCAGTCCACGAAGTGTATCCGTTAAAAGGAAGTAGCGGCCGGGCTCTCGGAGATCAGCAAATTCTTTTTTAATATCCGCGTATACTCGGATTTCCCTACCGACCAACCAATCTCTTATTAGTCAGTCCCTCGATTTCTCGACGGAATCTACGATTTTCAGGCAAATTTTGGGTTCAAATTATTAGGGTTACGGTGGATGGTGGCGAAGATGATGCGCTGGCGGCCGTGGCCCGCGGCGAGGAAGCTGTTCCGGGTAAAACTGGTGGTGCGGCGGGCGGCGTTGGGAACGACGACGGAGACGGAGGTAGTGGCGGGACCCACCGCTTCCGCCGCGTTGACGGCGGAGGTGAGGTGGAAGGGGCCGCCGCGAATGGTGCTCCGGCGATCAATGAAGCGGAATCGAACGAGGGTGGAGTTGATCAACGAGGAGAACAGAGAGGTCCAATGGAATGAAGAATTTGAGAACGTGATCAGCCTAACTCCGAAGGACAACTCGTTTCATCCATGGGAGATCGCCTTCGCCATATTCAATGTGAGTGAAATCTTGCATCTTTTTTTTTTCTTTTTGGAACTTGTAGTGTTTTTTCTTTTTCTTTTTTCTTTTGAATTTTTACGGTTTATTGGTTTCGCCAAGAGATTGGCTTTTTTATTATAGTTAGTTGTATATCTTGGTTAATTAAATTTGTATCTTGGAGGTGTATTCTTGTTTCCTGGTACATCGCTTTCGCTATCTTCAATCCGAGACGCTTACGGAATCTGAATTTAATGTCACAGAATCGAGTTCTTGTAATCGACTTTTTGTTCCATCTCTTTGTTTTCTTCTTCTTTTTTTTTCTGATATTTTACTACGTTATCATAGAAAATTTCCTTTTTGTTTTATTGAACTGTAGATGTTTCACGTAATAATTGATAGACTAATTATTTTGTTTTCTTCTTATGAAACTGAATATTAGATAACCTTAGTAATTGAATATGTGTTTTGTTCTGGGATTAACAATATTTTGAGAAGTAGATACTGCAGTTATCACTTGATTTTCGCTCCTTAATATTCTTGATTGGGCTGTGGAAGCAAGATTCTCTGTAATTAAGATTTAAGCGTTGACTCATTGGTGTGAGCATCTTTTCTTTAAATAAATGTTTATGATGTAGTTAGTGATATTGAGCGTTTACAAAACTGATGCCTGCTTTAATCAAAATTAAAATTGTTTTGATTTTTTTTAGGAAAATTATAAAATTTTATTTTGCGTTGAGTTCACACTGTTAGTTCTTTCATGCATAAGTTAATTTTTTTTTTCCTACCGAGTATACAGAAGTCTTGCTTAAAAAGGTTTATGCGGTTAGTTTATATTTTTACGATTCAATCATCTTCCTCCAGGGTGTGAACCAAGGACCGAAGAACAAGGAATACCTCATAGGAACGGCATCTTTGAATGTAGCAGAATTTGCCGCAAGTTCTGATCAAGATATTGAAATTAATCTTCCCCTAGTAATCGCAGGCAGCACTACTGAAACTCCTCCCTTGATTCATGTAAGTACGCTGCGCTTCATCGTAAATTTTCTGGAGTTGTTTAATTCATGAGAAATGCTATTCTTCAGAATCATTTTGACCCTTAAGAAATCAGAGCCGATGTGGCGCAATACCACGTCAACATATTTTTATTATTCCTTAATATTAAATGTCTTAGAAAGAAACAAATTTAATGTAACTTTTTTTGATAAGTGTGAAATAATTATTTTTAATGCTTTGAAATGTGTGAATAATTAATTTTTAAGTATTTTATTAAATATTGGGCTGATGTGGCATTGTGTCACATCAGTCTTAATTTTTTCAGGATCAAAATAATCATGAAGAATATCATTTCTCTTAATTAATTAATATGTACGAAAAAAAAACTCTAGGATAACTTGCTAAGTTTGGATAGAAACTTTCCATATAGATCAAATTATCCCAAATTTTCTTATATTTTGCTATTCGTATTCCAGTTGACCGTCAGCTTAGATGAACTGAGACCTTCTCAAGGAACCTCATCAGAGGCAACCCAAAAGTGCATTCTTCCTATTCCTTTATCGCCGCCTACCTCCGGAGTTGCTCTAACTCCCGAAAAAGATGAAGCTTCTTCTTTTAAAAAGGATGAGCTTTCTGCCATTAAAGCTGGGCTGATGAAGGTCAAGCTGATTACTGATTTTGTTTCTACTAAAAAGTCAAAGAAGACATGCAGAGATGAGGAAGGTAGTGAAGGAAGGTGCTCTCCTCAAAGTAGTGAGGATGCCGGATACGCGCCATTCGACTCTGACTCCATTGATGAAGAAGTTGAGGAAGTCGATGCAGAAGATGAGAAAGATAGCAACAGCTTCAGGAAGTCCTTCAGTTACGACACATTGCCGTCTGCTAACTTAATTGGTGGATCATTCTGCTCTGATATGAAGGTGAATGGAGAATATGAAGACTGGATCTATTACAGTCATCGAAGATCAGATGTGGGTTGCTTGCAAGCAGAGATATCTTCATCTTTGCCCGAAGAGTCTGTGATTCAAAGCACAAAACGAAGCATCCTTCCATGGAAAAGGAAGAAATTGAGCTTTAGATCTCCCAAGGTCAAAGGGGAGCCTCTCTTGAAGAAATCATACGGAGAGGAAGGTGGAGATGATATTGATTTTGATCGACGACAGCTAAGTTCCTCTGATGAGTCTAATTCCCTCGGGGTATGAATATGACCTTAATAAACTTTATTTTCTTTTTTTGCACTTTTCGCTGCGTATTCTTTTGAGTTTTGTAAACAGATCTTCCATACTATTGCTTTAAATTACTAATCTTGGTTTTGATTTAGATATGGATATTGTTTTTTCATACAATTAAAGAAATTTGGTGTTTTGAATTACTAAATATAATAAGCTTATTTATGTTCTCAAATAATTAACTGTTTTATGTAAAATCTTGCAGAGGCACAAGTTGGATGAAGGCTCGGCAAATCATTCATCAATATCTGATTTTGGAGATGACAATTTTGCAGTGGGGTGCTGGGAAACAAAGGAGGTGGTTAGTCGCGACGGCCATATGAAACTCTCCGCCAAGGTTTTCTTTGCTTCAATTGACCAGAGGAGCGAACGAGCTGCTGGTGAGAGCGCATGTACTGCTCTAGTTGCAGTAATTGCAGACTGGTTCCAGAAAAACCCGGGAATAATGCCCGTAAAATCTCAATTCGATAGTCTAATCAGAGACGGCTCTCTAGAATGGAGAAATCTTTGTGAGAATGAGACGTATCGTGAGCGTTTCCCAGACAAACATTTCGACCTCGACACAGTTCTACATGCAAAAATTCGCCCTTTATCCGTCTATCCCGGAAAATCATTCATCGGGTTCTTCAATCCCGAGGGAACTGAAGATGTAAGTGGGTTTGACTTTTTACATGATGCTATGTCATTCGACAGTATCTGGGACGAGATCAGCAAAGCTGGTTCAGAATGTCGAGCCGATGGGAGCCCACATCTGTACATTGTGAGTTGGAACGATCACTTCTTTCTTCTCAAGGTTGAGCGAGATGCATATTACATTATCGACACGCTCGGAGAGAGGCTCTGTGAAGGGTGCGACCAAGCGTATATCTTGAAATTCGATGCTACCACATCAATTTGCAGAATTCCAGAAGAGGAGCCGCAGTCTAACACGAAAAAAGATTCTACGGGAGGAGAAGAAGATTATAATGGCGACGATTGCACTAAAACCGAGGAGATTATCGTTTGTAATGGAAAGGAGGCATGCAAGGAGTATATAAAGAATTTCCTTGCAGCTATTCCAATTAGAGAGCTACAAGATGATATTAAGAAAGGGTTGATGAACTCAACACCACTGCATCATCGTCTTCAGATTGAGTTTCATTATACCGAAAAGTCGCCTTCTGAGCAGACACTGACACCGTCGTTCTTCCCATCATCAGAAGCCGATACTGGATTTTCATGGCCGGCAGAACCTGTATCTACTGCTGCATTTGCTGGCTGGCCAGCAATGAACCTGCAAATGGAGGTCGCGTAGAACGTTTTCTGTTCTGCAAATGGAGGTATCAACAGGGGTCTTCTGTTTTGGTTTTTTTTTTTTTTTTTTTTCATTTCTGTTTGCATAGCTGACCGTGGATAATCGCCGAGTTAAGGCTGTAAAAGTAAGGTTGCTTAATAAAGAGAGCACCTTGCCTTATGCTAGCTAACTATGTTATTATTGTCTAGGACCTAGGGACCCTTACGATAACCTTTTGTAAAGACGCTTTTTAACATCTAATGTTGCGATTTTGCCGTGTTTCTATTGCTACTATGACTTTTAGCCCATAATTTTTTTATTTTTTATTTATTTATTTTTTTTTTTTTGTTTATGGGGTTTCTCACAAGTATTTATATAGAAATGAGATTAATTTCGTTTTAGTAGAACAATTACGGTACTTTTTCTCCCAACCGTTCTATGTGCCTATTAAAGATTTTTATAAGGATGGATATTGTGTCTCCTTATGTTAGTGGTATAGGTTTATTTCACCTCTTTCACAGTCAGATGCTGGATGATATACTGAAGCACATTTTCTGTAATGGATCTAAAGTTAAGAAACTTATGCGTTAGCAGCATTTTTTTGACAAATTACTGTTTAGTTCTCTGAACTTTTATAAAATAGATTTCTATAACACTGAGCTTTCAATCATTTCGGTGTTAACCCCGAACTTAGAAAATAATCTCCGATAATATTGCCGTCAGTTTTTTCCGTTAAGCAGCCGCGTCATATACTTAACGGGCGCAAATGAAAAAAAACTAACGGCTAGATTATTGTGGATCTTTTTTGAAGTTCCGAGTTATTACATGCACAGTTGAAAGTTCATGATTACAACAATCCTTTATGAAAGTTTGACATTCTTAAGCTTGCTAATCCTTTTTTTATTGAGATATTGAGGATAACCCATCCATATCTCAATCACGCTAAGCAAGAATGTCCCAACTATTTTAACAAGTTTGACATTCTTAACCTTTTTTCTTGGATAAACTTAGTAAATTTTGAAAATGTATGAGGTAACTTATGTCGAAAAATCCACCCATATTGGAAATCAAAATGAATGTTTTAGAAATTTTACTAGGCAACCCATTTACTGCAAGTATTCTCTTTTTTTGAGAGGAATACTGCAGATAATCTCTTCTCAAAAGAATGAACGTTTTGATACAAAAAACTCGCCTAAATCCTGAACTGCACGAGCAAAATGCTGCTCATCCATCCCGGTCGGTGGCCGGGACATAAAACATGACCGTGAACCACTCACCCGTGAAGTTTCTTCCCGGCCAAAAATAGCACGAAACAGAACCAATTTTCCACTTTCCACATCAAAACAAATTTAGCGATCTTATCCTTACACCCCAACCGCAGCACACCACACCACACCACGTGTCCCTTTCGAATCGCTTATAGTCCAGACCCCTTGTGCCTCCCGTACACCGCTCTTGCAAATGAACCAACAACAACACGCCACATCATCCCAGCAGAATCTTAGAGACACGTGTCATTCAAGCGTGATAAACAACAGTTACGACACGATCCAGGACTATGAGCGCCGCTAGAGATCCGGACTCTCGGGATAGCTGGTAGAGAGATAAGCAGGTAAGATATTGAGATGGATTGAGTTGCGCGCTTGGGCTCGTAACGCGGACGCGAGCTCGAAATTGCAATTGGGTTTTATAATTGGACCACCATGTCCGCCATGTTGCTAGGCTCTCGCTTTCTTTCTTTTATCTTTATCGAAGTTTCCCCTATTTTTCGCGTATACTCGCAAAAACTTCTATTGATTCGCATATCTGCGAGAGCGGGAACTCGAGCAACGGAACCGGAAATGGCTTCTGATGACGCCGACGAGGTCGCCACCGGCGATTCTCCGCCGGGAAAAGGTAGTAACAGCCCCGATGTCATCAGCGTTGAGCTCCCAGCGCCCACCGGCTGGACGAAGAAGGTCAAATTCGCTTCGTTTCTGCGTTTTAAGATTGATTCGTCAATTTTGTTGCCTGCTTTTTAATTTCTAAATTCTGCGACACGGTTGGGCCTTTGAGCTTAATTTCAGCTCGTTATACAGATTTCGAGGAGTGTTGCATCGTTTTCTAGGGGTTTTTCTTTCCATTTTTAATTGTGCTTGGGCTTGGGAGGTGCATGGTTCTCTTAATTGTTAGGTAGTAGTGAATCTTCAGTTTACAGTCATTTGAAGTTGTATAGGATGGATGATAGTATGCTGAGGATTGTGAATAAAGATGTTGTCTTGAAAGTTAGACATAACAGCTAATCATGATAATGCATGGAAGTCTTGTTATCAATATTGTGGTACTGCACAATGGTGTATAATAGTGTATTTATATAATACTATAGGGAAGGTGCACAAATATGTATATGTACTATGATCGTCATATACATATAGTGCATATATATATATATATATAAAGATAAGAACTGACCTCCTCGTTAAGTCAAAGAAAAAAAGTAGAACACTGGATACACATATTATTGTGGCACCATATTCTGTATCGCCTAATTTTAGATGGTTGAGAATCTTAAGAGGCTGAACAAAATATGACTTTTACTTGATTCATAAATACTAATGACTTGTTCGTTTATGTTTTACTGAAGAAATGATTTTTTCTCTCTGTTCAAGTGTTTTACTAAAGAGTTAAGTTCTCCAATTATAACGTCTTAGTTTTTCCTCTGCTGCAAACCAGTTAAAAACTTTGTATATTGTAATTTTCTTTTCATGATTTGTGCTCTCTTTTATTCCCATTTATTGTTATGTTTGTTTAAGTTATTCCTTTGGAGTATCCTAACTTATGTATAGGACTCGAACAAAAATGTTTAAAATTTAAGTGACCTTTTTAATTGGAACTTTATATTTTATGTATATCTTTCATTTTATGTAGATTTGTTTATATTGGAGCATTATGTTAAAAATTTCTGCAACTCAAGCAGTTATGCTGAAGAACAATTTCACTAGGCTTGTTTTCTGACTTTGCTGTGACTTTTATATTTAATTGGATTTATATAGGCTCCATTGCTGGATTAAGCACACGTCAAAAAATGCCACATGACACCTAATGGAAAGCCTTGCTAACAGAATGGTTAGTGGTGCATGTCCATAGCACTTCACCACTTAGACATGGCTAACGCAGGATTCAACTCGAGAGGGGGCGAGCTACAAATCTTCATTTTATTGATACCCAAGAAACCCAACAAACCAATGACACCATGAAGATCTTTTTTTTTTTTTTTTCTTAAAAAAAAGATTCATTTGTTTCATTCGCCAGTTTTACCTAATTTCAGACAGAACCTGAAAATTCATTTCAATATAGTACATGAATTGCTGAAATTGGTAGCGTATATTGCATGCATGAAATCAAGCAAGTTTGGTCAAAATCACAACATTTCACAGTATTAAAACAGAACACCAATTAGAAGAGGGTTTATACGAAATCAAACTAGAATTTATCAAATGCATCAAACACGTGATGATCATGAGGATATAAAGAGAAACCATTTCCCAGAAGATCAACATTTGGCAGTGAATACACATCGCTAATTAAATCAAATAATCAAAAGCTTGATAATGGTGAACAACAGTAAGATTTTGGTGTCCCTTGGGTTTGCAAATATGGATTTGGATGAAAAACATAATCTTAAACAGCAAATAAGAGAGAGGATAACGGAAGCTTCTCATACACAGTTGTAACGGCTGCCAGTTTATTGTACCAAATCACAATTAAACATTTTAAAAATTATAGAAAAGAGGAAAAAAATGGGTGTACCATCCTGGAGAATAGAGATTTAATATGGAGATTGAGAAAAATTCGGGATTTAATGACTTGGTTGAAGGATGTCATGGATTTATCAGTACAAAGCATAAGACAAACTATAGATTTTGATTTGTTTCTGTTAAGTTTAATTGGTTGAAGGATGTCGTAAATTTATCGACGACGTTACTGTATCAGCTATCAGGCATATGACAAGCTATTAATTTTTAGTTGTTAATCTTTTCCTTCATCCTTTATGCCCTTGATATACTCTCTGCCCTATATCTAACTTTGTGGGGAAACATGAATCAACATGATAAATGACAAAAGGCCAAATGTAACTCGTAACGATTGCGTGCTATAACCTTGTGATGAGTCTGTGTTTCTACTATGACTGTTGCAAGCGGAAGTGAGAGCAAGTATTCTTGAGCCTTTGAAGGCAGTAACTAACTGGATCCTGAACTTCGTTTATGCCAGTGACAGTTTCAGACTGTAAAGTTACCTTGAAAGATGAGAACATTTTATCAGAGGATTGGTAACCACGCTACTTGTTAGTGACATGAATTTACTCCCACATTGTTCGTGATAATCTGCCTGTGTTCTGTAGTAGAACCTTCCATAAACTACCTTCGTTTCATCATTGGGTTTTGGATTTTTCAAGAAGGGTACACGCATTTTGTGGAATAAAATCTCAATTTTAGGGCTCTCTATGTCTTTGTTTTTAAGTTTGTAATAGTTTGTGTTGGATTTTAAATGTTGGTGAAGGAGTCTATAATCTGTAATAGATGGCTGACACCACAAGGGATTCGAAGATAACATCAAACAATGGACAGATTTGCTGATAGTAGCTTCAAAATGAGAGTACAGTTATATTTTGATATTTTGATAATACTATGGTTTTCGGTGCCGGTCGGCATAGCCCGTGCCCGGCGGCACGTGTTTATTCCTGTAATTGTCGGCACGGCACATGTCAAAAAAAATCTTATATTTAAATTTTTTAATTTTATTTTTATTTTTTAAAAAATAACAAATAAATATATATCGGCACGGCACCATTGCCATGGTCGGCACGTACCAAAATTTGAGTTTACCGAAACTCGGCTCCGCTCGGCACAGAAAACCTTGGATAATACCCAGTTTGGTGAATGTTGTTAAGCAGCAAACTTCGTAAATCACTTATTCAAGCAGACTGGCGGAGTTCAGGGACAGTAGGAAGAAAAGAGGTATGAAGATTTGTATTGCAATTTGCAACCTTCTTCAATGATTTAATTTGGGAACAAGATAAAGTATCTGAATCCAGCTCTTGTTTGGTTAAATAACATAGCTTGATGAAGTCAAAGTTCTTTATGGCTGTATATCGACTTAAAGAAGATCATATCATGATCTTATAGAGGATACATAAAGTTCGACCTTATATTAGGAAGTTGAGCAACATATTGTGAAATTGTGAGATATTGAGTAAAGATCTTATATCATGATCTCACTTTTTCTCGGATGCTTCAAAGTAGTTTTCATCATTGTAAAATTGTGAGATGCACTCTTATTGCAATATTATTGTCACCTGCTCAAAGTTGGCTGCAAAGTAGTTTCGATTATTTTTAATGTATTTCATCTTAAAAAATAAAAGAAAATTGTTCACTTGCTTTTTTCTATATGACTTCCTAATGGTGGGATGAAACACATAATCATGTCCCCCTTGGAATATGTATAACTTGATACACCAACTAGACACATCATGTATTATTGGTATTCTGAGAGCGGCTGATAGTTGGGATAAGTTATGGTGTTTTTGCATATATGAGTGACTAAATAAGAAAATGGCTTTAAAAAAAATGTTCATTTTAGTCCTCCACAATTAGGATAGTTTCAGTCTCCCATCTCTCTTTTTGAGTTGATTTTCTTCTGAAGTTGTTGAAGTTTGCTCTTGTGGGATTTGCAATTTTGTATGTCTTCATCCTGATAAAGCTTCTACGTTACGTATGATGGTAATTATATCTCTTCTTTTTCTTAGTTGTTCATTATGTGGATATTTTTATATGTCGGTCATACAATATTGTTTAATTCACAGTTTATTCCCAAGAAAGGTGGTTCTCCATGGAGGAATGAGATAGTTTTCGTAGCACCTACAGGTGAGGAAATAAAAAACAGGAAGCAACTTGATCAGTACCTGAAGAACCATCCTGGTGATCCGTCGTCTTCTGAGTTTGATTGGACTACTGGTAAACAAATCTCTCTCTCTCTCTCTCTCTCTCTCTCTCTCTCTCTCTCTCTCTCTCTCTCTCTGTGTCTGGTACAGAAAAGCTAGAGAAAGATTTAGTTATCTTAAAAATAATGTCACATAGACTTTATCTATTTTAGTGTTCACCCCTGAGGATAATTATTCCTCTTTAAGTTTCAACAGGTGACACACCGAGACGGTCTTCAAGGATCAGAAAAACGGCGAAGGCAGTAGAGACTCCGGAAAATGAGCCGCCTAAAAAGCGAGAGAGGAAGTCCACTTCCTCTAAAAAGGGAAAATCAAAAAAGGATGCTGCTGAAGAGGACGGTGCTGGTGGTCCTGAAGAAAAAGCAACCGCAAATGTTGAGATGAAAGAAACTGATGTTGCAGATGAGAATTCAGGCAATAAAGTAAAGGATTTTGAGGATGATAACAAGACAGAAACACTGGAAGCAGCTGCAAAATATGATTCCACTGCCGAGGATGAGAAGACCGTGAATGGGAAATTTGAAGTGGAAGGAAAGATAGAGATAGAGGTCAAAGAGGGGATCGAAGCTGATTCAAAAGGCAAGGGCAAGAATGTTGTGCAGAGGTCTGTTCCTAGAATGAACGGTGATGGTGGACACCGTCAGCCTGAAGCTGCTTCAGTTAACTGCTAATAACTGTCATAATAAGACTTCCTCCGATTTATCCGTCTCTGTAGACCTAGCGACACCTAGTCGTCAATCGGCATCATAGTCGAGATTCAGTGTTGTGTATCTTCTGTATGATTAGCGATTGGTTTCTTCTGTATATTAGGTAATCACCATCCAACCTAACTTGCAATCCCTGTATTTACCTTAAATGTCCAATCAGATTGTACAAAACCCCTTGTATTAGAACATAAAATCATGTATTATGTTAGTTGTAGATGTGTATAATATTTGGTTGAAATGTTAAGGCTTTGGGAAAATAATTTGTAGCACATTTTTTTTTCTCTATATTGTTAAGAATGCAGATTGAGTGCTGTACATTGTAACTAATTACCTAACTTAGTATCCTCGGAGGAGTACGCAGAATTGGTTCATTTTCCGCCGAAGCCTGTTGTTTTGTAACTGCATTGAGACTTTCGCGCAGTTGATGTTCTATCATGAAGCTGATTACTTTCTATCATCTTTTTTTTTGAGATTATCGTGGTGGAATCCGTAATGCCAGCGTACGTCCCCGTAGGGATCTCAAACTCGCGAAAATTTTTCACGTTCTGCCCCAACCGACGCTCGGATATCCGATCATGAACGGAGGCTCCTACCACGGGGTACAGAGGATTTTTAGAAAATCCTACGAGGGATTTCACCCCACACGGATTCGAATCTGGGAGGTGACTCTTTCTGAAGCGCCTCCCATCCAGTTGAGCTAGCTGTGCTTTGTTACTTTCTATCATCTTAGCCTTGATAAACATGACATCTACACTTCGTCGTAGACTAGTCCGTGCCCTCTAACGCGTCTATTCTTTTTATTACTCTTCTCATGGATGCCAGCATTGCGTGAAGCGAAAATCTTAATCAAGTTGCATAATCCCCCAGATTTTGCCTTAGCCTATGCTATTCTATCTTATTGTTGCTTTGTTGACTTTACAAATTGTGGGAAGTCATTTAGGGAAGGCATCTACTAACCTACAAATACATAAACAACCCCCTTGGGGTATGGCTCTATGTACAAGGTTTTCGGTGCCGGTCGACGCAGCTCGTGCCGAGCGGCACGTGCTTGTTCCGGTAGTTGTCGGCACGGCGCGTGTCAAAAAATCTTATATTTTTTTTAAATTAATTTTTTTTTATTATATATATATATATATATATATATATATATATATATATATATATATATATATATATATCGGTACAGTCGGCACGTATCATCGGCACGGTCGGCATATGCCGGGAACTGAGTTTACCGAAACTCGGCTTGGCTCGGCACAGAAAACCTTGGCTATGTATATCCCCCGTCGGCCAGGCGGGAGTGATCAGTATGTATTTACTAACCTGCAAAGTAAGCAGATCTCAAGCTCTCAACTGCTCCCTAGAGTTTCTGTAGTCAACTGAATTATAACATGTTCTTCAAACTTGGTACTTTTGATTATCATATAACCACCAGAAGCAAGTACATATTTTGTAAGTCACTAACAATGAATCGATACCGAAATCATTAGATGGATGGATATGCCCTACAAACTTATTGCACTAAAATTGCTAGAACTTGCAAATTTTCTCCCAGAATTTCTGCATGAACTGAACCAGTGCTGCTCAAAATTGAGCTTGCCTGTTTTTTCTGGAGTATTTTTCAGTCAATGTTGGAGCAGCATCACTACCATGGTGTCCGTGCTGGGAGGCGAGGTGGCACAAGCGCTCGCATTCGAATCCCAGGGCCTGCAAAATTTCGATTCCGCAAGGTGCTAATAAGTTGATCTATCTGCGAAAAATCCAAGCGCTAATAGAAATGCATAATCTCTAACCTGACAAGTAGCCGAATTTAAGAACACAAGTCAAGGCGCGAAGATCTAATGGTGAAACTGGAATGTGTGCCGTCTGAGATTTTACCTGTCAGAGGATCACCAACGGGCAAAGTTTCGCGAAGATAATCTCAAGAAAAAGTAATATATAAGACTCAGGATTCATCACAAATCTTCCCAAAATTTCATCAGCAAAGTGAACAAACAACCAAACCATTCTCGTTACATTTTCTGCACTGTAAAATCCCACTACCTTCACAAATCTTCCTGCTGCCATTACACTCCACACAAACAAGAAACCCAACGCCGCCGCAGCCATCACAGGCGGCGCCGCCGGAGGGGTCAACTGGCAACCCTTTTATCAGCGGCAATAATCGCCGCTGCTCATGTAATCCGAGCACTTCGTCGGCGCCGCCAATATATTTCCCTTTAACAAAAAGCCTTGGGGGGATGACCCGGCCTTCTAATACCTTCCACAACTCATCCCTGAATTCCAAATGCATCGACACATCACGCTCGTGAAATACTGCCTTCAAACTTTTCAGAAGAAATTTAACGCTCTTGCAATCTTCGAATGTCTTTCGAATTCCACTAAGACTAGTAGTATACAAGATTATAGTGTCTCTACCTCCCGGCGGACACCGATCTTCGAATTCGCGCAAAGGGTCGAGATCTTCTTTTTTTTCTTCAGAGGTTTTGCGAAGCTTTAATGGTGGACCTTCGTCTCTAATCTCCATCACTGCTTTTCGAAATTCTGCGAGAAGGTTAGGATCGAACAGCGTCGACGAGTTGAAGTCCGGCCGCCGGTAAGCTTCTAAACTGTTAGTATTGCTAATGATAGTCTTCTTGGGTCTGATGTTTTCCTTGTTGCTTTGATTTGATTTACGAGCTAATTCGAGATCTTTGGAGTCAAATTCTGTCTCTTCTTCGTCGCTCAGGAGATCACCAATGTCGGCATCGTCGATCTTCGGTTGGGTTGTGGGGATGTTATCGGCGGAGATGAGTTGGGGCTGGGAATGCTTGAGATAAGCGACATGGGGGATGGATTTGAGCTTTTTAAGTAATCTACTACACCTTGCTCCCTTCATTGAATCTAAGCTACAGAGGTCTCTGGATCACGAATATTTGGTAAGGAAAAGGAGAATGAAAAGAGGTGAGAATGATTTGGGAGTGTGGGGAAGATGAAGATGGAGAAAGAAAAAAAGAAGAAGATAATTTTCATGTTCCTTCTTCGCTTTCGTCGTGGGTGGGGACTTGTGTTCTAACGGCTACAAAGTTGGGCCTTGATGGTTGGTTTGACGTGGTTTTAAATTTCAAGAGAGAAGACACTTTTTTTAAATAATTACATTTCTTTTATACCGTCATTGTTAAATAATTTAAAGTTGGCTATTCATTCAAGCACCTATTTTTTCGGGATAAGTTAAATTAAGTCAAAATACATAAATATAAATATCTTTTTAAAAAATAAATATTAAAAAGAAAAATATACTTTAATATTTTTGTATCAAATAACTTTTCAAAAATATCTTTAAATATACATATTAAAATGTTTTTATTTCGTTTTTACCGTTGAATTCGGTTTCTATCATATATTAAGACCAAAAATAGTATGCATCAAATAAAATTTCTTCTAATTAGATTTTACTGAAATTTGAACTTTTGGGATATCTTTTATGAGTAGCAGGTCAGCCGTTTTCCAGCATCCAACCGTGCTAACCAACTAGATTAATGCTGATTTATAAAACTTTATTTTCTTTCATTTATGTCTTCTTCCTTTTTTTATATTATTATTTTTTTCAAATAAGAAATCTTGCAAGCCAATCACTTGGAAGACTTAGACATAGTAAACTTTGATCTAACTTATTTAAATAGATTTAGACATAATAAATCTTAATGGGTTAACGAATTAACTTTTAAACATACTAAAATTGTGGAGCATCAAATTGTTTATTAGAAGCAATTTTTAAAAAATAATTTAAATATAAAAATTATAAATTATATAAAAATTAATATTTTAATATTCAAATCTTCTATAACAAATACTTATATAATAATAAAAATACTCCTAACATAAATTTTACAAAAAATGACTGATTTATAATGATTTGGAATTCAGGACTAAGTTGTAAATATTTTTAAAATTAAGGACTAATAAATAATTATTCCAAAGATAATAATACCTTTCACAATCTTTGAAAATCCAAAACTCAAAATTGGTTTCTATCATAAAACAGTCAATCTAATAGCTAGGACAAAAAGCTCACTATTTTTAGCGTAGTCACAACAATCTCTAATGACAAGACCATTAAAATCCAAATTTTTTAGTTATTATATCAACTTTACCCCTAGGATGGCGATAGGGTCTATAATATGAATAACAACAATATCCCAATCATGCACATATCAACAGAGGGTTGTACGCAACAATGCTCTGAAAATAGTTGTTCATGTAAAATTCGCAAGGGTGCCAAGAACTAGTAGTTCAAGTAACTATCACTTCTATCGTACTCCAATTATTGCGTCGGTTTAACTAAAACAACATCAAATTTAGCTAAAGTAATGATAAATTAAGCTATAATGATACTAAATCAGCGAAAAGCTAAGTTCAACTCAAAAAACTTAAGTTCATCTGAAACAATATATTCGACTAAGGCAACACCACAAGTATCATGGACGCATTTGTATTTTTATACTCCCAATAACTTGAAATTACATAATTATGTCACATTAATTTAAAATTATATTTTTATGCCATCTTGACTTTGTAAAACTACTCTCATCTTTTAAGAGAAAGGATAGTTACGTCACTCACAAGGTCAATGACGATATAAAAGCGTTATTTTTAATTATGAGAGTATACAAATATAATTTTAAATTATGGTTCGATATAAAAGCGTAATTATAATGAGCTACAATTTTTATAGAGAAAACGGAAGGCCGTGTGCTACAAATTGGGGACAGCATAGCGGACCAGTTGGGCCTTTATTATTGCTCTAATACAGCTAAAAAACATTTAGTCAAACTTACGGTTGTATTGACATCTGGCGGGAGAGGCGGTAACCAACTTGCTTCGTCGAACATGAACCGCACGTCATGAACTTGGATCAGAAGGTTTTATAACATACTAAATATATATAAAATGTACACCTTCACATTCAAATTTATTAAACAAAACTTAAGAGAGAGAGTTTGAATCCAATTCAAGCATAGATCCAGAGAATTTAAAAAGCTAGACAGATATTAAAATATTTATTAAAAAAAGTAAAATTAAGCGTTGACTTTGTAATGTATCCAGACAATGTAGTCTACTTTCGTAATACTTTCTCAAACTTCCTTCTTATTACTTACTCTAATCTCAAACTCTTCGCTACCATGTTACCGTTGACGTTCTCATTATCATGGATATTATGGATCATTTCAAGCCTCTCACAACAATTCCTTTTCGATCTCATCTCTCAAACCATCTCTTGATCCTTAGAGATCCTTAAAGTTTCAGATTAGATACGTCCATGGACGGCTCGAATCCGCCGCCGGAAAGCCCGCAAGTCAACGGAGCGCTCGGGAACTTCGGCGGCATCGGGTACGGGATCGGCGTATCTGTCGGTATTCTTCTACTAATCACGACGATAACCCTAGCTTCTTATTTCTGCACTAGGGCGAACACGCCGNGCCGCCGCAGCCGCTCCGGCGACGCCACCGGCACGAGGATGCGCTTGACGCTGCGGCGGTGGCGGCGGCGGACGAGGAGATGGGTTTGGATGAGGCAACGCTGATGAGTTATCCCAAGGTGTTGTACGCCCAGGCGAAGGAGGAGGAGATCAAGGGAACAACAGCGGCGACGTGTTGTTCGATCTGCTTGGCGGATTATAAAGACAGCGATGAGTTAAGGAGGTTGCCGGATTGTGGGCACTTGTTTCATTTGAAGTGCGTTGATCCTTGGTTGAGGTTGAACCCGACGTGTCCCCTCTGCCGGACGTCACCGTTGCCGTCGCCGATGCCCACGCCTCTCGCCGAGGTCGTCCCGCTGGCCCAGCAGGTCTGAAGAATCCTGGATTTGGTTGTATACATGCATGCACATATCGTCGTCGATATTATGATTTCAGTAGGAAATATTTCTCTATTTTCTCTCTTTTGTTTATGCTTTAAAAATTCAACAGAATATATAGACGATCACAAAGTAAAGAGATTTTTGGGTGTAATAGTTACATCACGTCATTTTGTGTAATGGTTTAAAAAAATTTATTTATAAATATTTTTTGAAAAAAAAAATTAACATAAAGATTGTAGATTTTGACGATATTTACAACTTTCGTGTTCGAAGTTTTTCAAAGAAAATATTTTTAAAAATATGTTTCGGGACTCCAAAATTTAACGGATTTAAAGCGGGTTTAAAAATAGTTTTAAAGTATGTTAAACCCGTTAAATTTTGGATCTCTAAATATTTATTTAGAAATATTTTTTGAAAAAGTTTTGAATATAAAAATTATAAATTTTATCAAGATCTACAAATTTCATTTATGAAATTTTTCTAAAAAACTAATCGTAAAACTTATTTAATTTATTTAAACACGAGGGCGATATGCCGTGACGTAAATATTTCATTGTAAAATTTTGCCACAAAGTATTAAACAATGTGGGTTATGATACCGAGTCTTGGTTTGATGATTTTGAGAGAACCAGGGGCACAAGGTCACTTTGGACCCTGCCAACGTGCGAGAATTATTTTGAGGTACTGGAGGGACGTCATTTGCATCCATACTCACTATTAGCGGAAGATATTTCATTCTATCTTTCGCATGATTTGAATTTGCACCACTATCAGGGTAAGGGACAATACTTACTACTGCACTGCCACGGTCGCTTCAATTCTCTAATGATAATATTGTACAAATATTTCAAAAATATTGCCGGGTTCTGAAAATAATTCCGTAGACGTGATATATTGCAAAGGGGCCTAGAACAGGGGATGGCTGGAACCGGGTCCTTTAAACATTATGTAACAAGTTGTAGCTGAAACGAGGAATGCTTGAAGATACTGAGTGATCAAAGTTGCTGCATCATGTGACATTTTAAATAATTTTTGTTTTGCTATATGATATTTAATTTTATTCTAAAAAAGACATGTGACATTTATATTTAAAAATTTATATTCATATAAATTATTAGAAAAATCTAATATTAAAAATAAATATTTAATCAAAATAATTTAAATAAAGACATAAATATACATATAGTATATAATATTAATTTTTCTAAATAAAATCTTATCCATATATAAAAAATATAATCATATATATATATATATATATATATATATATATATATATATATATATATATCAGTGATATTTCAAGATACTTTTCAAAATAACTTTTATATATGCTACGTGTCATTTTTTTACTGTAATAAAATATAATATATTTTATAAATGTATTATTTTTTTATATAATACAAAAAATAGAAATAGCGCTCCTCGTAGATAACGAAGTACTTGTGTTATAGAAACAGTCGGTTCGTCACTACTTGAAACTTAACTGGCTACACAAACTACTTGTATCAACACTGTTTAGCTTACTCGGTTTTGATAAATGTATTGTCTTTTCTTTTTAGAAAAAAAACATTCATCTATTGCGCATAATTTTACGCACTTAATTGGACAAAAATATGATCTAAAAATTCGTATCAGTTAACTTCAATTTATTCAAAGCTTAAATAAGTTTTTAAGAAATTTGGATTATACGAAATTTTGAGCTATAATTCATACACGACTTCTTATGATAATATAGAAAGTTGAAAACCAGTAAATTACTGAAATGGAAATACGGAAATTCCATCCATCATGAGCTCTAGAGGGCCCTGAAGTAATTGGGACGTCCGCGGCCCGTCAGAATGTACGCACACACATCCCAAGGGGATCGCGAACAGTCCCGATTGTTGGAAAATCAAGATAAAATCCACAGAAGAATGTGAAATACAAAGAGAACCAAGACAAGGATTTACGTGGAAAACTCCAAAACCGGAGAAAAACTACGGGGAGAGCACGAGAGAAATCACTAATTAGAGAAGAGATTACAAGGATCACCCACCTCACCCAATCTCACCTCGACAATACAACAACCCTCAATCTCTTTAAGAGTACAAGGACACCATACTCACTCCAACGTTACACGATCTCCAGTAGACTAAAATCCTAGCCTACAAATCGACGTATTCGTATATCTCTTGGACAACCCCAAGAGATCTATTTATACTCAAGACTTCTTAAAAAAAATATTAATTAAAGAATTTCAAGATACCAAATAATGTGCCTAGCGAAATTGGAAGAAACCGTTGCCAAATTTGCCGCCGTTCTAAATTTGCTTCTGCCGATTCTGGAAAAGACCTTCCATCTTCCAAGCCTTTGAAAACCACAAAACAAGCATTTTTCCACCTTCCTTCAATGCACACCATTCCATCTTAATTCATTCTTTAATTAATACGAGATTTACTAATTAGGTGGCAAAACAAGCCACACCAATCCCAACAATCTCCACCTTGGATTGATTTTGCCACTAGCAATTTCTCTTGTACAATTCCTCTCTCCCTATGACCTGCAGAATCACTTCGAATAATCACACGAACTCGAATTACACCCGAATCCGCACTTCGAACCATCCGCATCCGCAGCACTACTTCTCAAAAGACCTCGCGAGACTATTTTGACAACACTCATCGTGTCCATCCTCCTTTTACCATCTCGAACTTGTCTTTGCTTCACTGCACTTCCCGAAACTCCACCTACAAGAGTAGTTCCGACCAACCTGTAAAGGTTCTTACCACACTTCTCTCCCATCATCACTAGATTCGAGCTACGTGTCACCTTCAGAACTCCACCTCGGGCTGAGAAGTTGCACCCACTGGAGTCAAGTGCACCTAGTGATATCAGATTCCTCCGCAACCTCGGCGCGTACCGCACACCACCCAACGTGCGAACCGTTCCATCATGCATCCGGATCTTCACTGTTCCAATCCCGGTGATCTTACATGCGGTGTCATCACCTAACCGAGCAATTCCTCCCTTCTTGGCCTTAAAGGAAGCAAACCACTCCTTCCTGAAACAAACATGGAACGAACATCCTGAATCTAAATACCAATCAGGAGAAGTGTCAATACCTTCTGTAACTATGAGCAGATCTCCGTTACCACCAAGAGTTGAGTCCACTGCCATCAAAAGATCCTCCACATTTTTAGTACGATTTGGACAATTTTTCTTCACATGACCTTCTTCCTTGCAATCCCAACATATGACCTTGGATTTGGACTTCTTCCCACCTCTCTCTTGAGCCTTTCCTTTTCCACGAACATATTCCGCCGCCGCTAGTGTAGAAGACTCTTCCTCGATGGTAGGCTTCTTCAAGATATCACTTGTCAAGAGTGCCGATGTCACCTCCTCCATCTTCAAAGTAGTCTTCCCGTAGCATATTGTGGTCACCATATGATCGTAAGAGCTCGGGAGAGATGATAACAAGATCATCGCCTGATCTTCGTCTTCAATAGTTTTACCTATTCTCAAGAGATCTTGCACAAGTTTATTGAAGGCATTCAAGTGAGTCATAAGAGATGTACCGTCCTTCATACGAAGACTGTATAGCTGCCTCAAGAGAAAGAGCTTGTTGCAGAGACTTTTCGACATGTACAAGTTCTCTAATTTTTTCCACATGTCCGAAGCCGTCTTCACTTCTGCAACGTTGTTGATTACCTCATCCGCCAAGCATAGGAGAATAGTACTTGACGCTTTCAGATCAAGCTCATCCCAATCATCATTTTTCATGTCATCAGGCTTTCCCTCTTTTCTGATTGCCTTATGCAGCCCCTGGTGCACTAACAAGGCCATCACCTTCTTCTGCCATATTCCGAAGTTCTGTGAGCCATTGAAATTTCTCCACATCGAACCTCGACATCTTGATCTCACTCATCATAACCTTAGCTCTGATACCAATTTGTTGGAAAATCAAGATAAAATCCACAGAAAAATGTGAAATACAAAGAGAACCAAGACAATGATTTACGTGGAAAACTCCAAAACCGGAGAAAAACCACGGGGAGAGCACGAGAGAAATCACTAATCAGAGAAGAGATTACAAGGATCACACACCTCACCCAATCTCAATCTCACCTCGACAATACAACAACCCTCAGTCTCTTTAAGAGTACAAGGACACCAGACTCACTCCGACGTTACACGATCTCCAGTAGACTAAAATCCTAGCCTACAAATCGTCGTCTTCGTATATCTCTTGGACAACCCCAAGAGATCTATTTATACTCAAGACTCCTTAAAGAAAATATTAATTAAAGAATTTCAAGATACCAAATAATGTGCCTAACGAAAATGGAAGAAACCGTTGCCAAATTTGCCGCCGTTCCAAATTTGCTTCTGCCGATTCTGGAAAAGACCTTCCATCTTCCAAGCCTTTGGAAACCACAAAACAAGCATTTTTCCACCTTCCTTCAATGCACACCATTCCATCTTAATTCATTCTTTAATTAATACGAGATTTACTAATTAGGTGGCAAAACAAGCCACACCAATCCCAACACCGATTGCTTCAGAACCGTCAGGGACCCCTGATGAACAGCAGCCCTCATGGAAATAACTACACAATAAATTTAGGATTTCATCCATACTAATTACGTTATTCATAAATATCATTAGATAATGAAATAGAATACAGATTCAGTGCCCTAATTAGACTATTACACATTTATCCTCTTAATCATATTATCCTCTTCACTTTTTAATAAAAAAATTTAAATTTTAATGCCGAAAACTTATTTGAGTCGTAACCAGTGGCGGAGCCAGATTTTTCAATTTGGAGGGGCGAAAAATCCACATAAAATATGGATAGTAACTAAATTATAAAAGAACAAAAAAACAACAAAATATAATTAGCATTTTAGTAATAAAGTTATGATAATCATCAAATACATAACTCCGCTAAGATACTATACAGACAATCACTTTTCTAACTAAATTGTGCACGACACTCTTTAACAGAAACAAAATCATCAAGTATACAATATAAATCAAATTATTCTGCAATTCTCCGCATAAGAGAATTAGAACATTACTGATACACATGTTAACTCGTAATCGGAAAATTCAAAAACACAAACTATCAAATGCTATTTTACCTGTGATTTCCACGCAGCTTTGGCTTCCTTCTTAAGCCGGCTCGCGCTTGCGTCGTCCTACAATGAGCCAATCCTAATTAACGAACTGATAAGAATATCGTCATTCTCATTTTAAGATTTCAGAAGAGAAATGGGAATGAAATATAATCTTAATAATCTATACAATCATAGGTTTAATTGATCCTATATATTTTTACTTTAACGGAATACATTTATCTACATGCCTTTGATCAATATTTTGATAGCCAATTAGACAAATTTTGTCATAAAATTATAAATTTTAAATAAATAATGACAAAACATAATACAATCTAATTCGATAATTGTAAGTTTTAGAAAAATATAGTTCTTATCAATTTTTAGTTTATGTTATAATCAATGGACGAGGCGAAATTAAGTCCAATCAGATAATCGAATAGACGAAAAATAAAAGAATTGGGATCTCAAGTCTCACTTGATTTGATGGGCGGCACGGATGAAACCGATCAGGTCGAGCACGTCGGCGGCTGCCGGAGAGGTGGAGAGAGAGCGGGGCTGCGTGAGCACGACGAGAAACGGAGCACGGCAAGCAGCAGAGACTTCAATCGGAAGAGTCGAGACTCGAGAGAGCTCAGAGAGGAGGCCGGAGGGCACAGTCTTGGAGTCGGAGAGTCGGAGAGGAGCGCCAAGCGCGGCGCCGAACGGATTGAGGGGTTGCTGGTAGTGGTGGAGGTCTGGGAGTGGGAGACATGGAGTCCAGGAGTCGGGAGAGCAAATGAGAGAGGGGGATTATTTTTTTGTTATGTTGCATGGGCTATGCTTGGGCGATTACAATGGAAGGGCGGGGGGGGGGGGGGGGGGGGGGGGGATTGCCCCCCACTCCCCCCCTCCCCAACCTAAACCTGCCTCCGCCCCTGGTCGTAACCATAGCAGCATAGAAGCATCAAGATGAGATAGATGCAAAGCGTAAAACTCGAAGAATCTATTGACCCGCGTGAACTCATTATCCACGAGCATAGTTTCTTCAATAACATATTATGTACACGCTTTGAGAGTACCCAATTTCGTTGGTGTCCACTAAAATCCATAAAAGAAGCACGCGGCGCATCATGACAAAGCTAAAAAGGAGATAACATCCTCATACACTCCACGAGATTTCATCCGGAAAGACAGGCTTCGAGGCTGAAAACGAGTACCATACAACATCATGCTTAGTATGTGGATAATGATAGAGATGACATAATAAAAACTACACCTGAACAACAAGACGTTAACATCTACTCATATTTGATTTATCGGTAACAAATTAATATGAATAACTACTATCCACGCTTGAATTGAGGATAAATGTTACCAAATAAAAATTACGTGAGAAGTTCGAGAAATTGCAGTCCGGTAACAAGACAAACGGCGAGAGAAGAAGATCGAGGCTGAGCGCTGCTGGAGAGATCGAGGCTGACCGTTGCGTATGAGGACGGCCATCGCAAGCGAGGCGCGGTGAGATCAATTGAGAATGGCAGTCAAAATGGAGGCCGAACGCGAACAAGATCGAGGCTACACGACAAGATCGTGAGCGCGGCTAAAGACGGCTGTCGAGATCAATAGCTGCGACCTGAAGGCGGCGAGTTCGTGAGGAAAGCGAGATCCAGAACAACAACACTGACGGCGAGATTGTGAGGAATTGGTGGTAAATATTTCCAGAGTGAACGATTTACCCATAAGACCACAAGTAATATGATAGTAAATATTATTCAAATATTAGTTACCACCCTATCATACGTGAACCAAACACAACCTAAACGAAGATTTCCTACTCAAGGAGCGTCCAACATAGATTTCCTATTCAAGGTGCGTCCAACCAGAAAGCAATTAGCTTTCTCCTCATCATCTTTGCAATTAGCTAGGTAAGAAGCAAAGGAGCTAATGCTGCTCAGTCAACCCCAACTCTCCTCTATTGCTGTGCGCATTGGACTCTCTGTGCACCACCGCGTGGGTCGTCATCCTCCTCATACGCCTCTTGCTGACCTTGGGCAGCCTTCCTTCTCATTTCCTCTCTGATATCGACATCATGCATGGTTGTTTCCTCGCACTCATCAAGCTCCATATCGGTCAAGTGGGATGACGGCCTTGGTGGCAGGATGCTTTCCAAAGCCTTCACCTGATCCAAGGTAAGTGAATCCGGGAACTCGACCGTGAAGTGAATGTACAATTTTCCTCTCATAAATGGCCTCTGATAGATCGGCATGCCCTCTTCGTTTATCGCCTTGTATTGACCTGGCTTAACTACTTCTCCTGGATTAGACTTTATTAACAGCTGCCTGTTATCCAAGTGAGTCAACACAAACTGGAACCCACATAGAGCCTCAGTTAGAGACAAGGTATGCTCGTAAAAGAGATCATCCCCCTTCCTCTTGAATTTCGGGTGATCCTTTGTTTGTAGAACAAACACAATATCCCCTGTAATTGTATCCGGCTGCACATCCATCGACAAATTAGTAGATCATTCGAAAACCAAAGAAAATTCCTAAATACTGTCAAAAATGTGTACACTTACAGCTTCATCTGCTTCTCCAGGGAAAGTTATTTTCTGACCATGCCGCATTCCCTTCTCAACTATAACCTCGAGCACCTTCTTTTCTTGAACAACCTTTTCACCTTTGCAATCCGGGCAGCGATCCTTCTCGTCGATGGTTTCCCCTGTGCCCTTGCACTCATTGCAAGGTTGTTGCATTTGTTGGATCATCGAAGGACCCAGCTGACGAACAGACACCTTCATTCCAGAACCCTTACAGCCAGGACACTTGACCGAAGCACCAGATTTCGAACCCTTTCTGCATTGCAGACAATACAACATTAGAAGAAAGTTTATTCTATAAGAACACAACTATTGGGACTTGAAATAAACTAAATTAGGATTAGTTGATTTCGGAAAATTAACATGATCCGTTGCGAAATCTCATGTTTCATGAACGTCTTCCAAAGTACAAAAATAGAGAACGAAGAACTCACCCCTTGCACTTGGAACAAATAACGTTTCTAGAAAGAGAAAGCTTCTTTGAAATTCCATTGTAAAGGTCCTCCAAAGACACCTTGAGAGGATGGACAACATCCTCTCCTCTTCTCTGCCTTCTGCCTTGGCTACTGCGACCACCACCACCAAACGGGCTTCCACCAAAGAAAGATTGGAAGATGTCAAACGGGTCATGCCCCCCCGCACCACCGCCCATTCCTTCCTTGAGAGCATCCTCACCATATTGATCGTAAATTTCACGCTTCTCGGGATCACTTAGTACTTCGTAGGCCTGAGCTAACTCCTTGAACTGCAGCATTATTGCATAATTTCGCAATTGTAAGGATGATCTTACAACTCAAACATTACATCAAATTCAAATTCCACTTTGGAACTTAAAACAACACCTCTTTTCTTTATAACAATTACTGCTACAAGATCAGCCCAGGGTTTCAATTCTACATGAATAACGTGGCGAACATCATGCGAGGGATAACTAATTTCCTTGGTTATAAGATCAAACAACAGAAATGATGCTATATAAACGTTATAATTCGGTCAACAGGTGAAAATAACAACAATTTCTACACGTTCGATCAAATTTACAAATCACAAGCAATCCTAGACCAATTTCCGACAACGCCAGTTGTAACAAATGAACCAAACATGATCGACAACAAAATTAACGAAAGCCTCGTCGCGTACACAGCATCAATATTTTCAAGTCAAGAACCATACCTTCTCAGGATCGCCACCCTTATCGGGGTGATTCTTAATCGCCGCCTTCCTGTACGCCCTCTTCAGATCATCTTGCGTAGCATTCTTAGAAACGCCAAGGATCTCGTAGTACCGCGTGTTATCGCTCTTCTTTGGCGCCCTCCCGAACATCTTTATTATTGCACAATCAAGTTCGCAAAACTAAAACTATGAGTTAAGAAGTTCGCGAATCGTAAGAGCCAGAGGTTAAACTGCGACTACGTCGGGAGAAAGTATCGAAATGAAGGTTTATATACGGTTTGTTGTGCGGGAGAGAAGGGAGACGGAGAACACTCTAGAACACTCCTTACATGCACAGATAAATCTGAACCGTTAAATGATGGATCAGAAGGTGGTGATTGTCGGTTCTGGAGTCTTCCGGAGTAGGAGCCTCTTAGAGCTAGAAGATACCGAGTTGAGACATTTTATAACGATTAAGTTATTAGTTCCATTATCGGGAGACTTCTATATCAGCCGCCCCAAAATTTAGAACATTACAGTTTATCTATTAATTTTAATAATTTTAATGATTTTAATATGTATTTAAAAATTTATATAAAAATTATAAATTTTGATGACATCTGTGAATTTGATATTTATTTTTTTAAAAAAAATATTTTTAAATAAGTATTTTGAAGTTTCAAAATTTTATTAGATTTTAAATTACCTATTTAAAAATATTTTTTTTTAAAAATGTTGAGCATCTAATTCGTAAATCTTGTAAAAGTTTATAAATTTTATATTAAAATTTTTTTCAAAAAATACTTATACAATGATCAAAATAATTTTAATACGATTACCGAGAGAGAATTTTTTTTGAAAGTTTAAATCAAAAAATTTAGGAGTTAATTTGTACGAATAAGGAGAATTTAGGGGCTGATAAAGGATTGCTCTTCATTATTTCCATCTTACATCAAAAACTTCTATTTAAAAAAATTCTTATAAATTGTTTTAAACTAAATTAAAAAACAAAATAATGAATGTATATGAAACTCACTGTTCTAAGAATGTCAAAAAAATCCATGATCTGTACTTGGGCCTATTAGAAAATAGTGCAGGTCTAGCCCAGTTGACATTGTATTCACAATCTGACCCAAATTACAGTTTTTAGCTCGTTCAGAAGTTTACGGGCCCAGTCTGCGGGCTACACCATCTCTCGTTGCCGTGGCCCGTGCTATGGTTTTAGCTCAACCTATGTAGCACGGACACGCCAAAAATATCGTTGTATCTGTGTTCATACACGTATAAGACACGACACTTATCCGACATGTCCAGACACGTATTGGACACTCCAGTGGCGTGTCTGGAAAAAAAAAATTAAAAAAAAAAAAATCGGACACACGTGTCGTACACTTCTATTCGGCTTGTCTGACACGCGTGTCAGTATTTATATCATTTTTTTTAGAATTATTTTTTATTTATTTTTGTAGAAAAGTTAAATATTATTTGTAATAGTGATAAATAATATAAAATAATTATGTACTTAGATATTATATTTTTTAGCTTTAGTTGATATAGTTAAACTCTTATTTAGAATTATTTTAATGACGCGAAATATATTATGGATAGCTTGTTATGGAATGTTATTATTTTCCTAATATTTAAATATTCTATATGAATTATTTTAATTATTTATATTTTTTTATTACCGTATCCAAGCTGTACCAGTAATCTTTTTTTTTTAATTACCGTGTTCCCGTATCGTGTCCCTGTATCCGTATCCGTACTAAACATGGCTCAACCGATATTAAGCCGAGGCAGGCTAGCCCTCCATCCTCTTCGATACAATTTGTTTATTCTTAAGACTTTTTGGTTCGAAAAAGATGATGTATCGTTGTTGCAGAGCATGATTATTTACTCATGTAACGTTTAATAAATGGTTAATCCCATATTGGCCCTATTTTTTAAAGTTTGGCCGAATCAGCTCCTGAAAACGTATTTTCAGAGGCTAATATATAACTACTGATCAGTGCCATCACCAAACTATTGCTCACAGCCCACCCACCCCCCCCCCCCCCCCAAAATCCACCAGCTTCATCGTCAATTGAGCGCCCCATCCTGTAATTCCCCAAATCCACCAGCTTCATCGTCAATTGAGTGCCCCATCCTGAAATTCGATTTTTATTCGGACAAAAAGACTATTTTCTATATTTCACGTTTTACATCTAAAATATCTATTTAGAAATATTTTTTTAAAAAAATAATTAATATAAAAATTGTAGATCTTATCAAGATTTACAACTTTAATGTTGAAAGTTTTTTTAAAAATAATTTTAAAATAATTATTTCATAAAAAACAATCAATTTCATATTTGATTTTGAAGGTCCAAAATATTTTTTAGGATGTCAAAATTATGAAATATGCGAGGGATATTTTCATCCATCGAATTGGAAATGGAGGGTGAAATGAGTAAAAGTTTTTGAGGGGATTAATATGAGCAAACTAAATAATAGAGGGCTGATTAGAAAAACCTAATTTTTAACGACTAAAATGTAATTTTCCTATATAGTAGTTACGCTATAGGACGAAAAATAGGTCCCATATCAACCTTTTTGCTTTTTGTATTTTTAGACGACTATCTTGAAGATTGCTGATGCAAAAGAATAATATTACTCCAAATTTTTATCAATATTTTATTTCAATAGCATATATATATATATATATATATATATATATATATATATATATATATATATATATATATATATATATATATATATATATTGGCGAGTGGTTTTGAAAGATTAAAGAGTGAAATCTAAAATAATTGACCAACCATACCAGCCAAAAACTTTGACATAATTTCTCACAAAGAAAAACAAAAACAAAAAGACAAATTTAAGGGCAAAAAGGCTCGTGGCTCACGTTGTGGAATGCAATTAACGAAAGGTATTTATATTGATATAATGAATGGTCAAAATTTGAGGTTGGCTAAGATAATCTGGACTGAAATAAAATCACCAACGTTACACGACTAACAATAAAAATATACTAAGATATAAAATATTACAAATATTTCTTATTTTACTCTATAGATCGAGGTCAATAAGCTTCCATTGATTACAGATAAGTCACAGAGTTATGTCCATGTATTTGTGCAATTGGAGGCTAGGGTGACCTTTTATAGGCGTGAATTGACTAGTCGGCACGTTCACAACTCACCATATTCGCCCAACATTCTTCGGCGAGTCTGTGTGCGCTAATGCCGTCCCATCGGCTAGTCGGATGTGCGTCACATGTCGTCCCACGATCAAACAGCAGTTACAGTTGACTGATTTTTACTAGTGAATCCTCTAACCGTCCGGCAACATTGAAGCGTCCAGCTTGTAAACGTTCGAGCCTCGAACCTATCCGGCCCAGTACCAGTCTAGATACATACCTACCCGACCTTGTACATGCTCGGCCTCGTATCTATATGGCCTTGTACATGTCCCAACCTCGTACTTGCTCTGCCTCATCATGCTCAACCTCATGCATCCTGGCTTTATATCTCCTCGGCCTGCTCCATTCTCACATGGCGTCTCCTGGACCAACACGTGGCGAGCTAAACTCATATTATATCACTTCTTATCATTATTGTACAATGTGACGATAGCGATCTTGATCTTCACAAAATATTTTCAAGGCATGCTACGGTGCCACTCTCGTTAAAGTTTTATTCACCTCTAGCGGATAGTATGATAGGGGTTGATCGGTAACATTTAAGATACAAATAAAGCTCATTCAGCTGTATTTTATATTAGCGACATCATTGGACAAGTCGGTGACTTGCAAAGTTTGTTTTTGATAATGTGTAGCAAGCATCATTAGAGAAGAAATTTTAATTTTTTGACAGAAGTAGACTAATTAAGAGACAATTGGAGGGACAATTTGTTTGAACTGTTTCCTAATTTGTATCAATTCATTTAATTGCATTTCACTCCCAGATATCTTATTCATCTGTAATTTCACTTCCACTTCTATCAAATGGTTGGGGTGAAGATAAACATACTTTCTAGCATGCAGGAGTAAAGTCAGGTGAGATTGGTGAGATTCAATATGCGTAAAGAAAGAGCTAAACCAATCGGTATTGGCCCAATTAAATATCGAGATTGAATGCTAAAAAACGACTGCGATATGTCATTATAAATAGATCGGATGTTCAACTCCAACAAGTGCTGCCTAAAATGAACTATTTTTTGTTTAATTTTGGTCGAATATAGAATAAAAATTAAACTCTAGGAACATATATCCAAAAAAAGAATGATATAATAATTTGTGCACTGTATTATTATCCAAACAAAACTAGCTGCTAGAATTATTGTAATTTCATCTTAAAATTAAAAACTATCAAAATATACCTCCTATAATCTAAAATTATCAAAATGTATTTTCTAATTCAAAATACTTTTGTTATAATTTATTAATTCTATAAAATAATAAAATTATTTTCGTCGAATTAAATATTTATAATAAAAAATAATTTCTCATTACATAGAATCAAGAGTGGTATAAAAAGATTATTTGAATTAAGAAGATATATTTTGATAAGTTTGAATTATGTTGAACATATTTTGATATCTTTTTTTAAAAAAAAATAATAAAATATTTTAATAGTACCATTTATAACAAATCAATTTGGCTGACAGTGCCCACGATAGAGGTTTCCTCTCATCTCTGATTTTTTTTGTAATGAATATCCAATTTAATTTTTAGCCTATATCATAATAAAAAACAATACAATACGATATACTATTTTAATTTATATTTGCTATTCACACATTTAATCTACTATTTATAAAAATATAAATTTATAATTTTTTACAGTATTTAATTCTGCTAACACCGGTAGGTGGGTAGAGCTCTCTCTCTAAGGGGTTGTTTGGTTTGATGTAGTTGAGAAATAAAAATAAGAATACAACAGTTAGAAGTGCTGAGAGTTATAATTTCTTTTTTCGTAATGCAGCAGGTGGGTTTGGTTAGCCGCAGTTTATACCACTGCAATTGAAACATTATTGTTTGGTTTGATTCAGTTGAATCATACAGTTCAAAATCTGAATTTTGTTTAATACAGTTGAATGGATATGATAACCGTGGTAAACTTACATTCCAAACAAGGTTTTCTTTTCTTTTGGTTTGTTTTTAGTTTATGAAATATTATAAAATCGTATTATATACAATGTTATAAAATATAAATTATATATGTAATAAAAATGTCCAAATTTCTAGTTAAGGCTTATTATTAGTTTTCATTTATTTCTTTTTTTTTTGTTGGGTGGAGTTAGTTTATGTAATATTAAAAATTATTATAAAATAATAAAAAAATTAAAACAGTTACCAACCACCGTAGATGTCTTCCTCCTTCAATTATACAATACATCCTTACAAAACAAGAAAGTTAAAGAGTACCATATACTCAACCAACCAGTAATAAGAACAGCAACAAAGCTCAATAAACAAGCAATACTCATCAGCAAGTTATCCAACATTCAATAGCTAGCAAAACACTCATTAGCAAACAAAATACTCATTAACCAGTTACTCAAAGATCATTGCCATATTCACTTGCGAGCCACTATCACTTGCTAATTTAATCAGCAACATCAGTGAACTCAGTAGAGCAGTGAATTCATGCCATCTTCAATAAGCAAAGTACCAACAATTAGAGCAGAAGAAATCAACCAGCAGTAATATACTTACTACAATAAGCAAAGCTCATTTGATTGCCATAATTACCACCATAGTAGGCAGTATCATACCAACCAGCAATAATCAGGCATTAGAGCGTTAGTATAGCCACAATCACAGTACCAACAATTAGCAGTAGCAAGCACACCAACTATTTGAACAGTAGCTATAACCACTTGCCATAATCAATAGCATACCAACCAACAACCAAACTCATATATTGTTAGGACCGGTGCTCAGTTTAAAATGCGACGCCGCAATCTAAGGACTCATCTCCTCACATATAAACCGAACATAAGTTCAGCCCCAGCTGGTGTGGGACAATCTGCTCTCGCGGTGTTACCCGTGTGAGCCAGGGCCCAACCAGTCCAGCCCATGCACTATTACTGTCCCAGCTAACGTGACCTATTCTATACGAGTCAGTTCTAATCTGCCGACTTGGCTCGCAAGCCTCCACCGCGCAGACTCGACCCGCCAGCGCACGCGCTGGCACTAAACATATATGAAATACTCATCTTAAAATCATTGATCTAAACAAATACGAATTTCTTAGTTCATGAAAGAAAAAGAGAAAGCTCTGATTATGAAGTTCCACATGAATGTAATTGGACTAGACATTTCACCAAACATCTGCTTGGGATATATATACTAAATTTTGGTGGATTAGAAAGTTTTCAGAAGGGAGAGCAGTAGAGATCTACGACGAAGAGAGGGAGAGAGAATGCTGGCAAGCTTCATAGAGATGACGGATGGGCTCAGACATATTGGAGATGGCGAGCTTGGAGAGGGGAGACAAAGGGATAGTGGCAACGGCCAGAGAATAAGAGACGTCGTATGAGATGGGATAGGAATAGTAAGTCAATCAGAGATCTGGAACAGCAAGTTCGATCGACAACGTGTCGAAGACATGCCTGCAAGAACCATGGGAGAAGACGTTGACGACGAGAGGTGCGACGACGGCGAGCCTGGAAAGAAGGGGCGAGATCAGCCGAACGACGACACAACAGTCAAGACAAACAACTGGAGGAGGAAGATCGCCGAGAATGATGGTGGAGATGAAACCACGAGAGTGGTGATGAGAGCCGACTAGCAGAGCAGCTCAAAAATCAGGAGTAGTTAAAGATGAGTAGTTTAGGGCATGTTTGGTTTGCTGTATCTGGGTTTATACTGCAGCAGTTGCAAATCATGGTTTTCAAAACTTGTGTTTGGATAGAAAAAGTGGAAAGGGCCCACCATAAAAGTGATGTAGTTGAACCCCCAACTGCTGGGGTTTAAACTACGGGCTTGAAGCCCGCAGTTGTAAATCCAAAATTTCCAACTGCATTAGGGCGTCGTTCATCTCATTGTGCTGCATTTGTTGAGGTCGCTCCGGTCACTCGCCTGCCTCCATCCTCTTCTCGTCACCATTACCTCTCCTCCCATGCGCTTCTCTTCCGTCCTCATTCGCCTCCATCCCCGTCGACCAGTGGATTTCTCTGTAACCTCTCGCCCTCTCTCAGCCTAGCGCACGCTTCTCTCGCCCGCGCGCCCGTCGACCTTTTCATATCTGTTTTTTCAAATAGTCATTTCAGATTTGTATTACTTAAGGCAAATATTTTGTAGATATGTAAAATAAGAAACATTTAAGCAAATATAAAAAAAAAAATTTGCAGCAATTTCATACACTTGTTACATTTTGTTGCTAGAAGCATGAATCTTTGCCTTGCTTATTTTCGGACAATGATCTTAATAGTGGTGGTTATATTTTGTTGTTGGTTGTACTTGTGAAGTTTTAGTTGTTAAGCTTATGAAATTGTGGGCTTGTTGTTAAACTTATGGTCTTGGGGTTTGTTTGTTTGCGTTATGCAGGACATAGACTCTTAAAAAGCTCTATGATGGCATCCAAATCTAATTTGAAAAAGTACTTATGTCGATACATATATATTGTCATGGCTTCTTTGGTCATTTTGGGGCTATTATCTTCATATCTAGCAGATTTCCTGGTAGGTTGCTCGGGGTGATATTTTTGAGTTGTTTGGCTTTGTGAGCTGAGTTTTCTAGCAGGTTGCTTCGGATGTATATTTTTTAGTTGTTTGGCATTGTGAATTAAGCTTCCTGGAATGGTACAGCTCAAGTTATTGACATATACAATTCCCGTCACGTATGGATTAGCCGAATGATACAGCTCAAGTTTCAAGTGCTTATTGTATTTGCCATCCTTGTGGAAAAAAGATGTATTTGTATATTCTGTTTTACCAATTTTGTTGTAAAAAAGTTTTATGGATGTAAAAAAAAATGATGAAAAATACATGTATATTATCGATGATGTTGTAACAATACAAGTATGTTGTCAATAACTTTGACAGCAATATTTTTTTTTTTCAATTAACAATTAATTGTAAATATGTTTGTATAAATCATGTATATTTTTTTTAATACATGTACATCATCAATACAATTGTAAATAACATTGTAAAAGTTATTTTTTTTTCTATAACATTGTTAATATGTTCATTAATATTTGAAACCGTTTTAGGTATGTTCAATACTTTTTTAGTAATTTTTTAGTATTTTAATAATTTTATATATATCACATTATAATAGCTTTCAATATTACATAAACAAACTCTACCTAACCAAAAAAAAAAAAGAAAATAGAAAAAAAAATAATAATAAGGCTTAACTAGAAATTTAGAATTTTTTATTACATATATTATTTAACATTTTATAACATTACATATAATATAATTTTATAATATTTAATAAATAAAAAAATAAAACAAAAATTATTTGGGAGATAAGTTTACTCGAGTTACCATATTCCCTCAACTGCATCAAACCAAATACCAAATTTTGAACCGCAAGACTCAACTGCATCAAACCAAACAATAACATTCCAACTGCAGTAGTTTGAACTGCGTCTAACCAAACGCGCCTGTTGTATTACGTAAACAAAAAATTACAACTCCAGCACTTCTAACTGCTGCATTTCTAATTACATTTCTCAACTATATCAAACCAAACAGCCCCTTATTGAAAATGAGTAGTTTTGTCGTTAAAAATATAAGGATTTGTAACTACGGCCTTTCAAGCCGCAGTCCAAAGTACAGCAGATCAAGCTTCAACTACAGCAAATTAATAGCGGACGGGCCCCACCAACTTCAGCAATCCAAATGCAAGAGTTAAACTACGAATTTAAAATTGCCGTAGTTTGGTCCAAACAACATCAATTTAAACAGTCCATAAGTGGAAATAAAAACATGCCTTTTAAAATATTTAGGATAATTTCATATCAGTCCCTCTATTTTGACAAATAAATTAGTTCCTAAAAGTAGATTTTTAGGACTGATTTATTTGATATTCGAAATAGAGGGCCGATGTGTAAAAATTTCTGAATTATTTCGCGACCTTACTTCTGACGTATGCATCTTCATGTGCTACCTGTACAAACAGCTCATAACAAGTCCTCCAGATATTATCTTGCCGTTTAAAATATATTATTATATTATTATTAATAACCAAATTTAAGTAAGAGTTTATTGTGCACATATTCTTATCTAGCGTTTATAAAAAGTAGAAAAAGTTAATTATCCTGGCACTTAAGGCTAAAGAAGTACGTATAGACGATTACTAACACAGGATAAATACTATGTTAGCTTCTAAATTCTTTTTATTCGTCCAAATAAATTTATAAACTTTTTAATTATTATTTAAATTTTTTTAAAAAATATCATTTTAGATATTTATGGCAAAATCGTATTAGCCACTATATAAATATTTTTTTAAAAAAAAAACTAATATAAAAATTATAAATTTTAATAAGATTTATAATTTTTATATTTAATATTTTTTAAAAAAACTTCATAATAAGTCTTAGTGAATTTTAAAATCTAATAACCTGCTTAACTTTGAAACTTCAAAATATCTATTTAAAAATTTTTTTGAAAAATATTTTTAACATTAAAGTTATAATTTTTATCAAAATTTATAATTTTTATGTTGAATATTTTTTCAAATAATATTTCGTAATAAGTGGTTTAGAATGTCAAATTAGTAGATAAAAATTAAAAAAAAAATTCGTCAATTTTAATCATAGGAAGGGCTGATTTGGAAGTCTTCATACTAACAATTCAGAACCCATAATAATTATTCGCACAACCGGCCCCTTGCCTATGTGAATTTATGGTGTCCGTCTTCTTGATTGAAACTATTTATTGAATGCAGTGTTCGGAGGATATTATAGGTTGCTTCCGTAATAAATATGTCAAAATTATAAATTTCAACAGAATTTAATTAGAAAAAAAATTTATGTTAACATATACCATTTTTTATCTATAAAAAATTAAAAATTATGATCACATCATTATAATAAGTGTTTAAATTTTTTAATAAGATCAATAAGGTCCAAAGTTGTTCAACATTTTCTGAAAAAGAAGAGCAAAATTTGACCTTGAATGTCTGACCTAAAAGTAAAAAGATTTATCTTTTTTCAATATAGGCCGCTAATCCTTTTTTTTGGTGCCATAAGCTCACAAAGTGGAGTCTATACAATCTCAAACTTTCTCAAGAAATTATTCAAAGTTTCAGTCAACCACTATATATCAAATATCGGAAATTCCATTCATCAACGGCCTCCGACGTCTCTGAAGCAATCGGGGCTGTCCGCGATCCTCTCAAAATACACACATCCCGAGAGGGCCGCGGACGGCCCTGATTGCTTCAGAACCGTCAAGGGCCTCTGATGGTTAGCACCTCATCAAATATTTTTCCACAACGAGGGCAACATGTAAATTACGGTTATAATGGTTTGAACATATCAAACAAACATCAATAACTACACCAAACACGAGATGTAAAAATTTAACAAACCAGTAAAAAAGGATAAATATTGGTCTAGAAAGAATTGAAGATAAATTATCTAAAAGGATTTTTTTTTCTAAAAGTTGATGAAGATTTTTTTGATACAGCAGAGTGCCGGTGTAAATTTGTATTAGTAAGATTTAGATAATATTTTTTGTCGAGATAAGGAGACGAAATTTTTTTCTAGGTCTTCACTAACTCGCGGACCATAATTTTTTACATACATCTATAGAACCATTTGGATCCAAGTGCACGCAGAAGAGTAAAACCCCAACCGACGTCTGCCTCTGGATCAAATATAAAGTACTGTGAGTTATCCAGCCACCAGCTTTTCTACAACTGCCGTAAACTCACGCTCACGGACATATTTCCATTTCATGACACCCGCGGCTCAAACGCGAGATGCGATGGTTGTGGCCACCGCCCCCCAACCACTCGGGCCCGCAGGCGGAGGGCCCTGAGTATTAATTCTTTTTACTTGTATTAATCTTTTTATTTTATTTATTATATTTTTAATTATATTAATCTTTTTTACTGTCTATTACTTTCTAGCAATGTAGCGCGAACACAGACACGAATACGAAAACACGTGCGTGAATACGATAATTTTAAAAGAAGTAGGCACGGATACGGTTCGGACATAGTAATAAAAAATATAAATAATTTATATACAATATTTAAATATCAGAAAATATAATAATATTCAATAATAAATTCATCCATAATACAAAATTTTATATTTTTTAAATAAATCTACATAGTAACATTCTATTATATTAATTAAAATTAAAAATATATAATATTTAAATATATAACTATATTATATTACTTATACTATTACATATAAGATTAAACTACTCTAAAAAATAAACAAAAACAGTTTTTTTTAAATAATAAAAAAAATAAATACCGACATACATATCATACATGTATAAAAGCGTCTGATACACATCTCTAATTTTTCTTTTTTTAAATTTTTTGGATATATATGTGTCAATTGTATTCAAAAATATCTTTTTTAAATTTTTTTGGATATATATGTGTCAATTGTATTCAAAAATATCTAAACATAAATATTGATATTTTTGAAATGTCCGTATTACGTAGCTATCTGAATTTTATAGCTGCGGCGGACTTGTCATTGGATTTTTGTCGTTGTTTGAGTACAGTCTACCGGAGAGTAACCCGGTCAGCGGCCCATGCCCAACCAACCGATCCTAATCCAAACACTCACCCACAAAACCACATCTTCAAAACTTTTTGAAAGAACAATTATTGCAAAAAACAGAACTTTAAACTGATTATAATAGAAAAATTCGAATTAATAATCAAATAAATATAATTAAAAAACGGAGAGATATGCCTTGGAAATGACAGCCAAAGTAACTCCCACCTTCGGTATCTCTCACTCCTTATGGACCTTATCCTCCTCCGGCAAAATCCCTAAAAAATTCCATTTTGATCCTACTTTTCCATTAAATTCACACAAATTCCATTCCACAACCTTCTTCACTTGTCCACTAATTTATACACAATTCCCGTGAAGAATTAGAATTCGAAGAAGAAGCAGAGGATTTCTTGCCGGAGAACTGTAGTTGCAGCCGCCGCCGACGATGTCGCCGTGGTCGCCGCCGTCACCGCCGATGCTCCTCCTCTCATCCTTACTGTTACTCTCTCTACCATTCGTTTTCTTCATCGGCCCGCGCGTGTTCTCTCCAAAATTACTACCTTCAATTCCAGCCGCCGACGAGAACGATGACCTCGCTTTGCTCCGGCGAGCAACTCTCTCCGACGCCCCCACCGGCGGCGGTGCAGCCATTCAGCCGCCGCAGAAGGTAGCCTTCATGTTCCTAACCAACTCTGACCTCTCCTTCTCCCCCCTCTGGGAGAAGTTCTTCGCCGGCCACCATGATCTTCTTAATATCTACGTCCACGCCGATCCCGAAGCACAGCTATCGCTGCCGCCCACTCAGTCGTTCAAATCTCGGTTCATTCCCGCGAAGGTGACGCAACGCTCCTCTCCGACGCTGATTTCCGCCGCTCGCCGCCTCCTCGCCGCCGCGCTCCTCGACGACCCGTCGAATGCGTTCTTCGCTTTGTTATCTCAACACTGCATTCCACTGCACTCTTTTGAATTCATGTACAAGTCCCTGTTTCACCCACCAGCTAATCGTCAGAAGAGCTTCGTCGAGGTGATCTCAGACGATCCGGTACTGCACAGTCGGTATAAAGCACGCGGGAAATATGCGATGCTTCCTGAAGTTCCATTTAGTAAATTCCGAGTGGGATCGCAGTTCTTCGTGTTGTCGCGAAAACACGCATTAACAGTTGTAAGAGATAGAAGATTATGGAAGAAATTCAAACTACCATGTTTGGTTAAGGAGAGACACTCATGTTATCCTGAAGAACATTACTTTCCCACGTTATTGTCGATGTTAGATCCAAATGGAATCAGTGGGTATACATTAACAAGAGTTAATTGGACGGGAAGTTTTGACGGGCATCCGCATACTTATGGTGCAACGGAAGTGTCAAAAGAGTTGATTTTGGATCTAAGGAAATCGAATTCGAGTTATTCGTATCTTTTTGCGAGGAAATTCACACCGCAATGTTTGGAGCCTTTGATGGAGATTGCTGATAGTGTTATATTCAAGGATTAGTTTAGGTTTTGGGAAGATAGATCGATCTTCTTGTTAGAAAGGTGGATGTAGATTGTCAAAGTTTTTTATGCTAAGCTGGAGAAAGCAATGAGGTATGATATTGATGTTGATAAAATTCTCCATTGGTTTTCTTGTCATTTATTTTTGTTTCTTCTCGAAGAAATTTCAATGCAAGTAGCAGTAATTTTTACAGATTGATGCTTTCATATGTGTGTTCTGCTTAATTGAGCCATATTTGTGTTGAATTATTTAAATAGCGATACTAGATCTCACAAAATCTCTCCGCAGAATAAAACACCATATTGTACGAGCAAACGGCTGGCACTGCAAGCACTTACTCGTCCAGTGCGGGTGCAAAAGGGCCGATCAAGCTTGCTCCATTTTCCTGCCGGATCATAATAAAACCTCATGGATGAACTAATAGGAATTTTTATTTCGAAAATAAAAGTTTTTACTGCACTTCCTATAATTGATTGTATATGCTTCAAAAAAAAAAAAAAAAAAAGATGCTAGAAATCCAAAATTTTATCTCAAATCTTCTGCATGAATTGAATCATGTACTGCTAAAAAGCTGATGTTGCCATTGAAATATTTTGTGGAGATATTTTGTGAGCTCTAGTATTGCACATAAATATGTTATTTTACGAGACTATGGTTAGCTTTAATTTGAATTGTCATCTGGGGTCACTCCATATGTAGTAGATTATAGTCTTCATCAAGTTATGATTGTGTTCGAACTCCTTCGGACTCATATGACATAGATTTTCTAAGATTTTGATGTGTGGTGGGATGGATGGAAAAAAGTGCATGATTCGAATTCGCTAGATATTGTATGATAATGAGACTGTTACAATGGTTTTCTGATATTTCTCTTTTGCTTTTACCCGAATTTTCGAATAGCTCATTGAATTAGCACTTTCTGTTTGGATCATACACACTCGTTCATCTTCTCCAATTCAGTACTAGTTATAATGAATTGTCTAACATGGTTGATGTGTTAATAATTTATAGTCTTGCAAAGCTGTAGTCGTGATAACCTGAATGATGCATGTTTTGTGAAATCAAATACTTGGATCTTCTTCGATATTTGTTTTTCACCAATATTTGCAGGAAAATATTGGTTAATTCTTTTAATGACTATGGATCAAAGTGTAGTAGTCATGGTTCATCCATCTGTGGGTTGCAGCTATTCTTTTTCATACTTGTTTTCCACACTAGGGAGATTTTGTTGCTTCTTCAGAGAGAGAGAGAGAGAACCAAAAGTAGTGAGACAAAGAGAACCATTACGAAGCCAAGCAAAGAAGAGATTCTTATTGATCCTTACAACATTGAGGCATTAACTATATATATATATATATATATATATATATATATATAATAAAGAATAAGAGGGAGATTTGGTGGTGTTTTATATTTCAATATAATTTTAAAAGTTAAAGTAAGTTTAAATTATATATAATAGTTATTAAATATTGTATGGTTTATATTTCATAGGAAGTTATAAAATTATTCTTTTTTTTCTCTCCTCTATATATTCTATATATTTCATATTACATTCTTTTTATTTGTGAACTTATGTTTCTAATTCTTTTAAGATCTATTTTTTTATTAGAAACAAAATATATAATATATAATATATATGTATAATTGAAAAAAAAATATTTTTTAATTATAAATTAAGAAGTTATAAACTTTATTAGTTTGAATATTTAAAAATAATTTTTAATTATCTTCGGCATATATAGTACGGATTTGTTGTTCGTTATATATATATATATACCCAATGATTGTGGTGTATACTTAAAATTTTCTAATTAATTTTGAATTGTTATTTAATTTAATAAAAATAATAATAAATATATATTTATACGATTGGCACAGTATTATCAGCAAGGTCATTACCTATCAAAATGAGTTCAACGATATTCGGGTGGATCGACTTAGTGAAATCTTGGCCAAGATTACTATTTTCTTGTTATGGTTCATTTTTTTAAATGATTATGGTACATGTTAGATGTTAGAAGGAAGGCAGGCATATACCACCATTAATGAACATTTTATCCATCTCTTTTGAAGACTCTGGTTTCTTTGATCCTTGCCTTGCTTGTTGGATAATGGTGTGTCCTTTAACTTTGCCTTTAAACGTGGCTCCCTTTGCCTTTAGCCTTGGTGGAGGGAGTGGACTTTTATCCCACCATGGCTGAGAATTCTCTGTATTCGGATTCTACAAACCGTTCTGGACACCGATATTCTGTCCTTTACATATAGTTTTTGAAAAAAAAAAATTGAATACAAAAGTTATAAAAATTTTATGGAATTTATAATTTTTATATTTAATAATTTTTTTTTAAAAATATTTTATATAAATGTTATAAGGCTTCCAAATTTTAACAGGTTTAAAAATAAATTTTAAAATTCGTTAAATCCTATAAAATTTTGAAATCTCATAATATATATTTAGAAGTATTTTATAAAAAATTATTAAACATAAAAATTGTATATCTCATTAAAATCTACAATTTTTATTTTGTAAGTTTTTAAAAAAATATATATATTAGATATTTTAAGTGTCAATATACAGACAGTGCATAGAATCTAGATACAGATGATTTTCACCCCCCACCCATCGAGTCTTACATATACATTCTTACTACAATAATCAATAACTTTAGTAATTTAACAAGTATTTATTGTGCATTTAGACTCATGACCTTTTATAGAGATTCTTCAACCGTATAATTTAACTTTATTAATCAATTGTATTTACTGAGTTGGTTGAATTTTACATAAAAACCCTAAACGAACGCCTTCTATTTTATAGATTCTTTATGAGTATCTTTTGTATTATTATTATTATTATTTATATATATATATATATAATTGAGTTCGCTTTCATCTTATATTTCAACATGATACTATGCAGTAAACAGTAAACTTTTTTAATCAGATATTGTTAAAATTTAAATCTTCAACTTATCCTCTATAAAATGTAGACCGTAATTTTTTTCAACATCAAGTTTCGGTAACAGACAAAGGCTAGTTGGTGCAATTGCTTTAAAAGATTTGATGTTAACGTATAGTTAGGTTTCCTTTGTGGTGTTTCACCCAAAAGATATAACTTTTCCTTTTTTATTAGTAAAGTTCAATTATAGTCCATCTTTTTGTCATAAATTCGGCCATTTACAACTTGATCAAAGCCATAAATGAGGAAAGCGAAAATTGCATGCAATATTAGGGGCTATTTACATTAGCCTGAATTCAGAAAAGGTGGATCAAGTTGAAAGGAGATTTCAAAATTCAGAATGTTATTCTACCTGATAAAACAGTCTGAAAACTGTTCGATTATTAATTTTTCGTCCATAGAGATTAATAAATCTGTAAGATACAAAAAATACAAATTAAATTATTTTTTTAATTAAATATTTGATAAATCTTACGAGGATGTCTCGGAATTGATGAATCAAATTATTTTTCAAGTTAAATGATCGACGAATGGCATTATTTTATTTTATTTTTTTTGATGAAAAGCATTACTTTTCAAAATTAGTGTTTATGCGTAAGTAACTTAATTCCTATTTTTTTTATCTCAAAAAAAAAAAAAAAAATCTTAATTTCTATTTTTCTGACCATAAAAGACGCCGAATTTATCTACTTCTCAGTCATGTCCTTTTCCTTGGGCAACGTCAATCATTGTTGGTGACCGTGAAATCGACTTCTGACGTTAATCAACTGTGATGGTGTAAAATTAATTATAAAACTTTTCAACAAATTTTGAATATTTGGCTGAAATTTCTTCTTTTATGTTTCTGGAAATACTGATACTACTATCAAACGGTAAAGAATTAATAATATAAAAATTATATATAGCACATAGAAATAAATATAACACATTATTTTAATTATAACTGGACTATTAGAATCTGCTCAAGAATTGCATTTGTGGGCAATAATTCTCATAATCTTGAGTCAAACATTCTTTTGCGATCTGAATTGCTGGTTGTATGATAATAATAACATCTATATTTGTAAAGCACACTCGATACCCCAACTATTTGTCATTCTGTAGAGCCGTGGTTGGGATTTGGTGAGTATAAAGGATTGATAGGATGTTTGGCAATTTTCCATTACATATTATCGATTTACTAATTAGTTATTGTTTTGACATTTTAAATATTATTTAAAATTATATTTGAAAAACATTTCAAAAAATTTCATAATTCATTAAATTCTAGTTTGTTTTTGTTTTCTATTTTTAAATACGTGGTTGAAACTTTAAAAATAGATAGCATATTTAAACCATAAAAATTTTAAAACTTTAAAATATATTAGTTTTAGAAATATTTTTAAAAAATAAATAATACATCATATAAAATAATTTTAATATAAATTTGAAAATAGAATCTAAATAATTAAATTTAAAATTGATTATAAAATATTTAATATAAAATGTCAGAGTCGCCATGCAGTCCAATTTTAGTCAAACAAATAAGATAGCCAAGCAGTACCGTGATTGTTCGTCATCGTCGAGCTCAAGCTAAAGCGGAGATGGAGAACAGGCAGATTAAAGTTAGGAGGGTATGCAGCTACTTGATTTGGAAAACTGATTTTTTTTTTTTTTTTCCTTTTTTTTTGTTCTATACTTTTCTTGAAATCTATCATAAATGAAATCCACATTCCCTTATCTTTTGACTGTGTATCTATATCTGTGCATGTAGTGTTTGTATATGTGTGAATAATCTAACTATTTACTTGCATGAATAAATACCAAAAGGAAGCATAGAGTATACCAATATTTGAGGTGGTTCTAAAGAATTTTATAAAGCCGATAAATAAATTTTATTACTAGAATAAAGGTCCTCTTATTTTCTTATAAATTTGTTCGTCTTATTTCTGCAGCCATATTTGCATGAGTCGCGCCATCTTCATGCAATGCGTCGTGCCAGGAGATCAGAGGGCTTGATCGTTATCGTTTATGTGTTGACTGAGGTCAACTCATTCACTTAATCGTTCATGTGCCAACTGTGGTTGGCTCATTCTCTTACTTGTTCAAGTGCCTCCTTTAGTCGGCTCTTTCACTTGCTCGTTTATGTGCTAGTTGTAGGTGGCTCATTCACTATCTTGGCTGTGTGAGGTATCCTTCTCTCTCATTCGCTCCTGCTATCCTGCTCACTCGGTCGTTCCTTGGGCTACCTCACTTGCTTTATCGTTTATGTGCTAACTGGAGTTTACTCATTCACTTGTTCCAAGAGCCGCTTCCTAAACATAAAAAAAAAAAGAAACAAAAAAAAAATATGGAGATGGAAACACGCAATGCATTAACAAAAATAATGCCAAGGAAAAAGACTATTCCCCTCCTATTACTCTAATACCAGCCAGATCATCTAGCTCTGAAGTCCTTTAATCTTACAGTGGAACTCTCAACCCTGCAAGTAGAGTGCCAAGCTTATCTGGATCAGACGTGACATGCGTCTACAACCAAGAAGACGTTGATCGCTTCCACATTATCAAGTTTCATAAATCCGGTTCATAGTTTTCGGTGCCGATTGGCACAGCCCGCGCCAGATGGTACGTGCCTGTTCTGATAGTTGTCGGTACGGCACGTGTCAAAAAATCTTATATTTTAAATTTTAAATTAATTTTTTATTTTTATTTTTATTTTTAAAAATAATAATTAAATATATATTGATACAGAAGGCACGCGCCCGAATCTGCGTTTATCGAAACTCGGTTCGGCTCGGCACAGAAAACCTTGATCGGTTTCCACCCTCTGCCAAACTTGCTTGATGGAACATCAGCTAATGGCTGCTTTGACCTTAAAGTTTGACATAAGAGGGTACAGGGGAGGGTGATGTAGGTTGTGCCGCATCGATATCTCTCAGAAAACCAACATGCTAAAGCTCCCAGATTTTTGCAATAAAGTTTGGGATGCTCAAAATTTATGTGAACCCTCCGAGTCACAACCAGATGGAAGAACTAGCTACACTAGAAATCAGCAAACGTGGTTAATTCTGGTTCAGGGATTGTCCCTTCCGTCGTCATCTGGTTGTTTAGAGGCAATATTCATTCTTGGTTCATCCGAATCAAGGTTATTTTGCTCCATTTTGACCGTCCTAGACAATACAAGTCTTGGATTATTACTATGGTAATTAAGACCTTCATGCTTATAAAAAAGAACTTTTGCGCAGGATCCAAATCTTTCCACCATTACGTTTGAATAAAGAAACTCCGTGTTACCAACTAGCGTTGGTCCAGTTGGTTAGCGAAGTTGGATGATTGAATGAGACCAAAAGTCTATCCTCATGAAAGATAGGTCGGAAGTTCGAATCTCAACAATACCTGATTGGAAGAATCAAACGTTTATCGTTCAGTACCATGTCAAGATATAGGATAGAACCGAACTCAACGATCGAAAAAAAAAAAAAAAAAAAAAAAAAACTTGGTGCTCATTGGATGTATGCTTATGATTATGTATGCACTGCACAAGAATTAACTCAATGGTTATGTAACCAAGGTTTGCTTATTGTAATGAAATTTGTTGATATTTAGATCGTGTTTGGTTCGCGGGTAATAGGATAGTAACTGTTACTCGGATAATACTTACCATTCCATATTTGTGTTTGGTTCGCAGGTAAAATGTTACCCGCGGGCAACTATTACCCCCGTAACACTTCCACTCCTCTCTATCTCTTACGATGCCCTCTCCCACGATGCTCTCTCCCACAACTCCCCCGTGCTCCATCTCCGATCTTCGTTGGCTTCGCCTCCGTCACCTCCACCTCCACCGCCTCCATCTCCACCACCTCCGGTCTCTGCTGCCTCCACCTTTACCGCCTTCTGCCTCCGTGGCGCCCAAACCTCTCCTGTGCTCCAATCTCCGCCGGATCTACTATATATAGACCTTTGCCATTTGCAATAGGGGGTATTTCAGGTCCTAGTTTGGACTTTCCCTGTTGTTTATGTTATTTAGAGTAGGCTTCTTGCACTTCTGATTTTACCTGATTCTTTCCACTTGATTTTCTTTTTATTAATAAAGTAAGAAGGATTAACCTTTACCTTACCTCACTCCCATTATTCGAATTTACTTAAAGGTTTTAAAAAATATTATTTATATGTTCATGGATAAGCGTACCTTTTGTTTATGCAAAAGCAGACAAAAGTTGTCCCACATCAAGCATGATTTGAACAACTTCAGGGAGAAATTGTGAGCTTTAGCAGTGATCCTTTTCCTCCGTTCTGATGTATGAGGAGGTAACAATCTTTTAATATCTTAACATTTATATTCAATTTGTATTTTGGATTTGTCAAGTGCAAATGTTATAAGATCTCTAGCTGCTCCCTTTACTAGTCTCATTCAAACAGGCTGAAAAGTGGGTAGAGCTTACAAATTGGGCAGCAACTTAATTTTACTGTCACAGCAGCAAGAAAGGAGAGCAAGATCATGACATAATGCAAGCAGATAAAGCATCAAAGTGCAACTAACCCCACAAAAAAAAAAAAAAAAAAAAAAAAAGAATCCCACGACAAGTTGAACAACAACGCGTCATCTCATTCTCTCCACAATCAAAAGGCAAAATGACAATCCACTCTACTAATCGCAAAATATATAGACACACAAAAACATTCACCAACTTCAGCTGAATGTTAGTTAGCAACTACATAGAATAGTTTGATAGGCTAAAAGAGTTGGCTATAAGCTCTACAACAGAAGATTACACATCATTTATGTATTTCGAAGGGGTAAAAGTACCGTAAGAATTAAAATTTTTAATTTAAAAAAAAAAAGAAAAGAAAAAATCAATCAGATAATCCAAGGCTTCAACTTTGTCTGTGCAATTTGAGCCTGTAATCTCCATGACTCCAAGTGGTAAGTGTAATTGTTCATGATGCAACGCTGTTGATGCCGAAGTAGAGAGTCTTTCGATGGTGAGCATTGATGGCGTAGTCAACCCGTAATTGGCCTAATTGTGAGTTAAACCGCAAGCCATAACCCAAACCAACTCCAAAACCTGGTTTGCCCTGCCGAAGTGCTGGGTTACCTGAAGCTCACAAAAATTGTGTCAGACATTGGAGTAAAGTCACAACCGAACAAATTAAATTGAAAATACGCCATGGTATTCCTGCAGTTTAGCGCCTACCCATTCGTCACCTGAATATGTTTCTTTTTGTCTATGACCCCTTCATCTATTGTTATAAACTAATTGGAATGCTTATGATGCCTTGCTAAAAAATATCAATAAGCTATTTCTTTTTTATTCTCTCAACGAGAAAACTCATGAAAGAATATTGTCTACACTTTTTGGCATTTTTAAGCGTCTACTGCATCTATATGCCTTCTGTGGAGCTTCGGTAGGCAAGAGCAAAAGAAAGCAGTTTGCAATTAAGTCTAAAAAAAACAAAAACAAAAAAAACAAGAAAAGAAAAAGAAAGGGTTAAATTCAGAAATAACCCCTTAATGACATGCCAAGACCAATTATGCCTCTAAGGCATAAGAAGGTTCATTTTAGCCCGTCAACAGTACAATCGACTAAATGTAAAAGTCATGTATATTTGTTCATTTAAACTGGATATACAATAAAATGAAACGGTTATATTGAGATTTACCAGGAACATGGTGGGCCGACCCTAAATCTGTTCCGGAATCCATAAATAAAGCACCTTCCAATTGCTTTGTCTTCAAGCAAACATAAAAAAGGTCAATCAACAACATTGTTATAACTAAGTTAAAAGGACATCTTCAACATTGAAGACTGTACAATAACTTTCTACAGCATCACCACTTGTACAACTCATATAGCAGAAAAGTTGCAAAAAGTCTTACATCTCCATAAAAAGGCTAGCAAAAGCATGCAAAGACCAATTAAGGATCCAAAAAAAAAAAACAGATAATAAGATTGAAAATCAAATAACATCAAATTTTGTGCTTAAGCGAAACTTTGATATTTGTTTGTGATTTATAGGTGTGATCTTCCTGATGAGATAATTCGGCTTGATTTTTTAGAGAAGAAGAGTCCCTGAAGGGTGGTCAAATGTTATTTCATAGTTTCTTTACTGTAATAGACTTATGTCATTTTCATAGACATTTTGTAATTATATTTGTCTGATCAATACAAGTGCTTACTTACCAAAAAAAAAAAAAATCAAATAACATCAACTGACTAATGACATGATATTAATTTTGTAGTAACTTTCCTTTCTATCATTGAAGTACGATAGTTCATCAATCATAAGCTTACATGCTGTAAGTAAAAGAAATTATTATCAATAACATACTAGCATTAATAGGTGTATAGATTAAGAGCTTAATTATAACTGTTATTAACTCACTGTCTTAAAGTGGAGTTACATAAGAGCGAAAATTACTATAATCACAGGTGAATTTTGATTTGAGCTTTATCAAACGGGAGACATTCAATTGAAGTAATACTTCGAGAATCTAATGATCTTAATAAAGAAGAACAAAAGTCTAGCAGCAAAGGCATGCACAGACAAATATTTCGAGAATCTATAACAGCAAAGAGAAACCACAAATGCTAATGACGTATACAAGTATGTCAAAAATGATATGGTGAAACTTTTATGTTGAGAAAATAATTTCATAGGAAGTAAATGGATATACTGCTTGGCGTATAGATTCTCGAAATACTGCTTTTATAGTAAATGGATATGATGAAACTTTTATGTTGAGAAAATGGATGATAATAATAATGATGCATGAATCTGAATTTTATTCGCCAGCATTCCAAAAAAAAAAAAAAGAACAAATGCTACTGCTTTGGGTAAATGCTTGCAAAGATCATAGAGAACTTGGTGATGGTCCTAAGATCTTTATGTGCTATCACGCCATACACTCCCTACAATCAAATTTCAAGCAAAAAGGTAACAATGATATTCATGCATCTTGTCTTTTGAGTGATTGAGAAATTTAAGACTACCACATATTTTCAAAATATGATATGAAAACATACCAATCGCAAAGTAAGCTCACTGTTTGCCACCATAAACGATCTACCTGAACCAACTGCTCCCTCACCATAACCTCGAACACTATCAAGTCCCCCAATTGTGAATGCCTGATATGGGGCCATGTCCCCTACAATCGAACCACCTGTCAAGCTTTATAATAAAACAAATATCAGTGCATATGATGGTGCAGATGTGGAATTCTAACATACTAAGGCTTCCAAGACCACCTTGTAACTAAAAAAGCTGGTCCAATCTTAAAACCCTTTGAAGTAACGAATTTGAACCGGTTGAAGATCAGCCATTTCGATAGCAGAGGTAAGCCTTGTTCCATTTGAAAGGTCAACTGACAGTAACGAGTTAGATTTATTGCTACATTAGACAGAGTGGGACCACTTTCAAGAAAAAGCTTTTGTATATATGCTTACTCGGGAAAAGCTATTCTCATCCGCCTTTGCATATTGTGACTCTTGCTTGAGGACAATCATATTGTCATGGGCCTTGCCGCTAAAAATAAAGGCAATCTTTTAAATTGTATTATCAACTCGAGGATAAGAATGGACACTATAACAGTTTTCCTTACCTACAAGTTATTGGAAAGCCATCAACATCCCTGATTATAGAATGGCCGTCATCATTGAGAGGACGTACATGCTAGAAAACAGAACAATAGAAATGATTTAGAACAATAAACTTGTATATATTTTCAAAAAAGAATGAAGAAACTTGAAAACTCAGCTAGGCAAACAGAAAACTGAGTGATTATAAGATTAGCACTACTTGCCTCCAATTTAATACTAGTTGTGCTGCTCCAACTGGATGTAGCAGGCTCATTGAGTTCTACACCTAAAGATAAGCGGCTTAGATTTACACCACCACTTCCGGAGCGTGAGAAATTATCAGCAGGTAATCCATGAACTCCTATCTCTGGCGCAACTGCATGCTGCGTATGCCACCGCAAAAGAACGGTCACCAGCCAATGCAGCCATTCAACATTAGCAGAGATATTATGCTCATCCAATGTTTCAATAGCCAACAAAATCTAAGCATAGAATTCTATCACTAGGAACTAGTACAGCAGTGAAGTAAAAAAAAAAAAAAACAAATTTACAACAAATATAACATTAACCTGAATAACGAACGACTGCTGAGCACGCCAGTTGGGTCTTGGTCTCCTGAACGCAATGAGAATATTGGAGTTGCAAAGACCTTTATCCCACAACAAGTCCAACTTCTCACTACCACCAAATAGGCTCGGGTGTTTGAGACACAACCTACAAATAAAACCACCATTCCGCAATGAATAATACATCTAGCACGTAAGAGTAACAATTTATATCCTCCAGGAGTCATTCCTAGTTTCATCCCTCCATCTCCTACCACCGATTCCAAGATGTTGAATCTCAGACCAAGGAATGATCCTAGGATCGACTAATGAAGTAACCTATAGTACTATTGAGTCGTAAGCATTACCTTCCAACAATAGTGGAGAAAGGACTGCTAGAATCTCTGATGAATACAAGGAACAAAGACAAAATACTTCATTTCGATTAAGAAGATTCAGTAAATAGAGATGTAGGATTGAAATTAAAGAGAAATTCACCCGAGCGGAGACGCGAGAAGCGTACTACAAAGCTTGTGAGTTAGGTCCACGTTCAAGTCTATCTTAGCTGTAACATTGAAACCCAACGAAGCTTCTCAGAATTGTTATTTATACATTACCGAGAGAGAGAGAGAGAGAGAGAGAGAGAGAGAGAGAGAGACCTTTGCCGGCATGGATGCTCTTCTGAGCTCCCATTAGAGGACAGCTTCTTCATCGACGTGAAGGGGAGACGCTAATGGAGTCTTCCATTTGGGCTCATTTTATCGACGATGGGGTCCGGAGATGAAGACGGGCTTAGCTGCAAATAATAATTGTGATTGTGTGGAGTGGAGATATTTTTAAACGACCCTTGTTTGTGGTAAATTACGCATGACCCCATTGCTTGTGCGTTTGTTGCTTTTATGGGCCTCCAAGTATTTGGTACTTTGCGTAGCATTGGAGATCAGCACAATGTTCCTTCATTGTACGGACGGCCCAGTTCTTTTTTAGGAAAATTGCGTTTCAGCCCCCCTAAATTTGGGGTCGCGCGATTCAGCCCCCCGAAACGCCACGTGGCGGCACGCGCGCGCCGCCACGTCGGCGGGAAAACGCGTTTCGGGGGGCTGAAAAGTCAAAAATGGGAAACGGGGGGGGGGGCTGAAACGCAATTTTCCCTTCTTTTTTTTTCTTTTGAAAAAAAAATATATTCTGCCCATTAAATGAGTCTAATTTTGTTCGGAGAATAAATAATTTTAGTAACTGGATATAACGGAGCAACTTTAGTACTTAGGCCCCGTTTATGATAATATACTTCTTAAGAAAATATTTTCTAATTTAGATCTAATAGAATCTCCTAAAATGTCATTTAGGTTTAACAAATTGTGATGTCTTGTGATTTATAGCTATTTTATTATTTTTTTAAAAAAAGTGAAACCTTATTTACAAGTTACTTTTTTTTATGTTTTATTGAGCTCAACTAGATTTCCGCCACTAGAGCATGGAGTTTTGTTTAAATGGTGAAATCGCAGTTGCAAATGTGTAGTTTAGATGAAATATCAATAGAAAAGCCGAGCTGCTTACGAGTAGCGTTGACCCGAACTTGTTTAAGCTCAGTTCGAGTTCAAATATTACAGAGCTCGAGTAGAGTTCGAGTACGTATTCAAGATCGAGTAATTAAATGAACGAATCTGAGCATCGTGTTACTCGGCTCGTTAGGCTCACAAGTTTAAACGAGTTTTTCTATCTTATTCAATTATATTTTAGAGTAAAATTATTTAATTGAGTTCGAACTTGAGTTTGACAAGCTTGATCTAATTCATACAATCGAGTAGAGCTCGAGTCGAGCTCGTTTCGATTCGACTCATACGCTACTCAGTTGATACAATCTAGTTGAGCTCGAGTGAGTTCAAATTTGAGATTTTTCGAGTTGAGTCGAGTTCGAGCTCAGCCTTTGAAGCTCGTCGAGCTCGAGGTCAGCTAAATCAATCGAATCGAACTTGAGCTTAATAATATTTGACTCGAACTCAGACTCGTTTTTACCCCTAAATATCAATCGCACTAGAGGCCGTTTCAATCAAAGCAAAACCTGTCTGTTATGCGCGGTTTGGTCACGTAGCCTCCGACCAGAAGTATTCGTTTGGCCTACTACAAGCCGCACTTGAGACTACGTTTTTATTTTCATCACCAAAAAACAAAATTAAAAAAAAAACAAAAAAACAAAAAAACAAAAAACAAAACAAAACAAGAAAGACTACGTTTTAAGTGCAGATAAATCGCTCTTGACAAACGCAGTTTTAGCAAGCCAAAAAGGAATTTTAAAAAAAAAAAAAAAAAACCATTTCTGCCTTTAGCTGGATTACAGCCAGTCTTTTATAAAGGATTGATCATAAATTTAAATATCATCAAGCATAAGTTGAAAAATACTGACCATATTGTTCTGTTTTCAATTAAGGCATATATAAAAACCAAATTCGAAAGCCACAAACAAAAAAAAAGGTATGTTATGTGAAGATTATCTTCTAGGATATTATTTTACAAATGGAGGCAAGTACGGAAAAGTACTCTGTATTCTTTTCTCATCTTTTAACAATATATCAATAATGACACTCTCTTACAAGAGAAATTTATGAATACCATCCTTTTTAAAAGAATTCTAATATAAAAATAATAATTAAAAAAAATTAACAAACTACAGTAGAAACCTCCCGACGAAATTTATATTTATATCTTTCCTTCTTATCGAATCTTAATAGTAAATTGACAAAGTAGAGTACTAGGAATTCAGATTAGAATAATATATATATATATATATATATATATATATATATATATATATATATCTGTAGAATACTCTCACAATACGGGTGTAATGTAATCTGCCTTTTCGTAGGGCATGATAAATAATGACACTTTACAGATCTAAGGGCACGTTTTGGCTTGAAATATAATCTACAGCTACAAGTGTAACCATTATATATTTCGACCAAGCGTAAAATCTTGTTACGTGTCTATACCAGCATGGAACAGCCGATGACGCTGTGTTAGCAAAGAGTGATCCTCTTTTTTGCATGTCCATGGCGACAATCTGTACAAAGAGAACATAAGAATACTGAACATTTTATTTTCTAAATAAAAACACTGTTTAAGTTGTCTAAATAATTCTATTTTCAAAAATAACAACATAACCACAGTGGCCTGACGACCAGCTGCTCCGGCGATTACTTTCCAGCAGATATATTTTCTGATGTTTCCTACATATTATCGAGAAGAGCTTCAGCATTCCTCTCTAACAACAATGACAAACTATTCCAAGTTTCAAGCTGAGCCGATAAATTACTAAGTATATGACACAGAAAAACAATCTCATTGAGGAATTGCAATAAAGGAATCTCAGGAAAAACACAGCAGCATTAGATGGTAAGCACGATATACGTTTAAATTTTATGCAAGCAGCTTCTTATTGCTTTGACAAATTCGACTAAGTTTATCCTAGAAAATCTATGAAGAAGGTGACAAAGCATCTTATCAGTATTCTGTAAAAATCATTTCTATATAAAAATATCCTACCTCGTTACACGAATAACCACAAAGCCATTACCGATTAGGTGAGGTCGCCTCCGTGGATCCTCGTACTTGAACATCAGCTATTGATCTAACCGGCCATCAGATTGTTACTTCCATGTGATCTGAATAAAAAATACATACCTGTGAAGCATGGTAGCCATCTGACTGCAGCTGCATCTTGTAAAACAAGAAACCAAACAATTGGTGATAACATCTAGTCCAATGTAGCAAGCAGACAACAGTCAAAGACGATTAAATTTGAATGATTTTCTGACTTTGAATCCTGTGGAATATCAGAACTTCATAATACAATTGCAATACACTTCTTTCTAGAGCAATAAGAACAAAGGACTTTAATAGTCAACCACACTTAGCCTAAGTGAAACATGTTTATGCCTGCAAAAGTGATATATTTTAAAAATCATATACCATTTGGTACATGTTAAGATTTAATACAATACATAAATCGCAACTTCTGCAAGGTTAAATTGAGGGATAATTATTGAACGGTTCCATTCTTGTCAAAGAGATACAAGACAATATAAACGGATCACTTTATTGAGGCCTCCTTGTCACCAGTGTTTTTAAACTGGGCTGCCGCGGCCGAACAGCTAGGCCAATGGTTCCAGGTTTTAGCTGGTATGTTCAGGTTTTCAAAAATGCTTATAGATAAGACCACAGTCTATACAGTTACAAAATCCTATAATTATGCATTGCATCTAACAAAGAACGAATCAAAGTTCCAGGCCACAAAATGCAATAAAAAACCAAGTCTTTTTGCAGGCAGAAAACAAACTCTCAGTTACAACAGTTCAAACCAGACCACCAGGAGAACACTCTATTCCACCTAAACTTAAAATGCCAGCAATTACCAAAGGTCCAAAGATGAATGATTTACGAAGAATGTTCATTATTATGGTTAATATAGATAGCTACGGAATTAATAGTCAATAGGTTCAAGAAGATAATAATTCAACTCAGTCCATTGACTCCATTCACTTGCATTCAGGCTCAGTAGCGAATAATTGTAACAGCAAGAAAAACCAATGGCATTTTCTTGAAACAGTTTTAAGTGATTGTCAAAAAAATTCACGGTGTATATCACTCTAAATTTCAAAGTTCCACCAATGAAGTTAAAAAGACCTCCATGTAACTCATACAAATAATTCCAGAAACAGAACTCAAAATCTAAGAGACTCACGATATTCCAATCAATCATGTATGAGCAAAAAATAAAGAAACAAATAGACCTTCTAAACTAGTTATATCTAGCTCTGATTTCTAGGCTCGTTCCCCACCACGATAACTTCAGCCCTCGTCTCGGGTTTCGATACCGCCTCGGCTTCGGCTGCGGAGGCGGCCTCCTCGGCGGCGAGTACGGGGGCGTAGTAATCAGCGTGTGCGTCCATACACTTCTTCAAAATTGAGGTCACCTCGAAGCATTTCTCGACGACGTCTTCTCGGCTTCCTCGACGCACTTTTCCCAAGCAATGAACGGATCCTTGCAACCTCCGCCCTTCATGAACAGACAAAACCCACACTCCATCTCTTCCTCATCCTCCTCCACCTCAGTCGCCGCAGAATCTACAACTTCCGCCTCTGGCAGTGCCGACGCGTCGTTTGATTTCGGTATAGCGTCGACGACGGGCGCCGCCGGGGGGCTTGGATCGGCATCGGATTCGCTGCTGGTGGTTGTTGTTGTGGTGGTGGTGGCGGGGTTGGAGTTGGATGGAGAAGATGACATCGCCGGGGAGCTGAAAACGGCGGCGTAGGATTTGAGAGGCAGAGTCGTGATCTCTCAGGTGTGAAATGCTAATGAGATACTCACTGCAGTTTCGCTAGGTTTGACAAAAAACCCAGAACCCGCACTGACTGCTCAGGGCGAAATGCTCGTGACTGATGAGATAGGTTTATATATTGCTCTAGAAATGCAAGAAATATTTCACATTATTTACCGCTTCGATTAAATTAAATTTGTTAAAGCTGATGTTGTCTTTATTTCACTTAAATTTGGGGGATTTGCAACAAATAAACCACTCATTTTAATAAGTATATTTTTTAGCTTCAAAATATTTATTTAATTAAAAAAAAATTAATACAAAAATTATGAATTATATCAAAATTATTTTTTTATATTTAATTTTTTTCAAAATAATATTTTTTAAGTAAATATTTTAAAACTTCAATATCTTAGCGAGTTATTTCGAAAAAACTTTAGAATTTTAAAATATATATTTGAAAAAATTTTATTCAAAAAATTTTAAAAAATAAAACTACAGATCATATAAATATTTATTATTTGTATTAAATGTTTTTCTAAAATACTTATAAAAATTTCAAAAGTGACTAATTTATAAAAAAATTGAGATTAAAAATTGATTGTACAACCTTTTAAAAAAGTAGCTGATATGATAATTTTCCATTAAATTTATATTATTTAAATTAATTAAATTTAATAAATTTTAGTGATGATATAGTTAAAATTTATATTTAATTAGATTTAATAAACTTACTTAAATTGGAGCAAAATTAGAATGAAAGGTAGGAGATGCTCACTTAAGTACGTTACCTGTGGATTTATCTCGAGTTTGTCCTCTGAATTTTAATTTTCAGACCAACCTACGCAGAAAATTCAACATTCAATTTGGTGTAAGCGATTGGGCTGTTTACTTCGCGCGGAAGTCTGAAAATTGAGAAGTGAGAAGTGGGTGAACTGTAAGAACTGGGAAGTAGTTGAGAAGTGGTGTTTTGAGTTTCTCTGTTTACTTGGAATTGTGAAGTGAGGGCTGAAAGACAGTTTCTTTGTTTACTTGAGGTTGGAAGTGAATTTCGTGTAAAATATATATATATATATATATATATATATATATATATATATATATATATATATATATATATATATATATATATATATATATATATGTTTTTTTTTTTGAAATAACGAGGCGAAATTTCTTCCTAGGTCTCTGCAATATAACATATATATATATGTTACATTATATACATTAAATATATATCAAATATATTTTATATTATTGAATACAAAAAATTATAAGAGATAACATTCTCAAATTTGAACATAACAAGTATAGAACACAAAGACTTTCAATTGAATAAAAATTTACAAGAGATTCATTATTACATATATATATATATATATTATATATATATATATATTCATAAGAAAAAAGGAAAAAAAATACATTTCTTACATTTATTAGATGATAATGATTGCAATTATTTACAACTCTTTACAACTCATTTGCTTATAAATATACATTAAATAATAACAAATAAAAAAAACCTATTACAACGTATAATAACTTGAAGTCTCAACTGTAGATGTCTTCCTCCTACCATTACATCGTAAATCCTGCAAATAACTAACAGTGAAAAAGTAGCTAAGAAATAATAAATGACAAATTATTTGAAACCCTCAGTGCTTTGCTTAAAACGCATCATCGGGATTGAATTGCATTTTGAATGGGAACCAATTATGCTCCATCACTTATATAGTGGGAACAAATTAGATTCCGACATCCCTATGCAAAACAAATTATGCTCCAACATTGGTACAATGAATATAAAACCCTCAGGCTCTGCTCAAAGCGCGTCATCGGGATTAAATTGCATTTCGAATGAGAACCACTTATGCTCCATCACTGATACAGTGGGAACAAATCAGATTCCAACACTCGTATGCGTTGATAAGTGTGTGTTTGTATATATATATCCAACCCAGCGTGTACTCAACCCTCAAAGCCAGCATATTTTCAACCATGCACCAACATATACTCAAACCATTATAGCCAGTATATACTCAACCAGCAGCCAGCATAGGCACTACCATGCACCAGTAACAAGCGTATACTCAACCATGCACTAGCAACAACTACAACCAGCACCTCCTTACTAGCCACATAATCTGAAACAAATCCAGCAGCAAAATCAGCAACAAAGTCTAGCAACTAGACAGCTAACACAAATAGCAACAAGTGACATCAACCAGCAAATGCCAGAAAAGATTCACTGCCCATGCATCAACCAGCAAATGCCAATAATTTGTAGCGACATAGTAACCCAGCCAGCAACAACTTCACAACTATTATATCAAACACCTTATGTGAAGATCAAGACTAACTTTTTATTCCCAATCTCTTCTTCCTCAAATGGACAACTTGAACTAAAGTAGTTCTTTCGGCCTATACCAAATACTCACCAGCTCATAATCACCAGCCACATACTTAACACAGTCTATATATACCCAACTGTCTACATAACACTGCATTAGCCAGCAAAATTGTTAATAGCCAGCAAAATGGTTAACAGCCAGCATATATTCAACAGACAGCATATGTCAACCATCACGAAAACACTCATCACCCATCAAAATTGTAAATAGCTAGCACAATACTAAATAGCCAGCATATACTCAACAACCAACACAATCTTAACAACCTTCAAAATACTCATTAGTCAACTATTATTGCTAACATCCGGTAAAATACTAAACAGCCAGTATATCTCAACAATCACCGAAATACTTATCAGCCAGCAACACCCACCATAACACAAATCTGGAATAAATATAAGCATGCATTAGCTTTATTTTCTATAGAAATACCACTACTTATTCATGTCTAGTTATAAGAGAATTTTGCAGAAATAAAAATTCATAAAAAAGCAAATTAATATGCAATAGCAAAAATTAATAATTACCCACGAATTAAGTAATAATCACGCATTTAGAGAGCGGGTGTATGGCTGGAGACAATTTGGGAATCAATTAAATCTCAACAGAATTGAAGAAAAATGTTCAAATCCAAATAACAATAAATAATAGAACGAACCCAGAACCAAGGAAATGGCATCATCTGAAGATGATGTTGGAGCCGTAGCTTCGTCAGATCTCGTCAAAGAGCACAAAATCGAAAGAAGAAGAAAATTTGTTGCAAAAATCAACCTACGATCACCATCCCTTTCGATCTGCTTCGCTCTCGAGATCGAGCTCGAGAAATCAGAGAACTCACAAACGATCGAAATTAGAGAAAGCTACAGTTATCAAAAATTGCGAGAACTCGCCGGTGGGAGATAATCGCGGGAGGAATGATCGATCTAGGTAGGGGGAAGGGGAGACATCACGAGAGGACCGACCAATCAGACCGCTGTTGTCGAAGACATTTTCTCGAGCTACAGATTCGAGGAGGTCGCGAGAACGCGATGGATGAAGAGCGATCTGACTTCGCCCACTTCGCAGCATTTTGCTGCGAAGTGGGCAAAGTTATTCGCTTTTATACTCGCGGAACTCGGATTTGAGTTCCACGATTCAAGTGCGAAGTAAACAGCGCAACTCAGTTCTGAGTTCTGAGTTCCGTGAATTAGCCGAATTTCAGGCGAAGTAAACAGGCCCTAGAATAATAATGATTTGAAGGGCACGATATATTTTCTTATAAAAAATATATCGAGAGTTCGAATTTCAATAAATATGAGTTGGAAAAAACTATCATATTATTCTGTTTCTGATCGAAATAAAAGATAAAAATCGAACACGATAGTTGCAAACCTAAATATCTAAATGTAAAGAGAAAATTTTTATTTCCTCACAAATCTCCTCAAAGATCTTTTCATACTCACAAATATTCACACCAATCTTTTAATTGATCCGCCTATCACTCCTATATACCGTACACCAATTTTATCACTAAAATATTACCACATCAGCTTTTAAAATATTTGTGAAAAAATTTGTTGGAAAGTTTAGCATTGCTCAACTGTAAATTGTACACGCAATATCATTCTAACCGATTAGAGTTTGTCGAGAAAATAGAAGCTAAAAGAAAAGTACAAGTGTAAAAAATGCTGAGTACCTGGATACTAGCTGTCTTTTTCTAATGTTTTGCTTTTTGGTATATCACCGCTGAGTTCGATTTTACTTCATCGGAAGGTCATATTTGTTGAAATTTGAATCCTAATCTATCTTTCATAAGAAACAAATTATGGTCTCCATCTAATATCCAGTATTACTAATTAATTAGGCTAACGTTTAGTTGGTATGTTGTGCTTTACTTAACAAAAATGCTACAGTCTCCGAATTTTTTTACCAAAAAAATCTCCGAAATAAGGAAAAATACGTTTTCCCACGCTGTGAATCGCGGTTCCCTATCCGATGAAACGTATTTCACAGCGCGGAGAAACATGTTTTCTCTTATTCCTAGAATTTTTTCGGTGAAAAAATTCGGAAACTATAGCATAACTCTTTACTTAATATGCTTCGATATACTTAATGCAATGTGGAAATCTTTGATATATTATGAGGATAATAATTTATATTTATTTTTTTGAATTATTTTCTAGCAAATATTTTAATAAATACAAGAGTTTAAGGCTGGAGTATACATGTCCTGTCTCTTGAGCTATCTGCAAATGGGAAAAATATTGTAAGGAGGCTTGCGAAAAGGTATTGGAATTATCCCTTATATAAGAAATAGTGATATGTATATTGCATGAACAGTATGTTTGTCAGAATTCCGGTAAAAAATGCTTATTATTATTATTTTTAAATAAAAAACATATATTTACTTATAGAAAGATCAAAAAATAAAATAAGTTTTGTTTATTATATTGGTATAGCGTTTTGGACGATGCCATAGGATAATAACTAATGATATTTGCCAATATATGTCTATACGAGCTTACAAAGCATAAATTACTGTAAATTACTGTTGAGAGACGATTCAAAATGCATAGAGGTCGACATGAATCGAATATTTCAATATTGACTGATATTGCGAGCTATATTTGTGACTAATACAAATATTAGATTACATCAAAATTTTCATTACAAAAAAAAAAAAAAAAGAAAAAAGAAAAAAAAATACAACTGCCGTCGGTTGGCCTTGGTTATTTAGGCCTTGTTTATAAATAACCAAGGTCTTCTAATTATCAGCACTTGCTTAAATAACTTTGCCTCCTACCTGATGGCGTGAGTCGCGACCGGTTCGGTGTTCGAAGGCGTAGATGGCTCGGAGGAAGACAAAAGCAATCACGCAAAGAAGACAGAATTTTTTAACGTGGAAAAGATCCCTAATAGATCAGGGGCAAAAAACCACGGGTCGTACGCGACCACCGGAAAAACTTTGTATTATGTGTAGAAAGATGTGTATATTACAAGTGTGTTTTCACTCGCTTTCTTTTTCTTTCGCTCTCGGAATCAAAAAGATGATGTCTTCCGAACGGAGAAGAGCTCCTGCTATTTCTGGATCTTCTTGAAGAAGGAGAAGAGCTCCTTCCCCCTCCTCTTCCGATTTCTCCATTTCTGACCCTCTCCCTGGCGTCCAGCCTCCTTTCTGTAAGAGCATCACACCTATTTATAGACCTCCCAAAAATGACCTTTTGCTGTTGCTTCTTGCCCTTTGATTAATAGGTCATGATGGCCTAGAGGTAGTCCTCCATAGTGTTCCCACTTTCCTTCAATCTGATTGGTTAAGTATACTGTCCTCATGCAGCTTATTTATCTCAAACGCCTCTCCACCGCCTTAGTACACCGCCTTAGATTTGGTTGTGGCGGCCAGCTATACGGTTCTAGGGAGTTCGGACGGTTTAGACTTCAGTCAGGACAGCTCCTGCTTGGCCTGTTCAGCTCAACTCTACTTGGATGACCTCATGTCGGACTGGTTAGCTTAGTTCTGGTCTTCTGCTTGCCTTGGCAGCTCTTTAGCACTTCAGCACCTCGGCCAGCTCTTCAGCTCGGCTCTTCAGCACCTCAGCACCTCGGCTAGCTCTCCAGCTCGGCTCTCTCTCTCAAGCTCGGCTCTTCAGCACTTCAGCACCTCGGCCAGCTTATGAGATCAGCACCTCGGCACTTCTGCACCTCGGCCAGCTTATTAGATCAGCACCTCGGCACTTCTCCACCTCGGCCAGCTTATCAGATCAGCACCTCGGCATCTCAAATCAGTCAATAATTCTCAGCTCGGCCAATACATCTCGGTAACTCGGTTCGGCCAATACTTCTCAGCTCGGCCGATACACCTCGGTACCTCAGCTCGGCCAATGCTTCTCAGCTCGGCCAGAGCATCTCGGTACCTCAACTCGACCCATACTTCTCAGCTCGGTCAGAACACCTTGGTACCTCAGCTCGGCCAATACTTCTCAGCTCGGCCGATATACCTCGGTACCTCAGCTCGGCCAATACTTCTCAGCTCGGCCGATATACCTCGGTACCTCAGCTCGGCCAATGCTTTTCAGCTCGGCCAGAGCATCTCGACACCTCAGCTTGGCCAACACACCTCGGCGTCGTGGCAGCCTAATTTTACGCGTTATCACTACCAATTTAATCCAGACATACGAATTTTAGAGAAATGGTATTCTTAATAATTATTTTGACTTAAAATGATATTATCCATATCAGTCTATTTTAATTATTTAATATTTGACAAAAATTACTTTTCATATGATAATTTTAAAAAATAAAAACATTACTTTTAAAATATTAGAAAGTAATAAATATATATTTTCACAGCATCTCATTAGATTTTTGGATTGGCATAGACAATATCACATCAGCTCTGAATGATCATAAGAATAAAATTTCTCAGATTTTATCTGGATGTATATTAACAATATTATTGAATAATGCAGTAATAAAAGATATTATTGTTAGTTAGCCCTGCAAAAACTGCGAACTCATCAATTCCATTCACCGTTATTAACTCTAACTTCTTCAAAGTTATAAAATCTATAAATTTAAGATTTGGGAGATGGAAGAAGATAATTAGCTATGGCTTGAAAAATCAACTGATCAGCGCATTTAACTCAATAATTACTGATTTTAGCCGCTTCGACCTCAAGCAGTCTAGATCGGTTGATAGACTAGAAAATCGATCAGGATCAGCTAATTCTAGTATTTAAATAATAATAGCTTTTTATTTTATTTACAAGTAAAATAAAAATAGTGATCGATAAATAAATATAAATACACGCATATATATATATATATATATATATATATATATATATATAACAGAACTTGTCGCTCCAGATGTTGATCCTGTCTCTACATCCCCCAAAAATTTATAACCTGGTTATTATTTAAATCTCATAGGGTCGCTCCTTTTTTTACTCCCCACTTTTCTAAGTATGTGTTTGACGGTGGCTGGTAGCTTATAAATAAATTTAGCTTGTGCAGCTGATATATCTATCTAGCTGATCTTTTTAATATCTAGCTGATTGTATAATCTAACTGATTCTTATAAAAGTGTTTGATAAATAAAGCGTCTTAATATAGCTGATAGTTATAAAATGATAAAAAAAGACATAAATAGTATCTTATTCATATATATGATTGATATCATTTAAATTATTAATAAGCATAATATAAAATAATGATTTCGTAACCTACCAAACATTTAAAATATATATGATAATTTTTTTTTAAATTCTAATTATGTTGCTTAGCGTAAGGTCATGGTAGGATATATGAGAGATTGCGAGGTCACGACGGTAAGCTCGTGGCGGCGGATTGTGAGGGCAACGGTAGAGTTTCGAGGTTGTCTCTGCAATAACGTAGGGAAGAGATGAGATGAATTATATAATGACATATATTATAATTTATATATAGAGAATGAATATTTTAGTAAATGGTTACTTACCATTTAGCAGCTTGTCGCCACATACTAGTGAAGGTAGCATGTGAGAACAAGTTAGTTTTTAATAATCTATCATTTACAAGTTGTCTAATAAGCTATTTATCAAACGCAGATTATAATTTAAAATTAAATTATTTTATAATGTATTATCTACAAGCTATCTAATAAGCTGAAACCAAATACACCCTAAATGAATCGAACCCAAAATTTTATTCATTTCCAGTTTCCCTCTTTTTCTTTTTTTTTTTTTTTTTTTTTTTTTTTTTTGTTTTTTTTGCTCTTCCCAGCAAGGTGGTGCGGTTTGCCTTTAGGAGAGAGAGAGAGAGAGAGAGAGAGAGAGAGAGTGTTTGGATTGAAGCGCTGATCGGAGTTACGGCGGCGGCGAAGGTGATGAGTCGCAGAGTATACATCTGGCGGCTAACTGCGATGGCGATGTCGGCCTTACCCTAGACGACGAGGTCGCGTCCCCGCTGATTCGCGATCTCCGACCATGGACGTCGATGCATCCATGGCCATCGATTCCGACAAACCCCCGGCCGCTGAGCAAGACCCACACCATCCCACATCGGAGCCTACCACGCCAGCAGATGTGGCGGCGCAACAACCGTTCCCGCCTGCACCGCCGCCGCCACAGCAGCAGCAGCAGATGGCGCCGGCGGCAGCAGGGCCTAGGCCCGCGCCTACCTACACTGTGATAAATACTATAATTGAGAAGAAGGAGGATGGGCCTGGCCCGCGGTGCGGGCACACGCTAACTGCCGTTGCCGCTGTTGGGGAAGAGGGCCTTCCAGGGTACATCGGACCACGGTTGATTCTTTTCGGTGGAGCAACTGCATTAGAGGGCAATTCTGCTGCACCGCCATCCTGCGCTGGAAGTGCTGGCATCCGTAAGTCCCAATGCTCGTTTGATCTAAGTAATGACATAGTTTTGTTTGTTTACATCAGCTCTGTGAAATGTAATTTAAGATAACATATGGTATTTCAGACAGTAGATACATAGTATTTTTATGCTAATTTGTGCTGTAGTTTTAAAAGGAAGTTATAGATTAGGAGTTTCTGGTGATATATTATATTATGTGGTCATGGTAGCTGTTATTTGAAGAATGCGATTGGAGTAATTTTGTGCTTCTGGTTTATTTTGTAAATTTGGAACTAGTATCATGTATGTGCTTCCAACTGTGGCATTTTGTGTTGCAGGCCTAGCAGGTGCAACAGCTGATATACATTGTTATGATGTGTTATCTAACAAGTGGTCGAGGTAAAGACACAAATCTAGTAAATGTTGTGCTAAAAATATTGGAAAGATGATGTTATTTCCACTTACGTTGAGTTGCATGCATAGCCTATGCCCTGTACTACTCTATTTTTGCTCATAACTTCTTATCATGGGAATGTACTCAAACAGCCGAGTAGCACATAAAATATAATTGTTCTTTGTTTTTAGTTGCTTTTTGGTCTAAGTAGGATGAGAAGCTTCACGAGGACAAATCCCATTTTAAAGTAAAATGACGTTTTGTACTCTACTACTATTCTTACTCCACGTCTCACTCCTCCTAGATGGTAACCACTGTATCCTTACACTCGATACACAAGCTTGAATGGTGCCAGTGTCAGCCACACATCTGGTGGGGAGCTTTAGGAATGAAGCATTTTACTATTGTTTTAAATACCTAGTTTAATTGAATAGCATTTTTGTGTTTAAAAAGTTCACTTCGCTGGTTTCCTGTGGAAAAGCTATTGTAACTATTAGTGGAAGACAGCTGGTGGACTTTGAGTGCAAGCAAAACACTTTCATTGTTTGCTTTTAATCCTTGAATTTTGCTTGTCAAGGCGATTTTGTTGTTTACAACTTTGTAACTTGTCTTTAAATGCTGTAACTTCAGGCTGACTCCACTTGGGGAGCCACCCTCACCTCGAGCTGCACATGTCGCAACTGCAGTTGGCACAATGGTGGTTATCCAGGTAATGGTGTAAGTCCATCGGATTGTACAAAGCATCATGTGTGGCTCAATAAGAGGAAAACTTTTGAAAGCTAAAGCTGCTCTTGTTTTGCTTCATTTTATGAAGGGTGGAATTGGACCTGCTGGTCTTTCTGCTGAAGATCTTAATGTTCTGGACCTAACACAGCAGCGACCACGATGGCACAGGTTTCTAATGATATTTTTTCTTCTAGAAGGTATAGGTAATGATACAGCTGAATTACATCTTATGGTTCCAGGGTAGTTGTCCAAGGACCTGGCCCAGGGCCTCGCTATGGGCATGTTATGGCTTTAGTTGGGCAAAGATTTTTGTTGGCGATAGGTGGAAATGATGGTATGCCTTTGTCATTGTGACAGTATAGCTTTTCAATACGATGATATTCTAGGCTCTAGTGTTTACAATAATTTTTGCTCTTTGATGCTTTCCGAGTAATTACTTATTCTTTCAGGTAAGAGGCCTTTGGCAGATGTTTGGGCTCTTGATACTGCTGCTAAACCATATGAGTGGAGAAAGCTGGAACCAGAAGGCGAAAGTCCACCTCCGTGCATGTAAAGTGATGCTACCTTCACACTCAGATTAAACCAGCGTTCCTCGAGTTTATATTATGTATACATTTGAAGTTAATTCTTAATTTTTTATGTCTCTTTGTTTGTACCTACTTCTGAGATATCGTCAACTTTTTTGTTAAGCCTACTCTTGTCTTAAGTATTTACTACATCCAGAGAAGCTCACATGAATACAATAACTGCTTCAATGTAAAACATTTTGCTTATAGAAGCGTGGGACCACATGCATAATCAGATGAAGACTTTGAAATCTTGTTCTTATTATTCTCGTAAGCTGGCATCTTAGTAAATTTTGCTTTGGAACGAAGTGTTCATTGTAATAACATTCTTATTTTGCTAGTAAAATTGTTAGGAAGAAAAGCCTTCTTTCTTTAATGAAAGTATCTTGTGCAGGTATGCAACAGCCAGTGCAAGGTCTGATGGTCTTCTTCTGCTTTGTGGTGGGAGGGATGCAAACAGTGTGGTAAGAATGGCCTGAAGATTTAACTGCTCCTTGATGAATGGCAATTAATGTGTTTGGTAATTTTTATTAGCAAGACTCTAGTCACTCTACTATGGTTGTGTTGTATGGTGATGGAATGCTTAAGTTTCTAGTAAGTTTTTTGTTGTGTTTTCAAATTTGAAGGTTCATAACCTACCCAACATTCTGCTGGAGGCATTTTTGAATGATGGTATCTCATCTAAAAAAACGTGCCAGATGGATATAAGAGTATAAAAAATAATAGTAGAAATAGGTATTGACTTCATTGTATCAAATCTGCTTTTAGTTTGGGAGTTTGTCATCACGGTTTTGAACCAATATTTTGGCAGGCTTCTATCTTATGAACTGGGCTAGGTATTTGGTATTTGAGGTTCTGTCAGCCTTGATGTTCCACGTGTTCTGATAAATAGGAGATATATTGGCAAATTTATTGAACATATGCAATATTGAAATTTAATGTCAGTATGTCACTGACTAAGTAAGCAGTAGTTGAAATGATTTGTTTTATTTGACTTTTGGCGTATAAGGCATTCCAAATGATCATATTATCACTCTTTAAGAAACTGTATCAATTACTTGATGTGACATATTTATAACCTGTAGTTTATATATGTTGGGATAGATTCTTGGATGTTAAAAAGAGATTAATGTATGAGTTTGAAATAATTACTTTGCTATTCATAGAAAGTAAAAATCTATCGGTGCCTTATTGGAGGATACTTGTGAAAGTATATATTTTTAATGAATATAGGATGGAGCTGCATGTTTAGGGGTTCCTTTTATGTTACCATTGGAAATGCGGAATGTGTGAATAATTTAGGAGCTTTATGTGGTTATGACCACGTAAAGCTCTGTCTGCAGTAGATTCTTGCTTGCTCAATTTTTAAAAGAAATTTAATAGATCCTTGATAAGTTGTTCCTCTAGTATGTTTTCTCGAGACTCGGTCTGTATAGGGTGATAAAACCTCAGAGACTTGTCAACTGACCTTTATGTCACTCTTCCATCTTGAAATGACGTAAGACTAACTTGTTTTGATTAGGGTGTACTCACTCTCTGTCATATAGGTGATATTCGAACTCTGAAGGCCGTCCAAACTTTTATTGTGAACAAACAAAATTCATATGCTGGTGTCATGTTGTTTTCTCGAGACTCAGTCTGCATAGGGTGATAAAACCTCAGAGACATGTCAACTAACCTTTATGTTACTCTTCCAACTTGAAATCATGTAGAAGTAACTTATATTGATTAGGGTGTGCTCAACCTCAGTAATGCAGGCGACATTCGAACTTCGAAAGTCATCTAAACTCAGCCCCCAAGGGTCCGATCACATGGGTTGTTTGTTTATTGTGAACAACAAAATTCACATGATGGGGGTGAGTTGACCATTGGTGGTGGCCAAGGTCACTTCGTGCATAGCGTCCAGCCCTTTAGAGCTCATCATGGGCATTGTGCTTCATTTACTTTGCTTTCCAAGCATTTGTTAGCTGTAATCAGCATAACCTACTAGTCTCCTTGAATCCTGGCTCCAGTAATGCTGTCACTATGTTCTCTCTTTTCTTGGATCAATTGTGTTTAGTAAGTAGGTATGTTGTTACAGCAGTCAGCAGCTGCTACTTTCTCATTATGAATACTAGTAGGCTTTTTTTTTTTTTTTTTTTTTTGGTTTTTTTTTGTTTTGTTTTGTTTGGGTTGGGGGGGGGGGGGGGTGCAAGCTTGCCTAAATGGTCCATTTATACCATTTAGGTGCAAAATAAGCCATACGAGTTTAACTTGTGAGTATCATCTTTGTCATTTATATATACTGATCATGGCAGCTTTCTTGTACTTTATTTTTCCTTATAGCCATTAGCAAGTGCGTATGGTCTTGCAAAACATAGGGATGGACGTTGGGAGTGGGCTATTGCTCCAGGTGTCTCACCATCACCTAGATATCAACATGCTGCAGTATGTTTCATATCTCAAAGTTGTTTTTCTTATTTTTTATATAAGTTTCATTTCTTCTAATAGTACGTTTGATGTTTAGGTTTTTGTTAATGCAAGGCTCCATGTATCTGGAGGAGCCCTTGGTGGTGGGCGCATGGTGGAGGATTCATCTAGTGTAGCAGGTAGTTTTTAGGTTTTCGTCATTCTTATTTGCATAATTGCATTGTTGTAATAGAGACCTTATAGGTCTTCTTTGCTTGATTTCTTGATAATGGAGAATTGTTTTTCTTTTAATTAGAGATGTTTTAGCACATATCTTGACCATTAGATGTTTTCCAAAAATATTTTTTTTCCAAGGCATTTGTTGACAGTTGATTATTTGAGCTTGTACTAGACGATGTGTCTTTTTTAATGAATGATATTAGTAACATAAGTTGATGATAGCTTGTACTTGACCATTTGTTGACTGCTGCAAGGAAGACTTATAAATTGGGAAATTCTGCCTCTTAAACTTGTTGAATCAGACAATTTGTTGTATCTTTGACCTTCTTTTCTGAAATATATAATTGAAACTTGTATATTCTGTGCTTGTTCTTTTGGTGTAGTGCTGGATACTGCCGCAGGAGTTTGGTGTGATACAAAGTCCGTAGTTATGAGTCCACGGCCTGGAAGATATAGTGCCGATGCAGCTGGAGGTGATGCATCTGTTGAACTAACAAGACGCTGTAGGCATGCAGCGGCTGCAGTTGGTGACTTGATATTTATATATGGAGGGCTACGTGGTGGTAAGTGATCTTGTTACTTTTTTTTCAATAAACTCAATTAATCATCCCTTTTCCTTTTTTTCTTTTTGTTTTCTGTTAAAAACTATTGAATACAACTTTGAATCTCCACAACCTAATTTTAGTTAGGAAAACACATACTTTTTTGAGGTAATTTTGTTAATCGTAGCAAGTTTGACTAACTTGGGTTAGGAAAAAGTTTTTCACATAACAAATGGTAAATACTAATGTTCTTTATGCTTTCTTTTTACATACTAGTTATGCTTAACAGTTTTTTTATCCCTGAAGGGTGTGTGAATTTATCCCCTATGTATCTTGAAACGGACTTACTGCTTACCCATGTTGAAAGATTGGGACTTTTCTGTTTGTGGAACATGTGCCAATGGTATTTGTGGGTTTACCGCCTCTATAGGTCCACTTAGTAGGCTTGGTATAGGGTTGGGTTTCCTCACGTCAAATAAAAATGTAGTTTTGTTTTATGTAGGCTGTTTACTTTCTTGGTTCGTGTTTCACCGTACTTGCTTACTTCCTTGGTTCCTGTTTCACCATACTTGCTTACTTCCTTGGTTCCTGTTTCACCATACTTGCTTATGTTATGGACTGGATTGGACGTGACTAAGCCGTATTGGATTCACTTTGTAATCGAGTCCGAGTCAAAATTGATTCTAATCTATATATATATATAACTCTATCAAAATAGTTGAGTGCCATGTGGCACCTCTTATAACTCACAATATGCCACATGGTATCTATGTTATCTCACAATTTAACATATGGCACATTTAAATATAATAAATATGTAATTAATTATATCATTAATGAGAGTTTTGATTCAATAGATATTTAATATATTATTAAAAATAAATTAATTATCTAAAATAAGTATAATTTATAATAATTTATTTTTACTTATATTAAATATAAATTATAATAGTTTCGAAGAATTTGAAAGGTCATTATCAAATTCTCAATAATCTATATATAGTTATATACAATATATATAAAGGGGTGATCAAAGTCGTAACCTTCGGTATGTAATTTGGTATTTAATTTTGCTATAATAATATGTGATGAATATAATATAATATTTTAATAAAATTAATATTAATTTATATAAAATTAATATAGTTAAAAAAATTTAATCTTTTGAATATTAGCATATATATATATATATATATATTACAAACATAAAATATTATATTTAAATATATAATAAAAAATATATAAATATTTAGAAATAATAAAATTGGGTGGTCAGTTGTACCATGTGGCATCTTAATGACTTTCTGTGTGTTATTAGTATTTCTTTTTTTTAAAAAAGCACATGGTATTTTTATTATCTGTTAAAATTTTGAAAATCACGTAATCAATTTGAAGAATATCAAAAGGCTAAATGAAGTTAAAAAAATAATAACTTTATTAAATAACAATTAATTTATAAAAAATGATCTACACACTTGCTTAACTATTAATATAAAAGTGATAATAGTACAAATTTTATAATAAAATTTATTTTAATAAAACATATCTATATTATATAACAAAAAATATATATAATTGGATATCATAATCATTTCATATTATTTTCAAATAATTTTTTTATTTTATATATAACAAGTAATACTTGTCTTGCTCTAATAATATGTGATAAATAAAATATAAAATTTTAAAAAATTAATTATTAAATTTAATAATAAAATATAAAAAAAAATAATTAATATTATTGTTTTATATTGATGAGTAACATCCGTGCATCGCACGGGTGCAAAACTAGTTTAGTTATTATTGTATTAGGAAAATATTTATTATTTAGTAAGAGCCCTAGATAGGAAAGAGTTTAGATTTAGTAAGCAAGGTTTTAAATGCCGATTTGTGCCGAATTTCGATAAATCCTGAACTTGAGACGTGCCGAAGCCTGCCGAGACGTGCCGACCGTGCCGATCTGTACTATTTTTTAATTTTTAAAATATTTGTAAATTATACAAATATAGTATTTAAAAATAATTAGTAACTTTAAAAACTACATAGTTTTATAAATTTAAGAAGATACTACTGTGTAAATAATTGATGAAATACTAAATACCGATATCCAAATCACGTATCAATATATATATTATGTAAAAAATACAAATATCCAAATTACAAGCTCCATGATTCTACAAATATCTTCAAAAATATATCGGAGCATTTATTCTTTAATTTACACAATCAGATCTAAGATATACTAAAATTGCAGCTGCTTTTCTTGGCATCTCTATCTCATGTTCTTCTAATTGTGCTAAAAAAAAATAAAAAATATGTTATCATTTCAATTTTAGTTAGATTAAATCAAGCAGAAAATAAAATCAAATCGAGCCAATTATAATAGATAATAATTTAAAAAAAAATTAAAAAAGAAACTAAAAAAACATAAAAATTTAAAAATAAAAATAAAGAATTTAAAAAATTTAATAAAAAACAGAGAAAATAAAAAAAAGTTTTGAAAAAATAACTCAATGAGTCGCGTCGCCCGAGACCTAACGGGTCGCGGGTGACCCATTTTATCTAAACGGGTCGCACTTTGCGACCCGTTTAGATAATAGGGAGTTAGGGACTGTTCATCTTCCCCAGCGGGGAAGATGAACAGTACCTCTCAAAAAAAAAAAAAAAAAAAGAAGGCCGGCACGGCCGAAATGAGGCCGTGCCGGATCCTAGCAGATCCGGCACGTGTCGGGCGGCACCGAGCGTGCCGTCCGGCATTTTAAATCTTGTTAGTAAGAGTTCTTATTTGTTAAAAGTTATAGGTCTAGAGCCATATATATGGAGTGGTTGTAAGTCTTTATGGCATGGAAGAAAATAGTTATTTTTAGACTAATTTAGTTTGTAAAAGTAGAGCCGCCACCGGGCCGCCGGTGTTATCCTTGCCGCGTCCGGGCCGCTGACGCTAGCCGACCGAGTCGGTTCATAACAGCTTACTTCCTTGGTTGCTGTTTCACCATACTTGCTCGTGAAATGCCTACATGGCCCATGGTCCTATAACTGTGTTTTAGCTTCCTTTTAGAAAACATGCCATGGTACTTTGGCTTCAGTGTTTTGTCTTTGTTGTCTCATTTATGTCCGGTGTATCTTATCGTTGGTTGTTCGATGTCGTGATTTCATTTTATCCATTTGTCTTGCATCTTACATTGTATTATCTACAATCAACTTTCTATGCAGCTATTTTTTGACTTGCAAAGTCATGATGAATGCATGGCTTACGTCACAAACAAACTTGATGAACCTCAGGCATTCTTCTATCAAAAAACCTTATAATTAAGTATTTCTTGATTAAGTCATGATTTTCTTCCACCAACTGAACGGTGCTATTCTTGTTCAGAGGAATTACCTTACTCTTAAGTCTTAACTGTTATCGTGTGGATTCTATGGTTCGGTTTTAGACATCTTCCTAAGGATTTTTACCTTTAAGTCTTGTGATTAGCTGATATCTGATAGTTCATTTGTGCAACACTACCAACGCAACAAAAAAACAAAATTACCAAAGAAGGAAAAGTTAAAAGGATAAATCAAATATAGAATCATCATTCAATTGTTCTTCAACGAAACTGACCCCTTCTGTTTCTCTGTTCATATACACCGACCTTGTACGTTCACCTTTAACCTATGTTACTCGGACTCTGATTTAGCCTGCGGCACCTGTTGTCCGGCACATATCTGACATTTCAAATGGGTGTGGGTACTTGGATAGATCTGTCAACCATAGTATAAAGGAGAAGATGATATACCCGTGTCTGACATTTTCTACAAGTTCGATAGCTCTAATAGTCCAAGTAATATTTTCCGTTAACTTAACTCTTAATTTTCTCACGCTTACACTCAAACAGATTTTGTGATTAGGAAACCTAAGAAGTAAGACATCTGCTTAAACTTCTTCACTAAAACTCCCTCTATTTTGGTTGTTTGACTACTTTACATGCTCAACTTGTTATACCTATTAACTCCGCAGGTGTGCTTCTTGATGATCTGCTTGTTGCTGAAGATCTGGCTGCTGCGGAAACAACAAGTGCCGCTTTGCATGCTGCTGCAGCTGCAGCGGTTTCTAGTGTACAGCCTGGTCGATCTCCTGGAAGTTATGGGTATACTGATGAAAGAACTAGTCAAGATATTCCCGAGGCAGCTCATGATGGTGCGGTTGTTCTCGGAAATCCTGTTGCTCCTCCTGTCAATGGGGACATGTATTCTGATATAAGCACTGAAAATGCTATGTCTCCGGGACCGAGGTACTCTGTACGAGCCTCAAAATTCTATGTAACACTAGATTCTTAGGTTTTAGATTCCTTTATCCTTTTTTAACCCTGTTACAAAGAATGAAATGTACTTAGGATTAAATTTGGCGTAGGAGACTGACTAAAGGCGCGGAGTATTTGATTGAAGCCTCAGCAGCAGAGGCTGAGGCGATAAGTGCGACCCTGGCAGCCGCAAAGGCTCGCCAAATGAATGGCAGGGTCGATCAACTGCCTGAGCAGGATGGCGGTGCTGAGGCTACTCCAAGTGGGAACAAAATATCGCCCCTAATTAAAGTACAGGATTCTTCTCAGCAAAATAACTCTGCGCCACCAGGAGTTCGCCTACATCATAGAGCGGTCAGTATTAAATGTAGCATCTACCCTCTTCTGATGACATTTTAGTCTCAGCTAAGAAGTTGTCTAGTATAATGCTAATGTTGCTGCCTTATCGAACAAATGGTATTAATATATGCTTTAATGGTACTAAAAAATAGTTCTAGGGTTCATCCAGTAGCAGGAATTTTCTTTTCCTTTTTTTTTTTTTTAAAAATGAAATCATTTAACATGAGCTCTTTGGATACAGGTGGTAGTAGCTGCAGAGACCGGCAGTGCATTGGGAGGAATGGTCAGGCAGCTCTCAATTGACCAATTTGAAAATGAAGGTAGGAGAGTAAGCTATGGCACCCCAGAGAATGCAACTGCAGCCAGGAAACTGTTAGATCGGCAAATGTCTATCAATAGTGTGCCGAAAAAGGTATCTAGTTATTCCCTGAAAGTAAAGGATCTCATTTCTAGGACATTGTTTTTAGATTTGCCTTCTATCGCTCTTAGTTCATTTTCTGTTCAAGTACAGAAGAGGCAGCATGACTGCTTGCTTACTCCTTTATCTGCAATTTTTTTAAATTAATTTAACTGATCAAGATAAATAATTATTTTTGTTTTAAGAGTTCCCAACTGTCTTCACTAAGTGACGAGAACAGAGTTAGATTAAATTTCTTGTATTTGGGGCTTACTCTCTAGTTGCAAAGATGAAATCTCTTTTGATCCTTCATTCAGGTTATAGCACATCTTCTGAAACCCCGTGGGTGGAAGCCTCCTGTCCGTAGGCAGTTCTTCTTGGACTGCAATGAGATTGCTGATCTTTGTGATAGTTCTGAAAGGATATTTTCAAGCGAGCCAAGTGTTCTCCAGATAAAGGCCCCTGTTAAGATTTTCGGTGACCTGCATGGACAATTTGGTGATCTCATGCGCTTGTTTGATGAATATGGTGCTCCTTCAACTGCAGGGGACATATCGTAAGTTTTTTCTAAGATAACGCATCAGAAAAAGTTTTTTCTATTTGTAATAATATCTGAAATTTCTGGTGTTGTTGGAGCAATTTTCATCTTAGTATTCTTTTGGTTATGTCTGATAGTTGAGCTCCCTTGACTATGTTTCTCAGTCGAACTGTTGTTTGGGTGCTGCTGTGAAAGATTTAATTGTCCAAGGATTTTAGAGTCGAAGTAGCCTGTCAGTTCAGTTGGGTCCAATCCTGCCCTGCTCCAGCCCCTTTCGAATTCGCTATGCATAGTTCAATATAGAAATTGTGCATCTTTTGAAAAATGTCAATGTCTTTGTTTGCATCTCTAAACCACACCTTAACATCAGTGATGGGTCACTTGTCCTTCAGCCTCGTCTTCTAAGTGGTCCTATTTTCCTGTCAGTTTGGTTTTCGTTGCTTGAGGTTCAGTAACTGCTGGAAGCTTGGAATTGTTGGATTCATTTACCATAATACTATTTGCGAAAAAATGCAATTCCTTTATTTCATTTCCTTCATTGGGAGTATTGTTAACTAGGTAGGATTGTTCGTTAAGCCAAATAAAGTAACAGGATTTTGTGCTTTGAGGTCATAAACAAAGAAGCTGAAAAGGATCACTGCTATTATGCTGGTGTTGAAAAGGATCACTGCTATTATGCTGGTGTGAAGTTTGCTTTCTAGCATTTGAAGTATTGGCAGTAAAGCCTTTCATGTGATGTTATTTTGTGTTAGTGATTAGATGAACGCCGAGTCAGACATATTGTGAAAATGCTAGACGTCCAACTTTCTATCCTTTGCTTACTCCAATATGTTAGAATTGTCTTTGTTTTTTTCAATGTTGTTTTGCTTATCTTCAGCTTTTACATATTGGATTACAAATAATTTTGTGATTTCAGCTATATTGATTATCTCTTCTTGGGGGATTATGTTGATCGTGGCCAGCATAGTTTGGAAACTATTACTCTTCTCCTTGCTTTAAAGGTGCTCCATTGGCAATGCATCGATATTCTGTGAAATCTTGTTTCATTTACTTTTTGAATGAAATTCCTTAGCTGTATATCCACATGATTATAACATATGCACCGTGTTGGTTGTTTAAATTATGTAGGTGGAATATCCTCACAATGTGCATCTAATTCGTGGAAACCATGAGGCAGCTGATATAAATGCTCTCTTTGGTTTCCGAATCGAGTGCATTGAACGAATGGTAAATCTATTTAAACATCCTAGACCTTATCTTTTAAGTTTAATTTGTTGTAGTTTGAAGATGCTAACGTACATGGAAATAGGGTGAAAGAGATGGAATCTGGGCATGGCATCGGATAAATAGGTTGTTTAATTGGCTGCCTTTGGCGGCATTGATTGAGAAGAAGATCATCTGCATGCACGGTGGCATTGGTCGATCCATTAATCATATTGAGCAGATTGAGAATATACAACGCCCGATTACAATGGAAGCAGGCTCCGGTCTTCTCATGGATTTGTTATGGTTGGCTTTACAATCTTTTATGCTGCATTTTGTTTCCAAAATTCACTTATTTAGTAACAACATGCTCTGGTTGATTAATAGAAGAACATTATACCCTCTTTTCAGGTCCGATCCAACAGAAAATGATAGCGTGGAGGGGTTGAGACCAAATGCTAGAGGGCCAGGCCTGGTTACTTTTGGGGTGAGCTTATATTGGTTTATATGGATAATTACTGAAGCTTGGTTATTTTTGTTCTTTCTCTGGTGCCATCGTAATCATCACTTACAGTTTATTGTACTATCAGACTTATGTGTTAGTATTGGCAGTTCCTAGAATACACCCACTGTTGGATACAGGGTTAGTGTATTTTTCTTATTGGTTAATTCCTTTTTGCAGCCTGACCGGGTCATGGAGTTTTGCAATAACAACGATCTCCAGTTGATCGTCCGTGCACATGAGTGTGTGATGGATGGCTTTGAGCGTTTTGCTCAAGGACATCTGATTACACTTTTCTCTGCAACTAATTATTGTGGTTGGCATTTCTCCTTCGGGTTATATTTATTTATCTCATTTTCTTCTTGAAAACTTTTTTTGATCTGTGCTTCTGTGTCAGGTACTGCGAATAATGCAGGGGCTATCTTAGTGCTGGGAAGAGACCTTGTGGTTGTCCCAAAACTTATCCATCCTCTACCACCTGCCATCAGCTCGCCTGAAGCATCACCTGAACGTCACATTGAGGATACATGGATGCAGGTTCGCATCTGCTTCTCCACAGATATACTTAAATAGTCTTGTTGTGCTATTATTTCCCGGGCTTTGCTATGCACCCCCAAGAAATTATACAAAAAATCACACATGCTGATGTGGCACAATCAGGACCACACATCACGATGGGTATATCTGTAATTTTAATATTTTTTGCGGATCACGAGGGAATTGTGCGGATACCGAGGCGCGTGTGTGGTGGAGATTGAATGTGTGTGGTTTGTTGGGTAGTTTGTTGGGGGTGAGTAGTTTTTTCCTTCTTTCCCTGCTTGTGATTTTCAGCATTCTGTTGGTTTCATTGTTTTCACTGTCATCGTAGGAGCTTAATGCCAATAGACCTCCAACACCGACCAGGGGGCGTCCACAAGTAGCAAATGACCGAGGTGCTCTAGCTTGGATGTAGTTTTAGGTCATCTCTTCTGGCTGTTGAAGTCGTCATTTGCTACTGGGCCAGTCGCCTGAGCCAAGATCATTCACGCTTGGATCAGAAACATGCTGTGACCCATCGGACGGTCACAGGTGAGAGCTAATAACTTACCGTCTACTTCATATAATGGTCAACTGCGTTTTGGAAGAACCATTCGCTCGGCATGCAAATCAGTCACGATGTCCTGTTCATATTGGTTGATCTGGTAGCGGTAAAATTGAGTTGGAGGGAGCACGCAGTTGTTCCTCGCACAATTGATTGTTCGTGTATATCTGGTCTTGCAGATAGGAGCACGTATCTTGTGTCGTCACTTCGAATCGCATACAGCATTGATCTACTAGGCATTCTTTTTTGTATTGAATAGATGTTTCTTCGCTGAGGACCTACGTTTTGTTGAAAAGCATTGCGAGTTTTGCAACCGGGTCATGTATCATAAGTAATTTTCTACGTGAGACACTTGTAATTTATTTGGTGCTGTAATTTATTATTTACATGTTAGTGGTAGAAAAAAAATAGTATTTATTGATGTAAATTTTGTGGTGGAGGGGGGATGGATTAATGCTATGTGCGGGGTACTGTTGTAACGTTTTCCCATTTAAATTTTCCATCAATTGACTTCATTAAAAGCGGACAAGGATATTGCAACTTCCGTTCTAGTTTGTACTGGATTCAGGTAATAACACTCTCGAGCAGATGGTTGCAAGGCAGTTGGGTTTCCACTTTGCTGGTTTGCCTTCCCGTCTTCTAACTTCTGGTCGAGCTCCACGATATTCTAAATCGGAGGGAAAAAATGGAGGATGGCTGCCTAATTGGTTTGATTCGAGACCCGGTTTTCAAATACATTCTTCCAATAAATAATTGAAAGTCCAGTAAATGTCCATATCAAATATGAAGAAATATATATTACAGTTCAATACATTGAAAATACGTTAAAAAAAATGAAATTTAGAAATCTTAAGAAAATATGCTTGAAGGAAATATATTCCAGTCAAAAAACCAAAAAAAGAGAAAAATCATGTGCACTTTACGTCTCTGCTGTAATACAGTTTTACATGAAAAGCTAGAAGATACGTTCTTGACGTATGCCAACCACGAATCCACAACTTTGACGCTGATCAATCAATCAACAAAAAAAAAAGGAACAAAAATGTAAGTGTTGAGCAGTGTTATGATGAAGCACATTACTGTTTTTAAAAAAATTTTGAACCCGCTAAATAGTCTAGTTAAGTATCTCTTTAATATATATATATATATATATATATATATATATATATATATATATAGCACACTATTTTTTAAAAAAAGGATATATCGGTGTTTAGGTTCGTTGCTCAATTGTCTTTGATTTTTGTTTTTTCAAGCCACTAGCCAGACAACTTTTATCTGCTTAAAGACCAGAGCGGTGATGATCGCCGCTTCTAAACTATGCAAGGATCCTTTTTAATTTGTATTATAAGATAGTGTTCGCCTTCTATCTATTGTTGCGTTTGAACTCCTGAATCACGCCAGATAGAGAGAATACTGCAATTAGAAAAAGGAAGGTATCAATTCTTCAACTCCGTATCACTATTCCTTTTATTCAATTTCTGAAATTTGAACTGCAGTCATGTTAGGCTGTCAAACACAAAATTAAGGTTAAACTTTATGACAACGTAAAACACAAATTAAGGTTAAACAGCATAAACAAGTCCTTTACCCAAAAAAAAAAAAAGAAAAATTATAACATTCCGAGCGGCAAGAATGCAGCAGAAACTAGTTGATAAACACAGGTCAAGGAAGGTAGCATAATGTTTTACAATAAAAAAAAGGAAATAAAAGTGGCAGAACCAAGAAAGTAAAGGATTCAATAGCAGATTACAGTGTACAGTAAGCTTCTCTATGTATATGAGTATACATATCGAAATCATGAAATAAACAAAAGATAAAACACTCTCAGAGTACAAACGGATGCAGTGCAATTGCAAGATGTTGAGTTGATCACAGACTCAGCATCTGTATCAAGGTTTCTCAAGGAGTTTCACTTTCATCAATGAAACCCACTGCTAAAGAAATTGGCAGCCTTGAGTGTTCATGAGCCATCAGCAGTGAAAAAATAGCAATTCGCACCCTTGCATCAAGCAATATGAATATTTACAGCAACCCACACAGAGTTTAGGAGAAACAAAACTAAGCTCTTATTCTTTCTTATACACAATTGATCAGCACTCCTCCAAATTTAGAGGATGAGGGAGCATGCATGCACCATCATAAGACCCTAAGTTGTTGGAGGAATGCAGCACACAAGTCAAGAAATAGGAGCTGAGGCCCATTCACCCTTTGAAGATCTAGCAGATACCTCTCGTCCTTAGTTTTGTAAAGCTGCAAAAGACAAAAAGCCAAAAAAAAAAAAAGAATAAAAAAAGAGGAAAATCAGTAGTACTAACACTAACACGCCAGACAGAAAACAAAAAACCAAGCAAGCCTGACAGATGATATCGTGAATGAGATTTAACACTCATACTTCAATATTGGTACGATATCTTGCATTTGGTTATGTAATATGCCGAGAACCTTGCAACAATACGATATACAATAAACAATAAATCGCAAGGTTTTCTGTGCCGTGCCGAGTCGAATTTCGGTAAACTCAAATCCTGGCACGTGCCGACCGTGCCAGTATATATTTATTTGTTATTTTTTAAAATATAAATAAAAATTAATTTAAAAATTCAAATATAGATTTTTTGACACGTGCCGTGCCGACAACTGCCGGAACAGGCACGTGCCCCCCCGCGCTGTGCCGACCGGCACCAAAAACCATGATAAATCAATATACCTGAATTTCAAACTTGACTACACAGGATGCCGCTCTAGAAATATCATCACTCTCAACTATTGCAGATTCCTTGCTGAAACTATGATTGGGATGCAATTGATGATTGGGTATAGTTTCTATGTGATGAAGGAAGCCTGGAATCCATCTGCACTTCATGTTGTAGTGCCCAATTTTTTTCCAACAAACATTCAACTCTTGTAACGCTTTAAGGACCTCATTCATTATTTCGTGAGGATGCGCTCGAGACTGAAACATGAATGATGGCAACGAACAACAATCACTAAAGTGACGGTATTATTATCAAATCTGAGAGGACATTACCTGAAGCCCAAGAGCCCACTTCCTTTCAACAGGGAATTGCGACTGGAAAACAATGTTGTGAGGATCCAGATAACCTGGCAGGCGAGGACAGGCCGAAGATGTTGGAGTTTCACATGTACTAATGCGAGAGACGCCGGACTCCTAAAGTTACAGTTAGTTGCACATTTAACTTGACTTTCTGAGTTGAAATCTGTTCTTTAAACATACATTCATATAGACAAACATACACACAATCACCGAGAGAGAGAGAGAGAGAGAGCATCAAACTCACCATACTTTCTTGAAACTCGGCACCAAGATATCCGTTGGTTGCACAAAACCGGTTGTCCAACAACAGATAATATGTAACAGTGGCCTGTAATTATCAAAATCAGCAGCAAATCAAGAAAATGTGTTGAGGCTTCTAAAACCTTTACACTAAGAGCAGACCTCATTTTGAACTCGATTGCGAAGAGAATCAAGCAGCTGGTTCTTGTCAAAGCCCAGCCTTGTGACTTCCAAAAGAATGTCTTCATCAATCTACAAGAACAAGAAGCACCAACAGGATCGTCAACAACCACATTAGCAAAGACTGGACAGTTCATAAAATGTACATCCTAGAGGTCAGATGTCAAGTCAAAATCTGATACAATCATCACATACATGACATTAGGACATGATAACAAGATCGCACTATCGCAGATGCGACAACATAATGGAAACGGCCCCAAATAGAAACATTAGGACTTCACAAGACTCGTCTAAGCAACAAAAACTTCATTAAAATAGAAAACCTCATATATGCATGATTAAGATTACACAAGACTAACTCCTAAAGACAACTCTGCATATTTGATATATATTATACAAATGATTATCACAAAATGAAAGCAAGTCCTACATAAGTTAATCGTGTAATTTAATTGTATAATTTCTCCTTAAGAAAAGACCATTGCTTTATTTATTCTTTGATACTTAATTTCATACATGTTGTATTCAACTAGCTTCATCACATAGTAAAGGCATTGGACAACGACGGTCGAATATTGCAACTAAGGATTTGATTAAAATTATTAGAAATGATACAACTAATAGTGATATATAGTCATGATAAATCATCCAAATTAATAACTAAAAGGGAAAATTAGGCAGGAGAGGGAGTAGAATCCAGAAATCAGTAAACCAGACAAATAAATAAGCCGTATTATAAATGACATGGTAACTCTCTTTTTTTTTCCTTCAATTAGATGGTAAGATATGATATCATTATGCAAGGTGCATACCTTCTTTGCTTGCTGCATCGTATCGGGCGGAGGCACCGCCAAATAGCGAGGAAGATGTGCTTGGAACCATGGATGTGCTCGGATTTCAGAGATGGTCATTCTTTTCATTGGATCAACAACAAGCATCCTAGGAATCAAATCTCTTGCACCAGCAGACAAATGGCTTGGAAGAGTATATATCCCACTCTATAGATTCAACAATGCTAATAAAACATTCTATAGGATAAGTACACAATAAGCACCAGTAACAATGCAATGGGAGGTTTAACAGACCTTTATTTTCTTAAATAAATTGGGAATGTTCTCATCGTCAAAGGGAAGAGTTCCACAGAGCAGCGCATAAAGTATTACACCACAACTCCAAACATCCACCTCAGGGCCAGCATAAAGTTTCCCAGATATCACCTACATCAGAGGCCAATTGGTGGGTAAATTAAGGAATAGGTCAAAGTAGAAGGTGATAAGCTTTCAGATTTGAAGTTCCTACCTCAGGAGCAGCATAATTTGGACTGCCGCAACTGGTCTTGAGAAAATGGCCATCTCGCATAATGTTGCTTAGGCCAAAATCAGCAATTTTAACATTGAACTTTGAATCCAATAGCAGATTTTCTGGCTTCAAGTCTCGGTGGACTACCATATTCCGATGGCAATATTCTACACCAGATATGATCTATTTCCAGAAGGGAAGAACATCATACCAAGAGTTAATAAATTAAAACTTTCCTGAGATCTAAGATAAGGAGGTTAAGTTTAAAAGATGGAGCTAAGGTTTGTAAGCCATATTGGAGACATGCTAAAACAACAATAACAACAACAACAGCAAAAACAGAGACATAATAAAGAAGTTTAAATTTTCAAAACTATAAGCTACACTTTTTCTGCTAGTCTAGATGACCAAAGAGTTCCTATTAGGGTCAATTATTGTCATATAGTAGCATTCAGACCCAATCGGCCCTTTCGAAACTACCTTAACATCAAAAAACTTATTAATCAATAAACCGAGTCCTTGATGATTGATCAATACCTAATAGGGTTTTGCTATGCTCACCCAAGAAACCACACAATAAACCACATTGTATACGTGGCAACATCAGGACCACATATCATAATGGGTATAGTTGTAATTTTGATAATTTGTGCGGATCACGAGATAAGTGTGCAGATCACGAGACGAATGTGTGGTGGAGATTAGTTGTGTGTGGTTTATTGGGGGTGAGTAGTTTTTTCCTACCTAATATCCTTAGTATGTTAAGAAACAGGGAGGTCAATCAAGAACCTAGGTAAATGCAGTTAGCCTTCTAGTAACTTAAACATAGCCAATGCACATTAGTTACAATGTTACCTACGAAGTAAAAGACACTACCTGCTGAAAGAAACGCCGAGCCTCTTCCTCATGTAGCCTGCCTTTCTCTACAATATAGTCAAACAGCTCTCCTGATTTAACATACTCCATGACCATATATATATCAGTCTGTGTCTCAATCACTTCATAGAGACGTATAATATGAGGATGCATGAACAGCCTTAGGATTTTAATCTCCCTCCTAACTGCAATACAAGAAAACTGTTATAGCTTGGTAGTGTCAAAAATTTGAAAAGAGTGAAAATTTTAAAGAAAGCATGTCTTAACAAGTATGCAACATATAAGAATACCATAGCTAGAAAGGAAGAATGAGCAATAAGTTGGCATCGTTGTCCTTTAAGATTATTCCACTTGCAGTTTTGTTCATAACATGTAAACAATGGGTTTTTATTAAACAAGTAAAACTTCAAATAAACACTTCATGCCTTCTAAAATAAATCTTCGCAGCATTTCCTTTCAAACAAGTTATGCCAGAGATGATATCAACCAGCAGATACAAGAATAAGCATAAGATATCTAAAATTTACTAACTTGTTAACATAACAATGGATGAATCTTTTGAAAGGATAGGAGGCGCACTCTTCTTGTGCATGAGGAGACATTCCCAACAATAGAAGAAAAGTAACAAATTTTTGTATGTATATTTAAAGAACTCAAATACCGAACTGCACAAAGGACCTTAGAATCAAACATATGATAAATGTGGCCATAATTTCAAGCACCTTTTTCTTCCATTTCCAAGCTCCTTATTTTGCGACGATTAAGGATCTTGATGGCAACCTTATGCCCAGTAAGTACATGCTCTGCAATCTTGACCTTGCCAAATGATCCAATGCCCAAAGTTTTTCCAGGCCTATAATGTGGTAGATGAGCATCAGTTCCAGCACCTCCTAGTGAAGGACCCTCCATCTTAACTATGACAAGAAAGGAGAAAAAACATTATCAAATATTCCGCGGCATAACGAACCATGACCATTGTGCAAAAAGAAGGAAATCCATGTTCCTTCTCTGCTTAAGCATCAGAAAATCTTGGTGTAAGTTGTTACTGCTGATACATTTTTAAACATCCATTAAATCACAAGTTATATATTTTTATAATCACCCTAGTCACAAATACATTGTTAGTGTCTGTGTGAATGTTTACACCATATTTGATCTATCCAATGTTGTAATTGATATAGAAATTCTTTGTACAAAATTCTTTTTTTATGAAAGAAATACTTCATTCAATGACAAAATTCTTTAGTCACGCAAGTCCGTTGCAGATTATTGATTATATTGTACATAGTAGAACTAACTTTAAAGCTCTAAACACACTTGGTAAAATAGCTTATTCAATACCTTTTTAACTTAAAGCTTATAGACAGGCAGCTTGTAACAGGTATTCGCTCGCAACATGAATAGCGTGCTACACAAGCTAGACCCAGCCACCTACAACACCCTGCAACCAAATACGCCCGTAATTGAACGATTAATTAACTTTATCACACTACTTTTCTCAAACAAACAAAAGGTCTGAAATTGCCGGCTGCCAAAATCCATGCTTTAGTTTACCTTCACCACAGCAATCAAATCCTAATGTTCATAAAAATGCACCATTAGAGGAAATAATTTCATCACAAAGCGATTTAAAGTCAATTTACGTGTCCCCGAGCCAAGTACGATCAACTGAATCCACTGCAATTTTGTGAAAAATATGCTAATGCAAGAACATCTAAAAAAGTAATAAATCCAGAACAAACTTTGAAAAGAATAGAGAAAAGGAACCACCGAGGCGCAAACAAAGGGATAGATACCGTGCTTGGCGGTCTCATCGGAAGCTGGAGGCGACGTGATCGGAAACTGGAGGCAGCGCGATAAGCAGCTGAAGAAACAACATTAACAGCTGTTCGGCTGCCGCTGGCGATGGTGCGATCTCCGGGAAGAGATGGTGTGAGGAGAGGATCGATGCAGCCAAGGTCACGAGGAGCTAGAGTGGAAGAAATGGTGACGGTTAAAAACAATTATATTATATTATATTATAATTATCAAGGTGCTTAGTATTAGAAAATAAAAAAATTACGTTTCAGCCCCTGAGATGTAGAAACACACTGATGTGGTAACGCTTTACCTAAATTCGCAATTTGTGATTCAGCTCCGAAACGTATTTTCACATCGACGTGGCAAAGTGCTTGCATCACCATGTCTGCGCGTTTTCGCATTTCGTGGGGCTGAATCGCGTGACCTCGAATTTAGGATGGTTGATATGTAATTATCTTTAGAAAATAAAATAATCATTGCAAAGTTATGCAAATTTAGCATTAAAATTTTGGAAAGTTCTTCGGACAAAACAATAAGAAATCAGCCTCTATATTTTTAATATTTCTAGAAAGTGGGTCGACCGGTTAAATTTCTAATTTTGCCGCAAGGAGTGCTTTCATACGCTTCGCTCGGAATTCACAGTAGATATGTGGTGATTTGTCTTTGCTTAGTGAGGTGAATCACTTACACTTTGTTTGGATTGATGGAAATGGGAGAGAATGGTTACTGAGGGGAGGAAAGTTGATGCAACGTTTAGTGTTTGGATTTGAAAGGAAAGTGGACGGAATAAATTCTGGTGGAGAAAAGTTTCTCTTAAACCCACACATTATATTCTCTTTTATCAAGGAGAGAATTGGCGAGAAAGTTGTCAAAATAACAATCTTGTCCCCAGCATTAAAAAAATATTCTATAGACATTAATAATTTGTTATAGTTATGAGACATATGATAGTAAATTATACTTATATTTTATTTTGTTTTTATTTATAATTAACGTTCTCTTCAGTTTTTTTTCCTCCATTATCCAAACACATTGAACGAATATCATTTTCCATCAAAACTCGTTCATCGATGTTTCTTAATATCAAGCAAATTGCCGATTGTTTTCTTCAATTCGACTATGGGAATTGCTGTTGAACCATTTTCTTCAATTCGACTATGGGAATTGCTGTTGAACCATTCTCAACCCTGTATCTCGGACCTTGAGGCCTTACAATTTGAGATACTGTATTATATATTTTCGTCTAACTTGCATCGAACTGGTCCCAAGCTAGATATTTGTACACCTACTTCTCTTGCGTGTTGCCAAAGATGGACTTGCAGAGTCGACAAAGCAGGAAACGATCAGTTTATCTAAATATGTTCTCCTCAAGCGAACGTATTCAGATTCCATAAGAAAACGCAATAATAGCAGCTTTGAACAAAGACACAATATAATGTTTAATCTTTCGAACAAACGGATTCAGATTCCTATGCTTAATCTTTCGAATGAGTTTTAACACGTGTTAAAGAACAAAGACAATAATAGCAGCTTTGAACTAAATTTGCATAATATGATCCTTTTTTTTTTGGAGAAAAAGCATGATATGATTTGTAAAAAATACTTCCAATTCAAAGACAAAACTAGACGGTTACGCTGCCGGAGTTCATTCAGATACACAACATTTACAAAAAAGAGGTCTACTCCCCGCCATCTAAAATGTCTTCGAATTACAACCTACTCGGCGTCATCTACGCTGAAGTCTGGCTCTGGCGGCTTCTGAAGTTTCACCAGTTCCCTAACAGTCTTGGTATTCCGAAGTCGATGCACCCCACGAAGAGCATTTGCTGCAAAACGAGAAGCATATATTGTGGCTCCAAGACTAGCGTTAGAACCTCCACTTGTATTCCCACTAACTTGTACTTCTTCTTTACGACGAAGCTCAGCAACCTTTCTCTTGGCATAACGCCTCCAAGCTGCCTGAATGAAGCATGCAGCCCACGTCCTCCAATGCTGAGAATAGAAACGGAACGTGTGCTGAACTTGTCTGCTGTGCAAACGCCTGAACTGACCTGCTACAAATTTCAGCTCATCAGCTATTAATGCAAAAGCTTCCACTTCTGTCAGAGCTTTTACGGTCCTTGTGGATGATGGAAGATTGGCTCCAGATTTTGGATCTAATGCCCAGGTCAATAGTTCTTCACCACAGAAGGCTCCTTCTTCCAGTAGGCTGTGGTTGAAGAAGCCACTCCTGCCACCATCAGTAGTCACACTCTCCAAACTCCCACGGATAATGAAGAGCATTTCATCCACAGGGTCTCCCTCTCTCACTATGTAAGTATTCTCAATGTACAAACTTGGTTTAAGCCGTTCGCAGATTGCGTCTAGCAAACGCTCATCCATTTTCTCGAATAAAGGGACCTACAAAGACGAGAAGCAGAGCCCAAGAATTTAATGCTGATATCGGTATGAACAATTATCACATGGTTGTCACAACAGAGGTTTGACTTACCCTTCTTACTAAAGCTAGACAAAGATGGCGTTTAATGTCCCTCCTCAGGTCCTTGGGAAGGCTCTGCACCAAACTTTCTTCATCCACTCCTCGCGTCTCCAACCACTTGTACTGATCATACCGCCTAACACGCTCTCTAAGATCATGAGGCAGCAAACGATGACGCATCCACTGTTCAGAATCACGCCTTTTAATCCTCATTTCTTCGAGACGTATTGTCAGTGATTGAAGATAAGTCTGAAGATTAGCATGAGTCAGGTACATACATCAAACTTCCAAAATTGATGAAAGTAAGTTGAAAATATAATACAATGAAAAAGTCTAAGAAAATAGAATAAGTCCAAGGATACCTGCATGTTCCCGATAAGGAGGGCAAATAGAATAAGTCCAAGAATTGCAAGTGCAATAGAAAAAATTGCCTCTTCAGGATAAGTGCTTGTTTGGAGCCCTTGACCGAGAGTACTGCAATTCAGACAAACAAAATTAAGGATGAATCAACTTCTTGGAATCATGATGAGTTCATCAAAAGAATAACACCATTTTAAAATTTTAAGAGCTAATATAATTGTCATAAAGAAACCTTATCATACATACTGATTTCGGACAGACATAATCATGAAGCTTCCAGCTATATAAAGCTAAACGAAATTACCTAAAACCGATTCTTAAAATGTAGTAATAAAAATCAATTAGAATCTGAAAACAAGTTTTTCTTATCTTCATTATTTGCCTGGAATACCAACTAGAATATTTGAGATCAGTCAGATGACAAACACACACTGAGGACTGAAATGCAACTAAACCTTCTATGGGATTAAGCTTATTGCAGGCGTCTTACGTATTTCAAACAGACCTAAAACAAGACAAATTGTATAATAGATGGCTAATGAGCACGAGGATACCTAAATATTGTCACTAATAGTTTTTTCATGAGCTAGAAAGTGACAAAGCAAAAGATCTTGCTGAAGAATAAAAAATGAAAAGCTTATGATTTATCAGCCAGTATCATAAAAAGATAGTTACCTCAGGTTCTGTAGACCAAACCATAGACAGTAACAATATTTGGAAATGAAGTCTCTAGATGCTATGATCCCAGATGTCAATGCCTGTTTATAGATACCATAATTGAAGGGTGGATTGTCACCGTCAGCTGAGCAACGACTAAGTATGAAACTGCCGTTTCCTGTCTTCCAAGTATCAAAGCCATATTCGTGCGAACTGCTGCAGTATAGATAATTTTTAACACATCCGTCTTTAGGATCACAATTTGAATTCCAACAATCATCTTCACGTTCTACAGATAGCAAATACCAGAAAGCTCCAACAATCTGCAAAACTAACCTAAACTTTCTTTAGTATCTGAATTATCAAAAGGAGCCCTTTTTTTTCCTCACATTCCGAATCCATGAATCACGAATAAATACTATAGAAGCAAGTAATCTTAACAGATCACATGCTAAAAATTGTTAATATACCTATGATGACTATAATATGAACTTTAGAAGGATGCCATCACATGGCAACAAAAACAAAGAAAAAGCAGATGTCTGCTCTCCAGATCCAAAATAATAAATAAATAAACTGCATGTTAATGTATAATTGAGAGTCGGCATAAAATTCAAATATAAGCTCATTTTAATGTTGCATGGTCCATGGCATATGAAAAGATATATGGGTGAACCGCACATGCAGGAAAGCTTATACATAATCCTAGAACTTCAAAGCAACAAGGCACACAGATGACAAACTAAAGTAGAGAAAGATAACGAGAGCAATGCTCGTAGAAACCAACAGAATCTATATACATGGGACCATCTATGTGTAGCTTACTGTACAATAAGTGGCATGATTCAGATATACCCAACACAACAGCAAAGGAATCCCATCAGCACTACCATATTCAATTGAAACTACGGTGCATGAGTTAAGGGCAAGTTCGCAGAGAAGTACATAGAGACATAAGAAAATGTTAATGAACATAATTGTGTACATGTATTTGATCCTAAACTATTTTGGGATTGGGACAACAGGATTACATCGTTTATCCAAGGTTCGACGTTTCGGTCGGCACGAGGTGTGCCGACCGAAAAGTCTCGGAGCCGATCGGCACATCTTTTTTTTTTAAATTATTACTGTTCATCTACCTGCAGTCGCGACGTTTTTTTTCTTTGCGTAGAGAGCGACTTAAGTGGTCACGCGCAGAGAAGAAGTGACCACTGTTTTAAAGTTTTTAAATTAAATTTTAAAAATAACTTTTAAAATATAATAAAATATTAAAAAATATAATACAACAATAATAATATTTTATTATCGGCACGGTTGGCATCTCGAGTTCGGAATTTACTGAAACTCGGTACAACATGGAAAACCTAGCCTTCATCATATTCACTTCAAACTAAATACAGCAGTACAGCTAAATCAGAATCTACTCTGTAGCACTACATAATCATAAAACCATTTAAAATTGTCCAGTCAGTCTGATTTAGTTATAAGGCTTCATGGTTCGCAGATCAAGCTTCAAAGAAGATGTATACAATCCTCATCGAGGGATATACGTTCCGTATAAATCGATGCAGTCGCGGTAAAAGATTCATCTAAGCTATAAGTTACATAGCTCAAGGATTTCTACGGCAATACAAAAGTCAATATTTTTTATTATTAGCCACAGCAGTTCATTACTTCTGCTTTCATCTCATTAGTCAGCCAATTCCTTTTCAAGACTCCAAAAGAAAATATGCAACATGGGCACTCACGTGAAGCCACCGTTCCATAATTGATTGCATCCATTACAAGAATCTCCGATTAGAGAGATTAGACATTTTTCGATACCCAAAAGCATGCAAGAGCATTCTAAGAAACACAGTGATCAAAGGTTATATAAAATAGTTGATTTACCACCTTAGCAATAGTAAAATAGGATGCCTATAGTGAACCTTATGGGTTGTATTACCATGCACTGTGACATGTAAATTTCTTACAACTTCCTTCAAAACTATTGCAGCCTAGCAATTAAAAGTCAACAGTATGTCATGGATCAGCATCATGTGACACACTGCTTGAATAATATAAAGTGATAGTTGACATAAAAAATATTATAGTGTTTGGTTTATCTTAATCATTGTAGATTTATATTTTGGAAGGATTGATTATTTTAGTAGGAGTCATTGCTAGGTTAGAAGTCAACATCTAATTTCTATTCCTTGTAAGTAGTAATGCACTCGTCCTATTTTAGATTATGGTGTGGAACAACAATTAGATATTAACTCAAGGACCTAGGTATGTGTCAACGTGTGCTACCAGTTTACAGGTATTGGGCAACCAAAATTCAGTCATGACGGTCAGCATGGGCAATAATAGGGGTTGTGGCTGTTTGTCAATATTTTATTTTATTGAAATGATCAGCACGGTAGATGGCAAGTGGATGGCAACTTTGGCACAACCAGCACGTACGATGATCTGAGTTTACTAGAACTCTGTCAATTCGCATTGAAACGTCCAATTACTTATTTCGTTTCTTATCCTAGAAGTAGATAAATCATAGAACCACTACACAATGCTAGCGTTATCCTGATATGATCGATCATACCAGTTGCTATCAGAGCGTTGCCCTTGCAACTGCCTTCGATGATTGTGCGATCGCCGAGGCGCTACCGATGCAAGAGTGACTAGAACCTTACTCACCATTACCATGGTCGTCTAGCACATGAGAATCATCAACCTTTATTACCGCCTCTGATCATCGCGTATGTTATCGGAGCCAAGGTTTTCCCCACCACCGGGGAATTGAAATGGATATCCACATCACTCGTAGGCCATAGAGTTTCTGTTTTTATGCACGAATAAATGAGTTGTATAACACTCAAACTCTATTGTGTCATTTTGAGTCCTTGTTTGAGTTTTATGTGTCCAATCTGGTCTTGGTTTAGTTTATCATATCGCACAGCTTTTAACACTACTGCAATCCTTGGCTTTACTCACAACCATCATGGTGCATCGCCTATGTCACCACTACAACTGTCCGCACCAGTTGCTATCTTTGGCAGCCGTGACAACCTCCTCCGCTTGGTCATATTTTCTCCAGCCGTCACAATCTCTTTGCAAAGACGACTCGTGCTACAATGATGGACAATTTTAAATTGTAGAACAGACATTCTTTGAGTCTGAGCAACAAATCAGTGATATATCATGGTACTCTCACTAGCGCAATTCAAGATGAACTAAGGAGTGAACGACAACATAGGACTTCCCTTCTTTCTGCATAAAGATTGGTGTGTCCTTTGAATAGTGCTAAACGAGATACTTTAAAGACATTAACGATTATCAACTTCACAGGCCAAATGAGTTCTCTTTGCCAAGTAACCCCTCCAATTGCTAGCGCATCTTTCAATGGTATACACTGGACTGAAAGAATATATACCATAATTGGTAGATCACAACCACTAAAGTTCATTTAGACATCATTTTTCTTGAAGACTTAAATCCCACTAACCTTGCAGACAAGATTGCTAAAAATTTTGAGAGGGGACGAGATGTTGTGGATTAGGATATAGTGACTAAACCCCTTTAACAATCTAGATGTCATTGGGTGATTTAGGAAGATATTCATGGTAGAGGTTATATTTAGAAAGACGTGTTATTTAGTAATAATCCTTATTAAATTAGGAGTCAACACTTGCTAGGGATTTTTCTTTACAAATCCATGTAGCTGTTCTATATCTTACTAGAGTGGGTAATTTAGCAACGGATTACTGTTTCTTATCTCAAAAGTGGATTTTACAGCGGCCACAAGCCGCCAGTGTTATCCCAACACGAACTGAGCTAGATCATGTCATAACACACTTAAGTTCATTGTCGATATTTGAGACATTAAAGTAACTTAATTTGCTAGAGATAAATAACATCAGAAAAGAAAGGTGATTTAAATTCAACAGTTGAAAATTAAATATGCACTAGGAAGTTTAATTTTCACCCAACCATATTGTCTACTGCTTATAAACAAAAATTAAACTTACATGACTTGCAAGAAGGTACAGCACAAGGTAATACGCAGCACCAGCCCAAGCAGTTTCTGCAAACACCCCTGTGGTCCTTTTCAACTCAGATGTCAAAGGATATATTCGCAGGAATCTTGGTATGTTCTGGATGAGAATAATAAATAGTAATGCATTTTTTGCGGTCAATACATCTGAACTCCTGGATATATGCAGGAATCTCCAAATAACAATCTGCATGCAGTTCAATAGATTAGACAAACAACTCAAGGCCTGTATCTTCTAATATTTTGATGAAGCATGAACTCTAACATGGATATGGCTTCCAAACTACCCAAGCTCTTTTTAAAAAATAACAACAAATAAATATAACTATACACACAATTTTTTAGCACATAATGGTGCCATTGCATTTACAACCCATAAACATAAGACAATCTGGCATATAATACTGTACAGTTAATATACTATGACCATTCCTGAAAGGTACCAACATGATAATGCAGATATTTGAGGACAAATCTCATAGTAAACTTTGCATAACCTTCACTTCATGCACAAAACATGGGACCATGCCCCGAGAAAATGAGTTCTTACCTGTGGAAGGGGAAGCACGGCAAGAAAGTCAACCAAAAAGTAGCTTTTCAAGTACCGTTTAGCTATCATGGCAGTGTCGATTACGAGTTCACCTCTTCCAAATACTCGTGAGGATGGGGCGATGTAAGCTGTACGGAACTGAAAATATATACGGATAAGATAGATAGCATCAATTATTGTCCGCAATGTGGTCAACGTAATTCCTAACTTCCGGTCAATGTCAAGGCAACTTGAGTCAAGGTGGTCGTTGGTGAAAAATTGTTGAACTATGGGAAGATAGAAGAAAAACGGATCCACAAATACTGCAAAAATGCATGATAGAAGGAAAAACTTATTCCATTTTAGCAAATAACTGTCACGAGGATCATATATCTGCTTCTCTGAAACCTCGAGTTCCTCGGGAAAAACAGCTTTGGAAACACCAAATCCAAGAGATTGTCTAATAGATTTTAGTCCTTCGGACGCATTTCCCTTTTTCCTTCCAGTACCAACAATCTTTGATGGTTTACTTGGTTTACAACCAAATCCTTCCACATCAAACGTGCATTTTCCCATTCGGCTCATGTTAGAACCAGTTGATAGTGTTGGGCTTGATGCTTCCAACCTACATTACAGGAAAAAATAGAAAATGAGCACCATCTAGTAATGCCAAATTATTAGAAAAAGAAAGGACAACTAGCTTGCATAACAGTAAGACAATGAAAAGCTTATGCATATAAATGAACCCAAGAGAATCGTGCAAAAACGCAGCTCTTTCCAATACAGTTGCAGGCAAACGATAGCCTGTATATATCAAGATAACAATTGTAAAGGCATTTACTTTCGATTATCCATTATCACATGCAAGACAAACAATAATGGTAGTATCCCTGAAGCATAGGTGACAGCCGAGAAGAGCCATCAACAACTTCTGTATTCATAGAAATATAGGAATAACTATATATGCTCTTGAACTGAAAGAGGAATTGCAAGAGATGAGGTTTGTCTTGCAATGTGCCACCAAGAAAGGGTAAGCAGCAGGATGATACATAAACAGTCAGCAAATCTTTTATATATTACTTATCTATAATGACCAGGGCAGGTTTTCCTGTGCTTATGTATGTTAACAACTGCAATTACATGCAATAAAGTAGAATGCAATGGGATAAAAATTAAAATTGAGTAAGTTGTGGAGACACCTATAAATTAAATATCCACAGATCCAAGAAAACGTGCTTCTTGATATGCAAGCAACGCAGCAACAAAAAGCAAAAACTTTGATAACAAAAGCATACCTCATAAACCTTTCTCTTTGCCCATCCACAACTTGCGCTTTGTAACCACTACAATCAAACATCCTGCACCACCGAATTTCGCACAACTGAATGACACAGTTTACTACAACAACATTGCCAGCTTAGTAAAGCAGCATTTCCACGAAATGATTTTTTGTGCAGCTCAAAATGGATTAAGCGTAGAGACAACTTTAATGTCCTTTGTATCCTGCAAGAAAGGAAGGTAACGACGGAGTAACAAGCGATGCAAGCACTGGAGTCCTATTTCTGGTTTGTAGTGTGAAAGTTGCTCGAAAAGCTACAAAATTCACTAATAAAGCAGAAGTAAAACGATTTTAATGCGTAGAGATACATAAAAGACCTTTTTATAAGACTAAGAACAATTAAAATTTTGATAAAATCCTCATGTAAAGGATTATTAACATCAGCATGATAAGAATTACAGAAATTTTATGCACATAAGTTAGTCTAGAAGTTTTCCCCCAAAGTTCAAAACACGCAAATAAAAGAAGAAACTGAATTTTGGCCAAAAAATGAACTTGGGTGGACAAAATTCATATGATGTAGCAGTGATCTAAGAATAATAGAAATTCAGGGTTGGATCAAAATCAGACGAACTAGGTCAACATCCAGAGTACCACCTGCAATCGTAGGTAACAATTAAACTCTTAAATAAAAAAAATTAATTAAACTCATCGAATTGCAAAAGACAAAACCATACTTCCAACTAATTAGCTCATAGACTAGTACCAAACGCGATCTTAAACTGCCATAAAACACCTCAATGAAAGCAACGAACACAAGAAACAAGACTAAAGATCAACAAAACGAATAATCAAGAACTAGAAAGAGAGGCTACAGTTCAGAGCTTGAACAGAAGCGATGCAAAGCTTCTACTAGAAAGTAGTTTCTGCGACGCTCCGGGGAGATCGATTTTCCGGCTGTACGAGCAAGACAGACGTTGAAGAAGGGAAAGCGGAAGGAAATGGTCTTGCTAAGAGTCGTGCCTCCCCACTTGCTCTCGGACAGCAACGAGAGAATGATGGTTGGCTTGGCAATAACATAATGTTTTATGTTTGCTGTTATTTAGTATTAATTTAGTTCGTAGACTGACGATCAAAGGCGTTGTTTATTCCTATCAGTATTAGTCCAGTTAATTAGTAAATTTAAAATTTTAAAAAAAAATTTATTTTTTATAAAAAATAGATTGAAAGTTTGAATTTTAATAACATCTAATTATAAAATTTTATTTTTTATCGCCCAATATTCGATCGAGATATAAAATAGAAATCGAATTTGACGATTAAAAAAAAGCACGATTATTTTATTTTAATCCAAACAAAGTTGGGCTGTCATTTTGGGGTATGTCAAAATTTCTGTCTGTCTTCAAGGACTAGAAAGAATAGACCAAAATTTTGTTCCGACTAAAGTTCATACAAAATTCGAGACTGATATCTTACAGGCAACTTCGGATAAGCTACAGCTATATCTGAAAAAATAAAAATAAAAAATAACTTTTGGACATGTGTATTGGACACAACAACATGTGTCTGAATTATTATTTTTATTTTTAAAAAACCTTTTTGAAAATAATAGAATACTAGTAGTATATAATGATAAATAATATAATATAATAATATACTTAAATATTATAATTTTTTTATTTTTATTAATATAATAAAATTCTTATTATTTAAATTAATCTCAACAATATAAAATATTATATTATAAACTAAACTTATTATTAAGTACTAATATAATTTTATATATTTAAATATTTAGATTAAATATTTTTTATTACTTTTTTTTTTCTATGTCCCAACCGTCTATATCCTACTTTTACTAAAAATTACAATATCTTGCATCCGTATCATAACGTGTTTTCCGCATTCATATATATGTTTATACTTCTTAGATAGAAGAATATGTAGAACATGCTGGTTTAGGATCTAATCTCACACAATGACTATGCATTAAAACGTTAAAGGTGGGTTTACTAGCGGAGTGTGAGTTGGATGTTTGACTTACGTTAGTTCCTTATTTTCAATAGAAATAAAAGATAAAAATTAAACTTAAAGATCATATATTGAAAAGTAATATAAAAATAAAACGTAAAATATTTTGAAATTTTTTATTTTTCACATATGAAATATAATATGAACTCTCAAATACGTGCCGAACGAGTAAATGAAAGGGGCAATTACGTATCAGCCTTTCGTTTCTCAAAATTAAGTAAATCAGTCTGCGTTTTCGATGGCTGATTTGTTTTTTTTTTTTACAAAACAGCCCTCCAAAAATATATTTTCGGAGGTCGATTTGTAAATTCCTAAAACTAAAGGGGCTGATACGTAATTTTCCGTAAATGAAACTTTCAGAATTTTCTAATGCTAAGTCTCAAAAAATTTTATTTTTTGAAAAATAATAGAAAAAAAAAGTAGATGTCAGCTCTTCTATAACAGGGCTGATTGCACGGACGGGCTAATATATAATTTGCCCAAAATAGTTTGCTTAGACTTATTTGATTGAATGTCTAACTCTAAGGACGCGGAGCCGGCGGCCGCTTGCTGCACCCATTCCGTTTTAAAGCGGTGTTTGTGCTTCTTTTTTTTTTTTTTTTTTTTTTTTTTTTTTATATATAATATAAAAATTATATATTTTATCAAAATTTATAATTTTTATGTTAAAATTTTTCAAAAAATATTTCTGAATAAATATTTTATGACTCCAAAATTAATAGATTTTATACTATTTTAAAATTCATTTTAAATCCGCTTGTACCCATTAATTTTGGAGCCACATAATACATATTTAGATTTATTTTTTATAAAAAATTTTACCATAAAATTATAGATCTTAAAACCTTCCAGAACACCTCAATAATATTCCAAAATAACTCCAAAAATCTTAGAACACCTCCAGAATACTTCAAAATATCCGAGAACACCACGCACTTCGACTTTCGTAGACGGTATCTTTACGAATATGAGTCAGATTGAGACGTAAATAATACTGTTGGAAGAGGGCTCGACAGGCTTTCCAACGAATCCGATTGATCATTAATCCGACTTCACATGTGAAGGAAAAAAATTATAAAATATAGTTATCTTTAAAATGCCATAACTTTACGCTCGGTGGTCGGATTGGAACAATATTTACTTTTTTCGGAATCGTCGTTTTGAGATACATCTCAAACACAACATGTTTGCTTCAACTTTGACGCCGTTGAAATCGCGAAAAAACGTCGTCTGGTGGCTCAAAAATATCTTTAAATGTTCAAATATTTTTCTAATATATCTAGAGATACTCTAAATTTATGAAAAAAAAATATTTAAAATAATCCATTTCTGCTGCCGAATGATGTGATTTTTTTTCGAAATTTTTAGCCTTTTTTTTTGAAGTTTTTACGATTTTATTTATAGGGTTACGAGAAGAGATAAACGAGAAATAATAATTAATCTTTTGAACGAAAAATTGTAGGCAGAAAAGAAAAAAATAAAGCACGTTTATCAAAATAAAGTAGGCGGCTACGACGGTCTGAATCGGGATTTTTTTTTTAATATTATTATTTTAATAAAAAATTATTAAAATAACGTTAAAAAAAATTTATTTGCCAAACTAAGGTCGCGCGTGCCAGATCAGCGCCACGTACGAAGAGCGTCTTTTTAAAAAACGCTCTTCGTGCAGAGTCAACGGGAAAGTGCGTTTTTTCAAAAAACGCACATCTCTTGAAAGTACGTTTTTTGAAAAAATGCTCTTTCCTTACTTAAAAAATTTCGGTTACGCAAAAATAACGAATATAAGAGGAAGAGCGTCTTTATATATATAAGAGAAAAGACGCACTTCCTCTAAAAATATTTCTTCCGCCGGGCATTTATATATATATATATATAGAGTATATTTACGCACGAACTTCGAAATTTCTATATAAATTTTCGTTTATTTATTTGACCTATTTTTAAGCACTTTTAGAAAAAACTTTAAACTGCATAATTATAGATTTCGATGTGATCTACAACTTCGTAGTTGGAAGTTTTTCGAAAAAATGTCAAATAATATACCAAAAAGATAATCAAAGATAAATCAAAATTTTAATTTATTTTTTTGACATATTATATGATATTTTTTCGAAAAACTTCCAACTACGAAGTTGTAGATCACATCGAAATCTATAATTATACAGTTTAAAGTTTTTTCTAAAAATGTTTAAAAATAGATCAAATAAATAAACGAAAATTTATATAGAAATCTCGAAGTTCGTGCGTGAATATATATACATAAATGCCCGGCGAAAGAAATATTTTTAGAGGAAGAACGTCTTTTCTAAAGACGCTCTTCCTCTTATATTCGTTTTTTTTTGCATAATCGAAATTTTTTAAGTTAGGAAAGAGCGTTTTTTCAAAAAACGTACTTCCAAGAAATGTGCGTTTTTTGAAAAAACGCACTTCCCCGATGACTCATCACGAAGAACGTTTTTTGAAAAGACGCTCTTCGTACGTGGCGCTGATCTGGCACGCGCGACCTTAGTTTGGCAAATAAGTTTTTTTTAACGTTATTTTAATAATTTTTTATTAAAATAATAATATTAAAAAAAAAATTCGTCTGAATCGAGCAATTTTCTTTTGTTTCGAAAAAAAGCTAGAGCCGGGCAACATTGACGCCAGACCAGGGGCAGTTTCGTCCATTCAATATATTAGCGGGCCGCAAATTAGTGCAACGGGGGAGGAATCTGAAAGGGAGGACGACATCTCGGGTAGTTTAGTCCGTTATCACTAGTTCGTATTCTCTTTTCCCTACTTGCTCACACAGTTCGTCACCATTCTTAAAGCTAGTGTTCGATGCCAGCAGGAAGATCAACACCTCTCGTACTGGATCGTATGTGGAGTTACGAGGTATGATACATCTAATTCCTTCAAGTTCCTCTTCTCGTAGGTGTTTGATTTCAAACATTTTCGCCATATTTCGATGCTGCTAGTCTGCTTGTTCCAATCGCGAGTTTCGATTTTCGTTAATAATCGCGATCCTGCAGTGTGCGATTGTTGAAACATACAATGTGTATGGTTTTCTCTAATTTTTTCCATATTTCCTATGCTGTTAGATAGCTGTTTCGGTTGCGAATTTCTGGTGTTTGCACTGATCAGTTTGTATCATCTGCGGAGATTCAGGGTTGTGGTTTACTTTCTTCTGGCATCGTTGAGTCTCGATCTTGCAGTCTGCGATTGTTGAAGCGCTGTACATGCTTTTGCTTCGTTTTTCATATATTTGTTTGATCTAGTTTGGTTTGTATCTCAAGAGATAGATCAAATTTCCATTGATTTAATTTGGTCTCTAAACTCTGCTGCTTTACAACTTCACATACAAGATATACTTAGTCTTTTGCTGTGAATATGCGCTATCATCATCTCATCTTCTTAAACAATTCTGGCTTTCAATCGTTCCTAATTGCATTTTTCACTTTGGATTCATCAACTCCAACACTGCTGATCCACCATTGTCATATTTAAATTCAATAGTATTTTGCCGTTCGATCGTGTTATTGTTCTTGATCTACAACTCCATGTTTGTTAGCTCCTTGATCTATTTTATACGACTATTAGTTCATTGGCCTATAGCTCTTTATTCCTTGTTTGGCCAATAGTTCCATTTCTTATATCTGGTCTATAGCTCCTAGGTTTCTTATTTATGGCTTCTTGGCCTATACCCATTTGAAATATAACTCTTTGGCCGCTTGTTGACGCGTGATCGTCTTTGCATATCTTATATTTATATGAATTTTTTTTATAACTCAATTTTGTAGCAGAGGGGGTGATGTAAGTTGGAATTATAAATTTATTGAATAGTTATTTGGTAGGAGAATTAGATTGGTAGTATTTAATTTGACAAGATTTAATATGAAATGATTTTATTTTATTAATATTTTTTTGTTATGAAGGTTTATATTTTTTTTGCTTATTTAGTTATGTAGTTATATAAATACGAGGCTAGGCCTCCATATTGTAATACATCTTTCTATTAAAATTATTAATTTTCTAGTTTTACATACTTTTCCATGGTATCACTGAGTTTATGGAAGCTTAAATGGAGCAGCTGAACTAAATAAAAAACCAAATATATGTCCCCAAGATCCTTTTCAGTGCTCTGCACGTTTTTTCCTTCTGCAATGGAGGCGGATTTGCTATGCTATACTGCCGCGATTGATCAATTACTTTTAGGAGCTCTTTTTCTTTGATTTAATGCGTTTCTAGCTTGAAATAAGATTGATTAGTGACTACCCTCACTGACTGTATCGCTGATGTTGTTTGTATTAAGAGGATTGTCAAGGAACTTTCTTCTAGTTGATCCTTTTGAACAATTTTAATCATTTGCCGATGTAGAAAGAGGTAATCAACCTGACTTTGCTATGGTGTATGCACCTATACCCGCTACTAGCAGATGATATTTTCAACCTAACTTTACTAGAATTTGAACTTGCACCAAGTGCGCTGGGAGGAGATAACTCCGACCAGTACGCCAGTAGCCAGTAGGGCTCAACCCAACATGGTTAATCACACAACATGATTACGTGATGAAAAGTGAACGTAGGTACCTATGGACATGATTTATGAGTACGAATTTCAAAACACCTTCAAATGCTCATTTACATCCTAGCGCGGGCCTGTGATAAACAGTAAATTATCTGTGATCTATATTTCATTTTTACTATTTTTTGCTTTTGCAAAATCTTTTGTTTAAAGTTTTCCAAATTTGCAGCTCTTTGCATATTTTCTTATTGTAAGGTTTATGTAAAAGATAGCTCAATTTTGTGGGTTGTCACGAATTAAAGAACATGTTCATGTGATGTGAAGTCCAAATCAATTTCTGGGGACACTATTTTTGAAGATACAAATTTCAACATGCCTTTGAAATGCTCACTTTTAATTCAAAGATCAGGTTGTACATATAAGAAAATTTGGGTGCTTATATTTCCTTATCATTTCTCTTTTATGCGGATTTCTTTTGTTTCTTAACTTCCAACTTTGCAACACTTTGTGTATTTCTTTACTCATAGATTGTGATATCCATCCTTTCTGTTTTCATAAGCAAATATCACGTTTTGCTTTTCCTAACATGAATATGCGTTCCCTCTCTTGGTTGTCTTATCGTGTTTCTTGGTCTTCCTGGTTCAAATTACTGATAATCCTACTTTCTATTTTTGAAATAAGAAACGGCGTAATGTATTACTTCCTACATGCAGTTCCTTCACAGTGCATTTGTTTTTTTGGCATTGAACTGTGTTCTGAAGCTGTTGCTTTTTCACATATGGTAATTTGCTTCTGTTGGCACTTCAGTTCATCAGTAATTGAACTACCAAGTACCCTGTGCAGTTTTACTGAACATAAGCAAAGGCTTGGGCCAGTAAGACCAACATTTGAGACCACTGACTCTGCTTCCGAAATTTGTTTTCCAGGTTAGTAACAATCTCTGAAATGAAGTGAGTGGGTATAAGCGCTAGTATTTACACTATCAGATTTTTTTTTTTTTTCTAGTTGGTTGAAGTAGGCCCATACTTATAACATATCCTGTGTCTTGCCATCCAATTCATGACTATGATGAAAATGGGAGCTTCATTCTGCATGAGTGTACCCCCTCTCTCTCTCCTTTTTGGAATGCATATATACTCAGTATGAGAAAGTGGGTGTTGGTTAAGGAGCCATTCCGAATGTATTATCATCTTAAGAAATCGAATTTGCCCACCTACTGCCTACTGGTTAAATATTCAGCGTATGCTCAACTAAGATGATGATTATTGGTGCAGCCGTTTTTGATTAGCTTCTAATTGACCTCTCTATCTCAGTTTCTTTGTTTTGATTTTGTATCTGTTTTTCAAAGTTAATGCTTCTCTTATATTGCCATTAGCTTTAAGAAACTCAGCTCTCTGTGAATATGTGAAACCAACGTCCATTTAAATTTGATTAAAACCCTCCGTTGTCATCTTTCTTGCTCATGGTAGAGAGGATACATACCTGGGCAAACGCCAGATCAGCCTATATTTTGAAACCTATCACAAATCAGCCTATTATCTTAAAACTGTCGGATAATTTCAAATCAGCCCCCTATTTCGAAATCGGGTCCATATCAGCCCCTGAAAACGCGTTTCCAGGGGCTGATATGGCAGTTTCAAAATTATGGGGGCTGATTTGGAATTACCCCTAAAACTGTTACACACCCTCTCTTGTAATTCGTGCATAAATATTTTGATTACTATACAAATATTTTTTGAAAAAAAAATATCTTAAAATTGTAGATTTTGATAAGATGTTGGAATTTTTTTTTAAAAAATACTTATAAATAAGTGTTATATAGTTTTAAAGTCTTAGTGGATTATCTACTAATCCATTAAGATTTTGAAACGTTATGACACCTATTTAACAATATTTTTGAAAAAAATTATAACATAAAAATTATTAATTTAATGAGATATACAATTTTAATATTCAAAATGTTTCTAAAATATATTTCCGAATAAGTATTTTAAGATATAAAAAATTAAAGGATTAAAAATGGAGGGGCTGATCGGCAAAACGTGAACAGTAGAGGGACTGATATGCAAGTCCCCCAACATAAATTGCTCTTGATCTTTGTTGCCCTCGTAGTAGTTCTACATCTTTCTCTCGGTATGCAGTGGAAATTGTTTGCAGACTAGTATGCCCACAATGTTTTATATATCTATTAATATGATAGAAATGTTGTGGAAATTGTTTGCAGACTAGTATGCCCACAATGTTTTATATGTCTATTAATATGATAGAAATTCTCTGCCCCCCATTTTTTGTCTCCAATCTCTAACCCTACATTCTAAATAAATATTTATATATATATATTTTTAAAAAAATCAACATAAAAATTATAAATTTTGATTAAATCTATAACTTTTGTGTTGAAAGTGTTTTTAAAAATTACTTTTAAATATGTGTTCAAGGGCTTTAAAGTCTTAAGTTTTAATGGATTTTAAAAACTGTTTTTAAACCCGCTAAAACTATTAAATGTAGATCTCGTTAAAATCTATAATTTTTTTTTTAAAAAATATGTGTAAGTATTTATTAAGAGCGTTAGGGATAGAAGATTTTTGTTCCTATTAATGCCCTATTATTTTTAGCAATTCAATACCCTTATTTCTACGATGGTTTTCAGTGCCGGTCGATACAACCCGTATCGGACGGCACATATCTGTTCCGACAGTTATTGGTGCCATACGAACAAGCACCGCACGTGCTGAAAAATATTATATTTAAAATTTAAATAATAATAATAATTATTTATATTTAAAAAATAATTAAATATATATTGGTAAGGTCGGTACGGTACCATCAGCTTGGTCGGTACGTGCCGAAATCTGAGTTCACCGAAATTCGACTCAGCTCGGGAAAACCTTAATTTCCATATTTACGTTAGTGACTCAAAAAATATTTACCTTTTTTTTTTTACCTTTTCTTTTTAGTACTCTTAAAAGAAAATAACTATCTTCTGACCGATGACCAAGTGATCTGTATTGCACAATCTTGCCGACTTATACAAGTTCAGCATGCCACTTACAATGCCGCTACAGGCTGACCATGTTCTAATTTTTCTAAGGGAAAATACCAAATTAACCCCCACTTTTCAATTCCCATACCATATCAGTCCCTCCTCTCCAAAACAGCCCAAATCAGCCCCCCATTCACTGTTTATCCTTTTTTTTGGACAAAACTGTCCTTTTATTGCCGACACCGAGATCACCTACTTAGAAACATTTTTTGAAAAAATGTTGAACATGAAAGTTATAGATCTCGGTGAGATCTACAACTTTCATGTTTAAAATTTTTTCAAAAAATATTTCTAGGTAGGTGTTTTCGATGTCCGAACTATTTGTAGCAATTTCGGATCGGGTCGGGTCGACCCGTTATGCTTCCGACCTCAAAAACATAACTTTTGAAGTATTTTTTTAAAAAAATTTCAACATAAAAGTTGTAGTTCTTGCCGAGATCTACAACTTTCATGTTCAAAGTTTTTTCTGAGATCGCTTTTAAATGGATGATATCGGTGTCTGAATTGTTAACGGGTATAGGGACAATTTCGTCCAAAAAAAACCCCAAACAGTAACCAGGGGCTGATCCGACCTAAATTTGAAATGGGGGGCTGATTTGGGATGTTTTCAACAGTTGAGGTGCTGATATGGTAGTATCCCTTTTCTAATCTTGGTTTTAACAAAGGAAAAAACTATTCACCCCCAACAAACGACCCAACAAGCTACACACAATCAATCTCCACCACATATGTGCTTCGTGATTTGCACAATTTCCTCGTGATCCCTAAAAATAGCAAAATTACATATTTACCCATTGTGATGTGTGGTCCTGATTGTGCCACGTTAGCATGTGTAATTTCTTGTGTGGTTTCTTGGGAATGCATAGCAAAGTCCAATTCTATCGGGTCGCCAATTTACCTCTTCCCATCGGACGCGGCTCGCATGTTTGATCGAAAACAGCAAATTTCCCTGTTTTCGATCGCGGCTGCGTCTCGGCCGTCCGATTGGCATCAATCACAGCTCTGTTAATTTTGAAATATTATATAAAATTTTCGAAAATTTGTTTGATACGTTTCTAAGCAGTTTTACAAAAGTTTTAATTATAAAAATATAAATTTTGATATTTTTTATAAATTTGTAGTCAAAAAGTTTTCCAAAACATACCAAACATTATGTCAAAACGATGATTCAAGCTTGAAACATCGTTTTGGTGCAATATTTGATATTTTTTGAAAAAAAATTTAACTACAAATTTATAAAAAATAGTAAAATTTACAACTTTAAAGTTCAAAATTTTAATAAAATACTTTAAAATAAATTAAAAAAGCTTATAAAAATTTTATATAATATCTTAAAATTAATAATATTACAATTGATGCCAATCGGACAGAGAGACGCGGCCGCGATCAAAAATAGAAAAATTTCCTATTTTCGATCAAACAGGCAAGCCGCGTCCCTTCCCATCATGCGGAAAATTTGGATTGGGCCAGCGACTAGCCCTTGAAAGTGGGCCTCCCTTAGTTGACCTTTTTCAGTACTCGTGTAGGATTTGAAAGCAGAATCACGTTACGATTATAGTTGTATGAAACGCTGACTTAGGCACGTGAAATTCAATCCAGTAACACTGTTTCAGGATCTTGTCCTCATCACAGATGGATCCATGGGATAATAATATGCTCTTTAATCTGATGCGTTGTTGATAAGTGCATCATTAATCAGGTGTTGATGGGGACCACTGTAAGGTGTAAGCTACGAATTGCCACCATGGCGGACTCGAAGTCACGGTATCAAGTATAAGCTACGAATTGCCACCATGGTAGTTTTTTCCAGAGTAGCCAAAGGGCACATGAGCTAGCTCCCTTGCCCTGGCGCTGAAGTTTTTCCTATATAATTACTAGATTTAAACGGTGGTTTGTACTGTTCCTGGAGTTTCTGTTCGTCAGCGAGGCCGGTGCTCCATTCCCCTGCGTCCACGTCCACTAGTTGTCGCACGTGCTGTATGAGCTGTCAGAAAGGGTGCCAGGACACATGCCAAACTATTGGGCATCGGCCAGTAAGACAACGGCCGGCGATTACGGTGGAAATGAAGCGTTAGTTGACTGGCGACTTCACGGTGCTTTCCCGTCGCTGGTTGATTGGTTGATTCCCATTATCCTTAGAAGAGGAGTTTATTTATTTGAGAAAATTAAAAGGGAATTTAGTAGTCTTTTGTGATAGTTGGTCTTGAATAATTGGGTTGACTGCAAATCGTCTGGTAATTTCTATTTGGTCCCACCCGACTAAATTGGCTCTTGTTAGGGAGCCATTGGTGGGACGAGTGTACAAGGATATCTAGTAATCTAATAGTGTAGCTTGATTCTAGGATGGGTGACTCGCCTCGCCACGCCTGCCGATGTTATGCTCCTTTATATATGTAATTGTGTCCTTCAAATTCTCCTTTTGCCTTGTCATCAAAGTCATTAGATAGTTTGGCTTCTGAAGAAAATCTCTTGGGCTGTGTACTGTTAGGACTTCAGAACAGGTGCATCCTTCAAACAAGTGAATATAGAGGCTCTTCAGTTTACACTTTTCCTAATTATAAAAGTGTAACCGGACAACATAGTTAGCCTAGCTTCTCTTGTATAATCGTAGTGCAGGATTTTTATTTTAGAACAAGATCTTTGGCTCATGCTGTTTATTATTATGTTAATTTGAACCAAGGAACATAGCACATCAAAGTCTCAGTGCTCTGTTTATTAGTATACTTTTGCATGCAAAGTTAGAAGATTTCTGATTTGATTCCTTAACAACGTACATGGTTGCATGGTTGCATGGACCTTAAGGGGAAAATATATGCCTTACTCTGTTGATTAAGGTGGTTGGTCTTTATTAAAGATGGTAAAGGGTGCTAATTAGTGAGATTATAGTTGGCCTTATCACATTAATACTAAGATTTCATAATGAAAACTTAACCCTATAGGCTGTTTAGAGACTGGGACATTAGATTTGATGAAATGCAATGTAAAATGCCAGTTTGAAGAGTGTCAAGCGATGGGTGTAGTATATACTATTGTGTGCTTGCTCTTTCTAACTGTAGCCTTCCTAGGGGTAAATTTGAATACTTTGCATTGCCGAGATGGCTATGAATGCAGCTTTTTCTTCTCAAAGCACGATTTGGCATTTTTAGAGTTCTTATTCAACAAAACGTATCAAAGTCACTCCTACTGTTCAAGTTCTGCTACAGATAAATGTTGATGGCTGATTGAAGTTGATAGTGGGCGTCATAGATATATTGTATGCTCATTCCCGTTTGGAGAAAGCTGTTTAGCTTATGATCCTTTTTTGAGAATCGGGCAAAGTTGTTTATGATTGATACACATATGCTGTGGGGGTCTTTTTTGTGTTGGGGTATTTATACAATGGCAGATGGATCTTATTAGCTCATTAAATAGCTTTCTCCTAGCTGTTTTTCCCAAATTGCATCTCCCAGTTTCTTATATAGCATCTTCTATAGTAGCTGATTATTAGATCAATAGGATTCGTAGAATATAGCATTTTCTTTAATGCGGTATTATTTGTCAAGCAATGCAGCTTTAAGAGAACAATGGGTTATTGATTTTCCCCTTTTTTAGAAGATGGTAAGAGATATGTCTGAGTTACTTCTGGACCAAGTTTTAGCTTCTAGAAAGGACGCTGCAATCAATGCGAGCTTTCACAGCCAAAGAGAATAGCAAAATTACAAAGTCATGAAATGCACGCATGTGGCAGGCGTGTGCAGTGAAGCACTACTGGCCGGGAAGGAGAATGGGAAAAGATAAAAGAGTTAATTAGAAGAAACGTGAGAGGAAACAACAATGTCTGCGGTTTGGCTGCCTTCTGAATATATGTGGAAAAGTCTGCCATTCATAAAGACAACTAGGCTATCCAGATCAAATGCAGAACTTGCAGAATGCAGAACATGCAGAAACTGTCTGCTCTCTAGCTTATAATACATGAAATTCTTTTAAAAACGCTTTGGGTTTCTTTACACGTGGAGTGGCATTAGATTTTGGACCCTTGAGAATTATCAAAGGACAGCTTCAGCGGTGCTGGAGAGGGCACAATAGCGTAGTTCCTTCCATCGGCCAACCGACCAAATCGACATTGTCATTGTTTAAAAGCATGGTTCAGTCGCTTCCCCTGTTTTCGGTTCCTACTGGCAGTACTTTCGTGGCTGTAGATAGTGACAGCTAGGATCTTGCGTAGCTACATCAAGGTCAACAAAGCAGGCGTTATAGGCAGTTGAGTTGAAGATGTGGGGTTGGTGACCGTAGGGAATCGACTACGTCTGGCATGGAAAAGCCAGCTTCATTTTACTCCTCCCCCCCAAAACTCCCGCGTAGAAAAAGAGAGAGCGGTGGCCTATCAATCTAAAATGGTTAGTAACTTTTCAGCTGTTGATAACATTCCCCAGATACAACCTTTGGCTGCCAGCTCAATCACTTTCTTTATTCTATTATTTTATTTTTTATTTTTTATTTCTTTTTACTTTGCCAGGGTTTATTAGCGCGTCAGGTAGGACCATGTATTGCCGGCTAGGTAGCGTCAGTGCATACGAAGGCAAATCTAGTGTTGCATGCTGCATAACTAGTCTTATAATCATAACACCAAATCAGAATTAGTTTTGCACCCATTTTCAAGACAGTTGTTCAAACTAGAAAGATTTTGTTGGGCCGAGAGGTGTCACTCAACAGTGCGGTTTTCGTCAGTTTAGTTTATTCTAGCCAATTGATTATCTGGCAAGTAAACGGGACTCGAGGCATTGAGTTTAATCAACCAGCTTGATTTTCTCGTTCTAGAGCTTTCAAGCCAACGGTGTTTGTCCTTATTACTTCACCCTGGGCTGTCTTCGGTGATAATGATATTTACATATTGCTTACATCCACATTATCACCATGGATATTATATTATCTGTATTGCTTGTTTGTATGTAGCCAACCTAGTTTCCCTGTTGAGTAGGCCAGGGAGCCTCACCAATGAACCCAGGCCATCAAAATCAGACCATGTCGTTCACTGTTGCTGTAAGCGCCGAAATTTCCTTGCCGCCCATTTGAAAACGAAGAGTTGATAGTCTTAAGCCTATCAGCTAACTCTCTCTGGCCCCCCATCTATCCCTTGTAACATGCCTTTTATGTGCTTAAAATTCTAGTAATAGTTGTCGCTGTTATTGGGATAAATCGACGTTGTCGTGGGGTGAGTCATGGTGCATTTGGTCAGTCTATGAACTTCAATATTTCTCTATCAAAAATCTTCAAGGTGCTGCAGGTGGGACCATGAGGGAGTAAACAAGTATTTGACCGATAGACCTCAGTGCCGGATGTAGCTATTATAATGTGCTTTTTATTTGGTTTTATATTCTAATAATCTGCTAATGCGCCTTTATGAATACTATGATTTTGTAATTAGGCTTTGGTGTGATGTCAACGGCGCAACGCTGCCCACTCATGAAAGGCGGTTTGGAATATGGCTCTTGTTTAAGGGCTAAATTTTGCTTATCCTCAGAGGAGATGGGACACTAACTACCCCATCGCGCTCAAAGTGGTGTGGAAAAGCGAGTTTTCCTATCCAATGAAAGCATGTGGGAGGGCCGGAGGGGTTGGTGCGGCCACTGTTTCTATCCTTGAGCTGGAAAAGGTAGATAAAAGCACGTTCGTAAGCTTATTTAATCAACAATCTTAAGGAAGCCACCCAGAATCAAGTGACTTAATCCAACCAAGTTATTGAAAGGAGTCTTTGGATTTATTTTGACCACGAAGAAATTAAGGGTGATGTATCGATACCATATCAATCCTTTTTTTTTATTAAATATATTAAAAAGAAGTACCGTAAAGTGAAAAGTTATTTTTTCTAAAATATTGAGAAATAAAAATAATTATTTTTAAACTTTATTAATTATTTAGACCTACGTGGTTTATATTAGTCATGATTTTCTTCAAAGTCAAATTTATCCTGGAGAATAAATTAATATTTCTTCATCAAAAGAGTAGGGAGATAGAGTTAGTTTAATTAAAGTCTAAGTTCAGTTTGACCAAGTTTACCGATTGGCCACCTGAATCAACCCTTCGCCTTCGGTCCAGTGAATTGACCTAGGCACCTCCGTTAATTCTTTCAACTTTTTTCTATGTTAATTATACATTATTATAATATAAGTGTAGGACTTATTATATTGCTGGATATATGATGGTAGGCATCACCTGCTGCGTCACTTCCCTCCACGGACTTAATTATTTTAACTTCTATTTTATATTTATATATATAAATCTGTCCATTTCTTTGATGCGGTGTTCTCCATGGATATAATTCTTTAAGCAATAGCAATATCTGAGTGTTAGCTCGGTGGCTTAGTCCACTCGGTTTGCAGGAGAAAACAACACTAAATTTGTGGTTAATCTCTCCAATATTTGAGGATGCCTGAGTCGCCTGTTGAATTTTTTATGGAGGTGACATGGATTTGAGGATGCCTGATCGGTCGCCTGTTGAATTTTTTTTATGGAGGTGACATGGATTTTTTTCCAGCGTGATCTGCAGCGTCTTCCCTATCGTCAACGTCATACCCATTGGTAACCACGTGGGTTACACGTGAGGTGGATCTAAATTGACGCCTGTCCTCCTATCTCTTTTATCCGCTCTTTTAACCATATATAGCAAATCCCAGGATGTCTCGCTCTCGAACAAAACAGTTGCTTTCTCTCGATGGCGATTAACTGGCGTTTATTTGTGTCTACTTGTACTGTTCTTATCTACATCTAGCATTACGACATGCTCGTATCCATTTTTTATGAAGATATTTATTAGGAAGTAGTCATGAATCATGCATGCTATAGACACTAGCTCATGGAAAATAAGATGTGGTTGTGGCAGTTAAAAGAATATATATAAACTCTAGTATATGCAGAAAGGTTCTTCAATTAAAGAAGGGAAAAGTTCATCCTTTTATTCATGTGCAGTTGGAAAAAGTTCATTTTGGATGTTTTTTTTGCGGGAAACATATGCCATTCTTGAACTTACATGTGTAAGAATCGGGGAAATTCCCTTGCAGCTATGCGCATTACTTTAGATTAACTAAGTTGTATTAATGCTTGAACATTTCTTTTTTTAGTTACATTCATAAACTATCATATGCCCCTCACGTTGGAAAGCCTCCTTGTTAAGGTTATTCTATTGGTGAAATATTTTGATATTAATGTTCGCCATTTATAATGGATCTAAATATTATACGATCAATCAACTGACCAAAAGAGAGCGAATACGGTGAGACATCCACCTACAGACCTTGGGATTTTTATTTAGAGCACAAGGTGGATACCAAAGATTATTGATTCTCGGACATGTATTTATTTACGGCGAGAACGTCAAAGATGCTTTGTAGTGTATATCGTGAACTTCCGTTGATAAATTAGTATGTGTTCTTTATCTTACTAATTAAATTTTGGATGGAGATAGAGAATTGCTAGATTATTAGACTGCTGTTATGCTAATAATAGGTCTGAGTTTCAACTTATGGTGAGGAGAGCATCATGATCCCATGGAAGGTTTTTGATGTCACATTCATGCTGAAGGAACAGAGGTAAGGGTTAAGAAATGGCAAATGAATAGAAGTTAGTGTGGATTTCAAGATTTGCCATTATTGTAGGAAGTGGCTGCAGCCTTGTTGGACAAGAAACTTAATGCAAAGTGCCATTTTGCATGCTTGCTTATCTTTATGTAGAAAGATGAAATTGGCGATTTGCTAAGAGCATTAAACAAGTTCCAAACAAATCCCTTGTGTGCTTCACATTTCGCATTTTTTAGAGAAGACCCATGTATTTCCTTCTTTCGAGATGCTACACAAGATCGCAGCCACACACAAGTTCCAACCAGGTCAAAGTTTTACCAGTATTATGTTTTCGCCATACAGACCAAGGATCTTGTAGTTGTTGGGGACTATTGTGGATATGTAACTTCTCCAAGATGTGAGATAATAATATCTCTGTATATGAGCAATTTATAAGCAAATGTACAATACTCTCTTCATGCAAATCACAGAGGACACATCTACTAGGGGCTGTCCAATTCCTCTTAAGTAAGTTTTCAGCTATCAAAATTTTATTTTTGATTGCTAACCAAATAAAGAATTTTTACCCTGTCGGATATTAGATTCTTCCAGATAATTGTGAAATAGAGCACCTTAATCCACCATCATTTAGAAAGCAATAAATTTTTTTGACTGTGAAGTTCATATTGGAGCTTATCTTCCACTGAATCCTATCACGACCAGTGGAAGGCTTAACTCCATGAAGCATATGCAACAAGTCCTCTATCTCGGTTATAATGGTAGCTACATTAGCATAATACCTTGGAATTCTCCAAACATCTCTTGAAACATTCTTGCTATAGTGACATTTTTAAGCCTTGCAAGTGTAAACAAATTAGGAAATTGTTTGTAGAGAGGTCATTCTCCAATCCAAACGTCTTTCCATAATCTAATCCATCGACCATCTCGCAGGTAGGGATGTCAACGGGGCGGGGATTGGGAATTGGGGATTGGACGGGAACTTATTCCCCATCCCCATCCCCATCCCCGAAAATGATCCATGTTCTCCGTCTCCAACCCTATCCCCGACAGGAAGGAGAGTATGACATCCCTACTCGCAGGCTGTATGAAATGCTCCCTTGCAATGCACTTCTAGCTTTTAAGACTCATTTTCAAAAAGGAGAAGCACCAACGGGATTTTCACATTTCATAAGTGGTACACGTCTTCTTAAAAATCTCCAATAAGAACCTCTCTCCAAAGCAAGTTGTAATTGTTAAAAATCTCCACCACCATTTGCTCAGAAGTCAGAAGAGCTCTATTAAGCTATAAAGGACTGCCAAGACTGTTAGTTTCTCTAGATAGAAGTGTTTGTAGCTGCTTAAATATGAAGAGGATTGTGCCACTTTGACCCTTAAAAACAACATAAGATGAAGGTCGTAGGGCAAAATCCACGGATTTCATATTTGTTTATTAGTTTTCTATTCGTTCTTCCTTTCGCTGTTGGATTGTTATGTGGCCATCGTTATCTTTATAGCTAGATGCTAGCTCCACTCGTATGTCAACCCTAATACTAAAATTATTAGTGGGGATTCCATGATTGTTGATGAATTATCTACCAGATGTAAGTTGATGAGGGGTTCTTCCTTCATTGGAAGCTTTTAAAGAATCCATCAAAACTGCAACATTATGAGGGTCATAATGAGGCTGCTTGAAGTATCAACCACATAATTAGAGTAAACAAATAAAATGCTACTTTATTACATGCTATTCTAATTCTGTGTTTGATGCATTTATAGGATTAACTATCGCTCATATATGTTATGCATTTCATGATCCCTAAAAGTTAAGCTACCTTAGGGTTTATTTACTTAGAGAATAAATGTAGGAAAGTGGAAAAGTAAGAAAATTGAAAAGTTAGTTTACTTATTTATTTTTAAAATTATAAAAAAATAATATTGTAAAAGTGGAAAAGTGTGTTTATTTATTTACTTTAAATATGAAAGTGAAAAATGAGAAACTGACTTTTCTTCTTTTCTATTTTTATATAAATTTTCTCTGTTTTCTCATCAAAACTTAAGAAGTAAAAAAAATGACAGTAGTTAGTATTTAGTAATAGTTATCAATAATTATTATTTCTAAAATGATTAACTATTAAATATTTTATTACATGTGAATTTAGATATGTATAATTAGTAAATATTATAAATTTTATTTTATAGATTTATTAATATAAAATAAAAAAATTTATTATTAATTTAATAATAATTTTAATTGATTTATTATTAATTTAAAAAAAAAATAAAATAAAAAATTACTAAAATTATTAGCTCAATTAATTGTTTTGGTTACCAGTAATAAATAAGATAATAATATGAATGTATTATTAAATAATATTATTTTTTTAACTTTAGAATAGAATTTAAAAAAATCATATAAACTACTTTTAAGTAGTTATATTTCTATATACATAAAAGATTATACTTTCATTCCACTTATCAATCCAAAGCAAATAAAAAATCTCAAACCTTAATTTCTTACCATTTTCAGGTACTTTTTATTTTATTACTTTCTTTTTACTTTTCACTTTACTAATTTTTTATCACTTTTCTTTTAATTTTTCACTTTACGATTTTTTTTTTAAATTTCTTTTTTTCACTTTTCTATTTTTCATTCAATGAGCCTCAACTCGTCCAAGGTCGTTTAATCAGATATATTGATCCTGCGATGATGCAAAATCATGATTCGAACATATGTTTTGATTATGAACATAGTTGGCTGATGCAAGCAGCACCGTAGTAAATGACATCACAATTTGACCGCTAAAGACTTTAGAAAGTCCCAGCGTAGACATACATAGACATACAAGCCCTAATGTGGAGGTCATTCCAATTTGAAAGGGAAGAAATCATACTATCCCTCTTTGTGAGATTGTTCTAAATTTGATCCGCGAATTATTGAAGGGGAGAAAAAAAAAAAGAAAAAGAAAAAAAAAAGAGAGGCGTTGCAGATGACTTTGTTCTAGAACGAGGAAGAGTATGTTCTAACTTGCTTGTAGCCCTCCTCTGGGTTGGATGGATAGAAATTTCGCCTCAGAAAGTATGTCTCTCACCTGGATTCGATTTCTCACTCGTGCAAGCTAGAGGTGCTGTCTATAATGGGAATGTGCCTGCACCGTGCGTTTATAGCGGTCGTAGGAAAGCTGGTCGTTGCGTATTGCAGTACTCTATATCTGGTCTGCAGACAGACGTCGGGCTAGAGTTTTATTCTCCTGCGTGCATATGCTTCCAAAATGATCCTACAGATGTGCGTAGAAAACTGTGGCCCGCGAGTTAGTAGAGATCTAGGAAGAGGTTTCGTCTTGTTATTTCAAACACATACAAAAAAAAAAAATTGCTTGTAGGAAAAGCAATTTTGCATCCTGATTTGGTGTTTAATTTAGCTATCAAACTTACATTGCAGCACTAAAAAAAGCTATCAAACGGGTTAGCGGGTCTCAGGATCAACTGTTCCACCACCATATGGTGCAAATGTGTCGTCTCTGGGCCGACCAACAAAGACGTTAGCCTCCGCAGGCATTTTTTCTTCTTATGATCGATAATTATTCTACTAGATTGATTGTGATGCATACTTACGTGGGGTTCCGTTCCATGGTTGTGTATCTTCCTGTTCTCTTTCAACGCCTGGAATAACTGTGGAATAAGTTACGGCGGCCGGTATGACGGCCACACGCAAATAGAATAAAGTAGCTGCAGAACTGCGACGGGGTTTGGAGATGGAGATTTACCATCTATCTTTTCTTACAAACACATGCTTCACACCGCACGTAGTTTTCATTTCATTAACTGAGACAGAAGGCTTGTAAGTGAGAAAATTTGATCAACGAGAGACTTATTTATTACCTTGAGTTGTAGAGGTTGTTCTTGGACTTTTTTGGTAGGTGGATTTTTCTCCGAAGATGTAGGCGACTCCATAGCTCCGGTATACGATCGCGTATAGTAACACTTTTGTTGGCTCATATGTGAGATTCACCACCACCTCAAAGATAACCTGCTCTGATACCATTTAATCCGGGATGAATTCGAGCTAGCCTTAAAACTCTATCTACTCGGCTCACCCGGGGTTGGAGTTTTTTGGTGGGACTTATCTTGACAGAAAAGGTCTATGAGCTCTAGGTGGCTCGACTTAGGAACTTAACCTAGTTTTGGCGATGATTAGTTTAATGTGGAAGGGGTGGGACGATTTGTTTAAGTGAAGCTAGGAGGATGGTGTGACCAAAATGGTTTTGTTTAAGCTAATAAATTTTGGCTCTGTGGAGAGCTAATTAAGAGAGATTGGATCAAGGCTCTAGTATAGAGAACTAGATGCACTTAAAGATTTGTATGGAGAATAAGACTTATTTGAAGACTTGTGGAGAACAAAACTTGATTTATTATTTAGTCCCAAAGAGATATTTATACAAGAAGACTCAAGAGGTGACTCACTTAACTCTAGAACACTCTCTTAATTACATCATTAAAAGATAAAATACTAATTACTAACTTAAAACACTTGGCAAGAATTTCTAGAGACTTTTGACATCTAATGGACATTTGGATTAAGATTAAAGACAAAATTAATTATCTTTTGATATGTTGTGAGCCATGTGCTAAACACACCTATACATGTCTTGGACACATGCTAGCTTGTGTTGGCCATATGCTAGCATCTGCTCGGTTTAATGAAGCTTATGTTTAGCCTATGTTGACTTGTGTGATGCACTTGTTTGAGCTTGCTTGGATCTCATTGGATTCCCATTTTAGCCAAGTTTGACTCTTGGGATGATTTTGACCGAGAGGTAACTTGAGTTGGTCTTCTTGGCTTTAATTGACCATGTACTTAATGCATTATGGTTTCCATTTGGACCTTAATTGGGTTGATACTTGGCTACGAGGTTGATTAAAAGTGCGCGAGTTGCAGTTGCGCACATAATTTGAACTTGACTTCATGATATTGGAAACTGACACGCGCTTGTTAATATTGACGTGAGAGCTATGACATGGCCTAATGTTGGCCGAGCTTCCATGACATGTAGTAGAGCTGAGATTCTGGATCACTAGTTGAGCATTTACAAATGCCATTAATCTCATCAAATAAGAAACTCTAGGTCCACATTTTGGTTAGATGCAGATTGTCTACGTCCTAAACAGGGCCTCTGTAGGGATTGATAGATATGGAACAATTTGTAGCCAACTTGACTAGTCACGTTGGCGAGATGGACAGAGGAAGCAAACAACCTCCATTGTGTGGCGACGAAACATACTTAGTTTGGAGTTATGGAAGCTTCATTAACTTGATTATAGCGTGTACTGTAGCACGTCATTAGTTGAAGATATGCACCACCGGCTTATCACCGTCTTCTGCATTCTAGTAGTGATAAAGATGTTTTTTTTTGAAATTATCGTGGTGGAACCCGTAGTACGAGCGCACATCCCCGTAGGACCTCAAACTCGTGAAAAATCCTCACGTCCATGCCTGACTGATACTCTGGGATCCGAATACAGATATTTCATGAATGGGGGGCTCCTACTATAGCTACAGAGAATTTTTCTTTGAAAATTCTGTAAAAAATTTCACCCCACGTGGCCTCAAATCTGGATGGTGACGCTTTCTGAGGCGCCTCCCAACTGGTCGAGCTAGCGGCGTTCCGCTAGTGATAAAAATGTTATTCTGTGTTCCTTCCTAAATTTAGCGCCTCTTTATTCTGCACAATCAAATCCTGCTCTGCTCTCGCCTTTTTCATGTTACTGTTCTGCTCATTTGTATACATAGCAGAAATTCATCAGTAAAATTCTCTTGATTTATGTAAATTTTTACAAACTTTGCCGTAGTTTTTCTGGTCTTTATTAGATGCTGGTGAAAATGTGAGAAAGTCACGTGATTGAAAACTCTGTATTTTTTTTTTGTCTTAAGAGAACTCGACATATTTGTCCTTGGCGGTAAAATACCAATTTGGATACTACTTAATCTCATGACTGAAAAATCTTTTCTTAGTCTTGGACATATCCAGTACCGTAAATTGGCGAGAAGGGTGCAAGTAAGATATGAAAAACCCAATATTCATATTTAGCAATTAGCATAGTTCTTTGGAATATTTGTATATGGTGAAGAGCCAGTTGGTACAAGACGAAAATTACACACAGAGAGAAGGGAGGGACAGGTGCAGATATTCTGAGGTGGACTGCATATTTAAGGTTCAAACTCGGAAGATGAGCCTTAAAAACATGTGTGTTCTTCAAACTTGGATTTTTACGTGACCTCAGCCTCAGGCCCAGGAGAATCTACTCTGCTCTTGCACAAGTCGCAACTGCTGCGACTATACTATGATGTCATATGTATGTGTCATGGTACATGTAAGATTAGCCAACAAAATGTAAGATATATTATCAGCACTCTGCTTCAGAGGCTTTGCGATTAGTGAAGAATTACTAGGAACATAACAGACAGAACAGAGACATGCATATATAAGAAATTAAGTCGGAACATATGCGAAGTAAAAACATATTTATAAGCATAAAAATAGTATTTATTTATACAATAAGATCCCAATTTTCTTACACTTTTGTCTGATACCAAGTGGGGGGTGGGAGGCGGGCAATGTGGGACTTATTGAAGTATCCCAACTAGGTAGCCAGAGGAGTAAAAAAAAGAATGAGAGCAACTGAGCTCAAAAAATGTTAAGAAAAGCTCGAAGCTACTCTCTTCTCCTAACTCTCTCATGGTTCTTCCTAGGAGGGAAAAAGAAAAAAAACTGGAAAAGAAATAAGTAAACCAGTAAAAAAGGGACTATGGGAGACTCCGGGGACCTCTGCATCCAAATACGCAATCCCTCTGGTAAAAATCTCCCTGCCTAGAGAATCTCGCTAGCTACTACGCCTGCGACTCCAAGTCCTTTGAATTTATGAATGTCCCGTGGAAACCATAGGGTACTCTCGACGGAAGCTTCACCGATGCCTCAAGCCTCATGTCGGAGGCGTTAACGATCAGCAGCTCTGACTCCGAAGTCCTCTCGTTGTGCATGAACGCAAGCACGTAACCCGTCATCCTCCCGCGGCGAGTTCGGATCCCGAGGAATGGAAGTACGGGCTCGCCGCCGTACTTGTCATCGCCGTAGATGTACTTTCCTCACCTTCCCCGTCACGAGGTCGACTTTGGCGAATCCTGATACCTTGGGCCATGGCTCGGCGATGGCGAGGTAAGCGTAGCGTGTCTTTCGCCCGAGCTTGTTTCGGTTCACCATGCCGGCCTCGAGGTTCACCTGGTCGGACGGGGACATAATTGGGCGGCGGGTTGATTTTCCGGTGCTTGGATTGAGCCTGATTTCGGACAGGATGCTTCGCAGGTTTTCATCGGACTCGTTGAATATGGAGTCGGCGGGAGTCATGCATGAGCCTATGATGACGATCTCGCCAGACTCCGGCTCCTCCCACGCGTTCCACAAGTGGAAGCAGAAGCAGTCGGGCACTTCGACCCACTTGATGTCCGACGCGTCCTTGGCGTACTTGGCGAGTACGCCGAATCGCGAAATCTTGTCCTTGTCGTAGATTACCGGCGAGCCGCCGCGGATCATCTCCTGCAACCTGAAGACCACCTGCTGGTCGGGCACGATGACGAAATTCTCCGTGATCGCGAAGTCGTGCATCATAGTTGGCTGCTCGACGGGGATTTCGACGTCTGGCGATTTTGTGCCGTCAGGCGCGAACCAAAAGTACTTCAAGTAGGGCTTCTTGATGACGTCATAGCTTAGGGCGAAAAGCTCGCGGGAGACAGGGTCGAGCTTGGGGTGTGCGATCATGGCGGAATTGAGCTGCCCGTCAAAGTCGTAGCGTTCGACGGTCTCCAGGTCGCCGGACGGAGTGATCCGCACGTGGTAAGGAAGGTCGTCCTCTGACATGGCGAGGAGTCTATTGTTGAAGTAGATGAGGCCGGCGTTGGCGACGCCCATGCCTTTCGAAGGATCAACGATGCCACATAGACCACGTGCGTAAAACAGGAGCAGCCGCGCTATGCCGGAGTGGCCGTGGAGCTCGCCAATGGCCTTAGGGAAGACTGGGCGGCCGATGCAGCGCTCCTGAGAGAGTCTCTCGGTCTCCGTTAGTCTGCAGGTGTAGCTGGCGCCGCCTTTGGCTATGCGGACGGCGTGCACCATGCCGTCGCCGTCAAAGAGGTGGTGGCCCGCCACGGGCTCGAACAGAGGGTTGGCGCCGTTGCGGACGTAGACTCCGTTAATAAAGGGCGGGATGCGACCGTCAACTGTAAGGTCGTGTGCAGGCGGCTGCTCGCCAACGGGAGCGAAGTTGCCCGCAATTTGAACGGCTGGGTCAGCGGTTTTCGGCAGCGGGTGTGGCCGCTCGAGCACGTTGGCGATGATTTTGTCTTCGACAGCGTCGAGCACTTTTGCCGCCATCTTCTGAAGCAGGTTCCACCTGGGTGTCTCTGTGCTCGACGTTTTCTGCCGTTGCTGCTGCTGCTGCTGATTATGTCTAGGCTGGCTCGGAGCAGGTACGTCGGTTGTTGTCGGAGGTTCGACCAGAGACAATGGTGGGTAGGAAGAGATGGCAGAGTTTTGCGGTGAGCGCTTGAGGAGAGAATGAGCGGAAGACGAAGAAGAAGAGGAAGAGCAGTATATCGAAACGTTGCTCCATCGCCGCCTCATTGCTGGCTTTAAAAACTTGCCGGGGTCTCTTAGAGTTGTGTCTCGGAGCTGGACCCTTGTCATTGAGTCAGCTGCTGCATAAGCAGAACCTGATGCTATTGAAGCCATGGTTCTTCACCAATCAACTCCTTTAAAATTCTTCGAAAATGCTTGGTATTGGCTCCCCTTGTTACGCAATGCTTTCTTAGACCAGACGAGCGAGAGAGAGCGTGTGTTAGAGCGGCGCCAGCAAAAAATTGAAACTTTTTTTTTTTGGGAAATAGAGAGAAGACTTGGGGAGTGGAGGGATGGGTAGGAGAGTTATTTATAGCGAGTTCGGTTTGAGGGGATTTGCGGGGGGGGGGGGGGGGGGGGGGGGGGGCGGGCTGTGTTGGTGCAGCTCCATCAACACATACAGAAGCCCACGTGGTGGTTTCTGCAGGAAGATGCAACTTCCCTCTATTTTGACATTTGCTTTTCGTAATAAAATAAACAAGTACGTTATTGTTAAATTATCAGAATTATTATATTCTTCTAATTTTTTATAACACAGAAGTGAATTATGTGTTTTCTCTCTCTTCACTCAGGAGAGTTCTCCATAATACTGCTACTGTACTGATGAGAGCTAAAACCATTTCAGGTGCCTGTAGGCATCCAACATGCCTCACTCCTTCCCTATGTTACAAAAATAGCGGGTCTTGATCATATGCATATCTGAAGTTTCTAGCATGCTGAACACTTATGCACATTTGTCTCTAAACCTTTTTTGAGTAAATTTGTGTGTATACATTTGGATTTGAAGTTATAGTTCTAGCCCTTTAACTCACTTTTAACTTGGATGGCTAGCACATGGCTATCTCATCTTAATCAACAATTGAGTGAAATAGACTGGCTGGGATCCAGTGATATCAAGCCACATGTTTGTATTAAGGCTCGATGATGATGCATTAGTGATTAGAGAGGAGCTCATAGTGGTAATGTATGATTAGACATGCATCTAATCTTGGAGTTTTGTCGAAAAAGTTCATACTTCGTGAAATGTTGACAAAAAAGCTCATATTGTTGACATAAATTTATATATAAATAAATAGATTTTTATATACTCAACCATTTTAGTATGTAATTTTTTTTAAAAAAAATATTTTTAAATAGATATTTAGAGACTCTAAAATTTGTGTAAACAATAATGACTTCAGAGACAATTTTTTGGAAGAATTTTTAATCCTAAAGATGTAGAACACAACAATTTTTTTTTACTTATTTAAAATTTATATATATGTTTTGTGCTAATTTAATAATTATTATAAAACAAAGGGCTGATTCTACGAGTTTGAAAAATACAATTATTATTTTTTTTGACATTATCCCTATAATCTTTGCAAGTGGACAGCGCAGACATCAAAGAGAGCAACAGTAGTAATGAAGGGTGTGCCATGCGCCGTCGATGGTTGGTATTAACGTCGAAGACAAGCCATGGTCATGACCATGGGAATGTTTGATCAGTTTGCGCGATTTTTAGATATCATCGCTGGACCACATAGTCATGTTGTGAGGTTGCTTTAGGCGCTTAAAACACCGCCTGTTTCAGTGTAGAGCCAAAAGAAATCCGGATCAATCCATCTCTGAGCCTTTTTGTTTTTTTTTGTTTTGCCTATGGAGCTTGATTCATAGAGGCAGAGCAGAAGATCACCATCAGGTTATGAAAAATTTGATCAAACATTGCAAGATCTTTGTCTATGGCGACACGCTTTATTAGACTTTGTTATCATATGGCCTACAAAGTGGTTTGGTGGATCGTATATATTGTACTAAATTAAGGGAAAGAGGTCACCTTCAAATTTTTAACTGAGTGCATTGTAGCAGGTGGGTCGTTCTTATAGGTTGTGATTATTTTTTCCCTCCATTTTCGGTAGTTCTTGTGCTCGGTGTGTGTTTTTAATTTTATCATAAAAGTTCTCTGCCTTTAGAGAAGTGGGCCTATTCCCTGGTTATGCACTTTAGCACACCGAAAACGCGCACTAGATTAGCTCCTCAACTTGCTTTGAGCATACTTCAAGAATCGTGATATTTTAGGTCCATTTTCATATTTTCGAGAAACCCTTTTAATGAACGATATCGAGAAGGGATGGCAGGTTGAGTAAGATATATTTTGTTAACATTATAGCCGGTTGGATCCGTAGTCATCACCAATTTTTTTATCTAAAAGAAAATGACTATGCACTAAATTATTCTTCATCTTATCGACTTTCTGCAACTTAACAAACCGCCCAAAAAACGGCATTAATGTATCTTCAAATCGCATTTCAGGTTTACTTATTATAGATTGTACTGCTCACGTATGATTATTCAACTTACTCGACGGACTCTTAGATTAATAAATACATAAAAACCTCGGCCATATATTCCAAAACGAAGATTACATTATATTTAACTACCTAATAAAGATTACATTATTCCCCTTCCACCTAATATAAACTTCTAGACTCACTAGTATGTGTCAATAATAATAAATTGGGGCTTTTTGACTAGCATAATTTATTAATCCTTCATATCCTATCATCAGCAACTAATAAGTATATCTTTCTCTTCTATGCTGATTAAAGAGTTTTAATTAATTATGGGCTCGTTTCTGGGCTGTCTGCTGCAATCGAGGCCTGAGATGATTAATTTATCGATCAATCTCGCACGTTAGTCTTCGGGTGATCGATGATATGCTGTCATTTGGACCATCGGATGGTTCATTCTCGAGTCGGTCCACGTGCCCCCGCAGATAGAGGTACACCTACTGATTCCTTTCTGCATTATTTCTATCTTGTTATAAGTACACAGAGTTTTTTTTTGCTGGACCAGTTGTGCTTGTTTTATTGGCTCTATAGGGGCACTTGCTTGTATGTTATTGGGTAATTCTTTTTGCTCTCTCTTTAACCTTTCGTATAGAATAGTGGCCTCCTAGATTGTGTCTACGGGTGGATTCCTTACGTCTTAGGCCTGAAAAAGACTCACTTTTCAGGTGCTGTTTTATCTGCCACGTAAATCTCAAACACAGCGTCTAGCGCGTCTATAGCACTTAATATAAGCACCTGTTGCCACGAAGCAGAAGCAACTATTACAAAAGCGGACGGCGATACTATCTGATAGATTGAAGTCCGACTCGATTAAATTAGTAGTAATTCACTTTTCTGCTTTTCCTAGTCACTTCGAAATCGTAGTATGAGTTCTTCGAGAGGCCGTTTGTCCACAGTTAAACGTCGTCGTTGTATATTGACGGCCAATTCAGCTTAAATAAAGAAAATACAAACTTCATCATTGTTTAGAAATGATTCAGTGCGTCCCGTCAATGTCACTTGCAATTCGCAGGGAATTTTGGCATGACGTGAAGTTGAAGCTTGGTGCACTGGTGGTGGTGGCGGCGATTGATCACAATCGGTATGAAGCACAGCGGTGATGGAGGTGGTCCATTGTGTGGGAGGGGCGCGCGTTCTTGTTTGAATGAATTTCCTCGGCCCGGTCGTACTGCCCCACTGTGTATCTAAAATGAGGCTATGCACTCTGGAAATAATACCTGCGACGTGACTCCTATATCTTTGGTCCCAGCGATGGCCAACGACCTTACAAACGTGTCCACCATGTGGCTATGTCCTACAATATCAACAAACTTACTACCTAAAACCCTGAGGACGCCCAGTACCCACTTTACCATGACCACGACACCAAGTTGCTCGCATTGTATGCTCTACGAGTAATATGCAAAAAATATGTAAAAATGGTATAGGTTACTAGGTACAAAAAGAGAAGAGATATTCCTCGCATATCTTTTTGTCAGAATGAAGAATGATTCGCTAACCGAAGTCGCCTTTCCCAGGATTTCGTTTTTAATTTGGAAGCTAAGGAAAAAGTACGTATGAACCTGCATGAAGAAAACCACAGGCAACAGAGCTCTGCTGGTCAGCCGTATATTTTGAAGTTCGCAGTTGAAAATGCGAGCTTGTAGCTACATATAGTCCCCACAATACATGATGTGCATACACATGCCAATGTGGGGTGAGATGTTGCTTGGCCCCCCATGGATGCCGGTGGCTCCACCTTATGGGCCGTCGGTCGGTGGTGAGAGATGAGGTTCTGACGGCAGCGTTTCACATGGGTTCTACAAAATATTCCATCACATGAGTGCCACCCTATTAATTAAATGTGTAGTTAATAGCCTCTTCCGCAGCTCTGAATTTACCTGATCCTCCATACTATAGTTGAGACAAAAAACGATTAGCAGAAACAGAAGCTGGACCAGAGAAAAGACAAGTAGTGGGGTAGAACTGGGAGGCATGAAGTGGGAGAGGCTTCCTGCTTGCCCAGCAGAATGTCCACACGCTTCTTTAATTGACTGTCTCGATGGCAAATCAACACTTGTTTATAACGGTTAACTACTAATGATAGCTTCGAAAAGATAATGTTGATCAAGGGTTATTACTTTGCCAACTTGCTCTAAAAAATAATGTCCTGAACAAGAAAACATGCGTGCATGTTAGTCTATGAACTTCATGGACAGTAAGCCTCCCTCGTTTTATGCATTCTTCTCTACAATAATATCCATAATTCAAATGAAACCATTACAAAAAATAGTTAAAAAAAAAAGCATTTCAAATGAAGTCAAATTTGAAAGCAAAACTGCAATTCATCCATTCCTCATTTAGAAATTATCAAATTTTTAACTACTAATTTTTCTCGTTAATATCATTATTTGATTTTGTTTTAACTGTTGTTAACTGCCAGTAAAAATTTATGACGAGTGGTTGGATACCTATACTTCAAATATCGCCATCCATGAACATGACCCAGGTGATCATTAGGAAAACATCAATTCCAACAGTTCTTTTAAAAAAAAAAAAAAAAAACATGCATTAATTGCCAATCATAATCCGTACCCGATTTGTTTTGGGAGGAGACTACTTTGCGGCCACTCATCGTATGTGAGATGCACATATCCGACGGCTGAACTTTTAGTTCTTGGTGGCGGGGTGAGAGTCCAACCCAAGTAGAGAGGCTTTGGAAATGCATGTTATCATCAGACACTCTGCCATCTCATGTGGAAGTTTGAACACATAGCACGCATCTCACATAAGGCCGTCCCAACATTGATTGTCGAAATTCATGAGTCAAGGAGAAACCATTATCATATGTCAATTTCTTATTATTCACTTCTAATAATAAGGCACCCACTGCCCACGTGTTCTTCTACATCTAATCATACAGAGGCATATGCACTGCGACAGTAACTCTGGTAAGGTATGACACGGTCAGTCTGGTTGACCATTATTTTAGTTGATCCAAGAATCACTCCCTCAAAGAAAATCACACACACAAAATTATACTTGTTGCAAATCTCTACTTTCATATCTTCTTCATTAGAATAGATAATGTATAATATGAAATTTAAGGTGCAAATCATGTGCTTCTCTTTCTTTCCGGCCCACAAATATTTTGGCTGTTGTATAAGCAACCCCCCAATCATGTGCAGCCCTAATATAATAAGCATTCCCACCCTGCCCAACCAACCTCACCAGAAAAAACTACCAACTGGCTACCCCACCAGATCAATGCAGTGTACATATTTATAGTCATATGCATATTTTATAACAGCAAACACACACAATTGAAATATTAAATAGGACCTGATTGCTGGTCCATGGTGGTATAGTAAAACCTATCTTGGCTTGGTTGATATTTATAGTCATGCTACATAGAAAATGGGGGTAGGGCAATGATCATATTAATGATCAATTTCAATGGTGTCTAGAACTATATAAAAGAAAAGAGCAGTGATGGTTTTGGACTCATGAATATTGCAAGTTGGGTTGTGAGGACCCTAATCAGCATTCAGAAATCTAAGTTCGGATTTGAGTTAGTAACTGAATAATCCAAAGTCAAAGTTAGGCATTGGATTGGACTGCGAGCTTCATCCCCAATGATTTTGTTCATTGGAAAATTAAAACAAATGTTAATGTTAAGCACCGAATCTAAACTGGGATCCGAGGATCCCAGGGCCTGGCGGTGGCCCTCTGGCTGGTGCTGCAGCTGGTTCAGTTCACATGGTCGGTAAGCAAAATTTGTGGTGCGAAATGATGTTATGATAGCAAATTATTAGAATGAATACAGGAATGATCATGTATGAAAGGCAAAGCTGTGGACCCAGAAGCAACTGTCTTTTGAGGCCTCTTCTTGGTTGAAGAAAGACACAGAATGTCGTATTGAAAACCAAAAGTTTGGCACACTACTATTCTCTAAGCGGGACTTAACTATCTGCCACTTTAAGGCAGTTTCCATGTCCCAAGAAACGAATTAATTCAAATGTTAACAAAGATCTGTTTTTGTTCATGCACATTGAAGTATTTCATTCCAACAAAAATTTCCAAACTTCTGATGCAATGTTGCATGTTTCAATGACGTGATGGCTTGGGAAAGGCACAATACATATTGTTAACTTTAGTGTGATTTTAATAATAACAAATTTTTTTTCTAATGAGTTTGTTTATGTATGGAAAGTGTGTTGAATGGAGGGTTATGAAATTTGATTAAAACAGTTCACCGATATTTACTTGCTAATCAACAATATTTTTCTCATATGATATCTAAATAAAGCACCATTAATAGCATACTAAAGGGGACCCAAATACCTTTTCAGCAACATAATTTATATGGTTTAGATAATCATACTAATGCATTTTTTTTTTAATTTAATACATGTAAAACAGTCATGCATGTTTTTTTTTTTTTTGAATTTGATACATGTAAAACAGTCATGCATCTAACAGTGCTCTATGTTTGCATCATATTAGAAGGATGCTCCAAATGAAATGAAACAATCCAATTTGAAAGCAGACTTGAAGACATTTCCAATAATATATGGTTCATCCAAAACGGGATATAAAAATAAGATAGAACAAATAGAACGAAATCGATTGAAGATGACTATAAATGTCAGCACATAGAATACTTTGGTCGACCGAAAAAAGATAGAAGTCGGCCAAAACTTCTAAAGTCAGTACAGAAACTAACTGTTGAAAGTAATTTTTAGGATATCTATACATATTCAAGACTGCAAACGGTCACAATAACTCAGGCTGCTCATTGGAAACCATTTAGAGTTTGAGAGCACTTCCAAAGTCTCACAAAATTATTCTTGAGCTTAAATTTGTATATTCTAAGTTCATGCCTTATATCTCTTGTATCTAATGTGATATTATTTTAAGAGGATGTATTTTGGGTGTTTTGTTTGTTTGCAAGATTGTAACAACGGCTCTATTTGTCCGGAAAAGTAGATAGACGGGTTGACTGGTGAATTGCTAAAACCAAGGTGTAATAGTTTAATAAATACACATAAGTCTATCACTCTATCACTATAAAAATTCTGGTGTCATCTCTTTACTCTTACTTTATTTGTATGTTCACTATATGCAAGCATAGAATTTTGTTGAGTATCTTTTATACCACTACATGAAAAAAGGTCAAATAATAACTAAATAGTTACTGTTGTTTAGTTACTGATTATACGAATTTCGTCGCGAAAGCTTCTAATGACTAAATTAAATAATCTTTAATCGTTGGATCCTCGTCACTAAATATCATTTTTATTGTAGTGTACGCATTTGAGCTTTAATTTGTTTGGTGCTTAATTGCCAAATATACTTTAGAATTTTCAAGTATCCAATTCACCCCCACTTGGGATTGCTGTGGAACCAACATAGATGTATCGAGTCAAAAATGCATAATCAAAACACATGTTTTGATCGATGAGCAAACGCCTACTATGTGTGTATCTGCTTATATTAAAGAAGCGTAGTAATTAATTATTCTATCATCATGATCTTTCAGATTTTTTTTTTTGGTAAATATGATCTTTCAGATTTTGTTTTACCCGAAAATAAAATGATCATTGGGCTTTACTTGACATATTTTAAATGTGTATATAAGATTACTTCAAGGTCTAAGCGTACATATTTCCCTCATTTTACAAGGTCGGGCAGCGACAAAGGAAACATGGAGCACTATCATGTATATCGTGGACGCCGTAAGAAACTTAAACCTTACTTTTCAAGTGCATCTAGACAATATGCATTAGTGTCTCGAACGAAACCAACCAATAATAGAGACCAAAATATCATATAATTACAACAAAGAGCAATCTTGCAGACAGCACATACATTTATTGCATGCATGTACCTAATGTCAGCTGAGGAAGGATGAATCTCTCCATGGTTGCTTTGCATGGTCATTTCCATTTACCAAATAAGGCAAAGAGTACAGTTCTCAAAGATTACAGAAGACTACCAAAAATTGGTAGTGTGAGAGACGTGATGGACTCAGCAGTCTGCCAAATGAACTTGGTATTAGCCAATAAGAACCCCTGAAAGACCCATGAGATTCTCGTGTTTCCAAAATTTGGCCATTTCGCCACCAAAACATGATAATTACATGGAACTCTAATAGATTTGTACAATAAGCAAGATTTTTAGGGGTTTTAGTCGGCAAACCAGGACAAGAGAGATCGTTAATTCCAATCTTTGTTGGTGGAAATGATCTGTCTGTTTGAGTAACTGGACAAAGAAGTCAAACTCGTAGGTGTAAGATTACTTATGAGTCGTGGGTGGCCAACCTCTCCCAAGAATCATCAACCTCCATGACGGCTAGCCATGGTTTCTTATCCATGTGCAAGACATTTCTCAAAGCTCGTGTCTCCGTCGCATGAGGGGCCAATGATGGATGACTACAAGCAGAACTGGGTCAGGGATATTGTCTTGAGGTGCAGATTTGATGTGATTGCCTTCCGGTTACCATGTTCAGATTTATAATCAATTTACTAAAGCATATATTTAGAGTCTACTTTTTTAAAATAATTTGAACTACAAATTTATTCAAAAAAATAAAATATCTACTTATATAAAGAGGATCTAGTCCCAATCGTCGATTTGCCAACAACCGGTACGCACTCTTAGCAAAAAAAAACATGCCATTCGATGTTAGCTTCCAGATGCAGCAGCATGTCTCGTTAATGAATGTGGTACGTTGCGCAATATCAATATGAATTCCTTGTAGCTCTAGTTGATGTCGGTCAAACACGATTTTTCGACATCATAGGTTAGGATGTAGATACGTCGATTTGAGATGCCACATTACATTAAAAATTGGATGCAACCAAACGATGATAGGGCAGTTATAATCCACCTACCTCTGTTAGTCCAGTCATCTGTCGAGAAGGCAGTCAGATACACGAAAGTAATTGATCAAGAAAGCATAGCTGAAAAAATTGTGAGCAGGAGGTAATTCTCTTCCAAAACTACGAGATATGGGTCGGCCATCGCCCACATCCCAAGCAAATCTCCTCTCCACCATTGTTGAGTAGGACAAGCTGCTTCTAGAGGGTATCATCTATATTTAGAAATTTCTACCATCATTTGGACAAAAAACACAATGTTAAAAGATCGTAGGTCAATAGCTTCTCTACCATCGCATTTTTTATGTTTGGCAATGTAGGACCAAACTATCATGGGGACACCTTGGCCTTCTGATTCACTCTTACCCCAAAGGAAGGATCGGTGTAGATAGTCGATTCTCTTAACGTATGACCCATTATGGACAATGGTTTCTACAACTCCAACAACATTATGACGTAAGGAGCCTTTCTGATTTGTTGCAACCGCTATAAACCAATCATCCATCTGCTGATATTGACCAAATTAGATGGCCGAGTACTTATGATAACATATTTTGGGTTCGTAACTGCTATGTATCTTCTGGATGGGGGACTAAATTTCCTATTGACTTTAAAAGGGTGAAGCTTTCCTTAAAGTATAAAATTCTTATGTGCATGACGGTTCATTATTGACTACCCAGCAGAGACATGTTGCTTCATGCGCAGTATCAACATTCCTTGTCCTGCTTGTGCCTTGTGCACTTAATCTGATGAAACTGTTGACCACCGGCCTCTTCCTCTACTACAACTTGTTGACCGTCATTTGGCAGCACTTACGACTTTTTATGTGCTTATTTTAAGAAGTGAGAAATGATACTTCTCAAAATATTAAAAAAATATGAAGTGATTATTTTAAATATTTTATTAAATAGTTAGACTGATAATATATGAATAATAATATATCGATATTAATTTTTTCAATGTCAAAATAATTCTAAACAATTTGTCTTATTGCTATGCTACACTTTCCGCGGCCTACTTTCTCTTTATGCTCATTTATAGGCATCGCATCACTTGGGATCTAGTAGCTATCGCATTTACTGCACTCTTTCGAATGAGCGAAACCAATCTATTTCTAATGCTGTTAAGCGTGAGAAGTCCTGTATATATCTTGCATGATATTAAGTCATGCGTCTTATTCTGGGGAAGGCTGTTGTCAATTAAAAGCCACAGAAAGTATTGTTTCGTTGGCGGTTGGATCTGTAACGGTAATCTAATTTGCTCGGTATTTTTCTGTTTGGGAAACTTGCAGAAACCTTCCATGTATTTCACAGCGCCAATTGGAATCAATTATATTGCCACAGTAGTTCCAGTTACAGCTAGCAGATATATTGATTGCTCACATAAATCAGCAAAAAGCGTATGTACGAGGCTCTGCAAATCGATCTGGCATCCAACAAAGCACCTTCAGAGCTTCACGTGCTTTAATGGAGGTTTTCGAACCACCCATTTGTCACTTCTCGCTAGGTGCTGGCGTCACTGCTGAGTCGGCTTCGGTACGAGGAAGAAGGAGAATGTGCTATATATAATGCACTGACGTACGTATTATGGCATTCTGTGGTAGTAGTCAGTGCAGCTGGCGAGACATTGATCTCAAGCTAGCTTTTTCAGTGGGTGTGACAGAGCTGGGTGAAGTCGAGTCTTCTCGCGAGCTTATGTACGACGTTGTGGTCGTAATTATTTGGTGAAGATACTGTTCTGTTTCTGGAGAAGCGTCGAAGTGCGCCATCACTCATGGGAACCACTTCTAGAGAAGTATGCTGGACCATATGCATGCAAACCTGGTTGACCTTCTACCGTATATATATTCGAGCTAAACTTACCGAGATAGATTAGATAATCCCGGATCTCACCAATAGATTACATTTGTATGTACATCCAAAGTGATGAGATCATAAGGTGTCGAACATGTAAAATACGACTTTTCTTTCTGGAAACACATGCGGTAACAAGTTAGAACTTCCAACCGCTGGAAGAGATTGGAATACTTTCTAACTTCATATAGGATTATACTGTAGCATTTGCAATAGTGTTTTTCAAAGCAAAAATATGGTGAAGTAAGCCACCATGCGCGCAGATGTGAGCATGAAGTTGGAATTTTGTATAATCTACGTGTTAATGAATTCTTTATATGCTTATTCGTCTCGGGTGCAATTACCCGTAACTTTTTCAAATACCATGACATGGCAAAACCCACTCGTTTGAGAAGCAAGCACAGGGGGTCCCCCGGCAATAAGGTATACCTAGGATCCAGGAAAAATAAAAGGATAAGCCTCAAGTTGGCACCGGCACAGGCTCGTGCTTGCAGACTGACACAGATAGTGTGTCTAAACTTGATTGCTTCGACCACCAAAAGTGAACGTGCGTAGGATGAGACCCATCGATAATGGGCAAATCTCATTCAGCTAAACACTTGTGCAATTGTGCTCTTGATCCTCTGGTATATAGGATAATTATAAGAAAGTTCACCAAATTTTTTTCTTATTTTTCTCCAACCATTTATCGCACCATGCCATCAATCAATTTTCTTACACCAAACCACCCCACATGTATTACACCACATTTTATTTGTAATGTAGAAGAGGGATAGAATGAGAAACCATTTTATTTTGAACTTACAGATTAACTTCGTGTTTTACTTCATATACTTGCCTTACAGCACTGGCTAATTCTCAGCTGCCTGTTATCATCATTCTGTTTGAGCAAGATGTCTTAAAGATAGCTAGCCCATTGACTTGCTAACTTTTAGCTTAATTATTGTACACTTTATCTCTCAAAAGAAAAGGGGCTCAACGCATTTTACCTTATCTAACTCAGATAGTGGTAATGATTGATTTGCTAGGACAAAGATACTGCATATATCAATAATATCACTTATATGATGGTGTAGAAAGACCATGAAAATGCATCATGAAACCTGCTTATGTGGTGGTCGATCAATATGACTTTGGTACAGCAGCAATGCATGTAGAAACTTTTGCAAATTATGCACAGTAGCGCGAAGGAAAAAGATAATTCGTCGATCGTGAACCAGCTTATAAGTACTTGACCAGTTGAACTGTAAAATCTAGGTGGCAAAGGTAATACATAGCAGCTGGTTCTCGAGGAAAAACAGTAATAAATTTGTGTATTATTAGTGGATTATGTATGCTGACTAGAAATTCCATCAGCTAGCTTGCTGGTGCATATGGAATATTTGATGTAGTGAGTGAGCTTCCACCTGTCCAGAATGTATGTTACCTTTTCTTACTGGCCATGCCCTCTTTTCTTCTTTATGAGGATAGCTAAAGTTCTCTTCAAACCTCCACTCATTATGTTCTGGTCTTCTAGATGCATAAATTTAATTGAGTTATGTATGACGTGGCATGTCAGTTTTAGTTGGCTGGGGTGTAAAAAGTATGGAAGCAGTTTTTTTGGAATTCTTACTAATAAAATAATCTTTTCTCTTGGTCTTCATGTGTTCTCCAGAATCTCTTGGACTCACAATGAGAAAGCAAGCCGTTCCTAGTGCTATATATATATATATATATAGCAGCGTCTATTATACGTGTGGCAAAGATAATTAGAAATTATTTTAAAATTTTATAATTTATAAAATTTATAGCTTATTAAATTAATTCGAAAATATTTTTAGTCCACTTCAATCACATTGATCTATCATATATCATATTTTTTTCTGAATAGATTAAAAAATACATATTGAAGTAATCTAAAAAAACAAATCTATAAATAAAAATAAATCTAATATGAAAATCAAGTAGAAGATATAGAAAAAAAAAGGTTTTATAATATTCAAGATAATTATTCATAATAAATATCATATGTAGTTTACACTTATTTTAACTAGTAAATAATTATTGGGATATAAGATGTACACCACCAAACTCCCTCTTGCGCTATACACACACATATATATATATATATAGACTTTCTCATATGAAAGGTGTCTTAACCAAAAATTCCCTAAGGGAAAATTTTACAATTCTATAGGCATAAGTATCGTTAGTTACACCAAATTAACAAAAACTTATACTTAGATTTTTTTTAAAAAAAGGTTTCGAACTACAACATTATTTAGAAAGAAAATACATAACTTTTAAGTCAAATTACTTTCAACACAATTATAAAAACTTAGTATTAATATTGATTTATTTATGCATTGTATTTTTTATATTATTTATTTTTTCGAAAACATTTTGAATTATAAAATTATATATTTAATTTTTCTGAATAATTTTTTTGTTAATTTTTTTTTTTTTGAAAAAAAAATATGTTAAATATTAGCTTTAGTGAATTGAGTGTAAATAATGAAATTTACACCGGAGTATTATAAAACTGCGGAGTCCCTAAGTCCTTATGTATCAACAATAAATTGCTAGGTATACATGTTAACAACGTCCCATCGGCACAGCTATTATCATCCATTAAAAAGAAGAACTTAAAGTCTTTTCCTCTTTTGATCTAAACGGCGCCACCTGCTGCATCGTGCGCCGCCGATCAACTTCAGCCGCCACCTTCACAACCCATCAGTACGTGTTATGTTCAATAGTCGATCGGTACATTCATTATTCAATCATGTTGATGATCCACAATCATCTTTATCCCCTAAGCTCAACACTAACTAGCCTTTTCGTTAGCCATTATACGTATCACTCGCCTTTGACCTCCTTTTTTAGTTTATCCATCCAGGTTTCTCTTTTTGCTTCTTTCTCTCTGGCTTTTTCTACAGCTATGCATCTACGTACTTGAAAAGAAGAAGAAAAATGCCCAAATGTTAATAAAGAAATGTAAGAAAAGAGTCCATTAAAACTAGTGGAACCATCAACTATCTCTTATCCCAATAAAGTCTTTCATATATATATATATATATATATATACGTGTTTGAGCCCCAAATAACAACTCCTCAAATAATGAGATTCGTTCCTTTTTCTCCAAGAACTTTTGGAACACGTTTGCAAAGTTATGGTTGACTTCGTTTCTTAGGAATACAACGTAAGACGTGCTCTTTTTCCTTTGTTTATGCGTTCTTTTGCCGGTGAGTCACTGATCTGCTTTCCGACAAAGACCAAAGGCGAAAGATACAGATAGTCAACTGATATCTAATAAATAAGAAAAAATTTACAGATCAATCCCCAAACTATTAAATTGTTTGCAAACGAATCCTAAATCAAGTATTCACATATCAGTGCATCATGACATGAAATTTTTTACTATTTATATGTATTTGTTTAAAAGCAAAGTTTGATGTGAATTATAGTTTTCGTATCCATTTTTTTTTGAAAAAAAAAATATTTTTATGTATGTACTTTGGAACCTCAAAGTCTCGATGAGTTTAAAAAGTGATTCCTTAATTTCATAATACTTTCAAATACTTATTTCAAAATATTTTTCTAAAAAAATTAAACACAACCAAAAAAAATTTAACGTGCTTTATAATTTGTATTTAATTTTTTTTTCAAAAATTACTTCGTAGGTTTTTGGAGCGTGACAGACAAGGGATTATAGACTAGTTTCAATAAGTATCTCTAGACAGAAAATTATCCAATTTGAGATGATATATCCCGAAAAAGAAAAATACCTCAAGTCTTAGTCCTATTATTTCTCTGTAGCTACATCCAGTTACTTTCAAATGTAGTCGGAAATTGCAAGCATATAATTCCAAGTATCTTTTAAATGAAGGTAATGAATTTTTTCTTCCAAAAAAAAAATCCAAGTATCCTTTATAATGAAGGTAATGCATTTTTTCTTCCAAAAACATAAAGTATCTGCATAACGGCCCATGATACTTCCATGGGAATTTGAAGCCCAAAGACTTTTGTTAGAATGAGAACCCAAACTTCGCGGCCAGTAATCCTGGAATCTGAATACGTGGTGGGAAATTCCAAGGTGGATGGTGTACTGGGTATATTTAAAGCAAGGTTTCTCGGGGTCTTTAGCAATTGTAGGCTTTACAGTTAAGAAAATACATAAATACATAAAAAATATATAAATATCAGATAGATGTTTCTTACAATTCTGAATGTGAATTTGGGGCAAAAATCAAGTTGAATATCAAGGAAAAGGAAAGAATATTCTGGATCTAAGAACTTGAATATTGAATGAATACTGAATTAATTTTCTCTATTAATTACAAGATAAAAATCTGCCCATTAAATAGGCTGTACAAATACACGTCTTTCTAACAAACTACTAACCTCCTGTAACCAACCTAAGATGTTTACAAATATATCCCCAAACTATACAATATGTGCAGATAAGTCCCTAACTACTATATATACAATATTTACAATGTTCGAGACCCAAAATGAATCTACAGCATAAAGGTTTTGAAGTTGCAATTTATATGTTTGCATTAGATGATCTGGAGAACTTAATTGATATGTGGAAAGATTTGTTTAAAGGGAATGTGTTGGTGATGATTGTAAATAAAAAATGCAGTGATGCGATATCAACACCGAAGACGCTTTTCGACAGGACGAGTACATTAGTTTAATTCTCATAAGGCAAATTTCAAAAGATTGCTGTGGGTGACTTCTCAGATTCCATTGGATAAACAAAGAGTGATGACATTAACACTGTAGATCCAATGCAAGTGGTACTTGCGAGATGGTGGGAGCCGATATAGTAGTTCTTTCTCTTTCTTTTCTTGGTCCGTGACCAACGAGTTCGATTTACTACATATATCGAACAAGAATGAACTCGTACAATGGATGATACAGGCCTTAACAGGCTTGGCCACCGAAAATGGCATTGGGCTAAAAAAAGTTCATTGTCCTAGTCATGCTCAATTGCACGGCCTAGCTCGTTTATTGGCTGGGCTTTCAACCGTTCTATTTTTTCTCCACAAAAAAAAAAAAAGTGTTTTTTTAAACAATTTAATCTAGTAGCTGGAATCATTAAGCACGTACATATACACGTAGGAGGAGTTCAAATCTAATTTTCATTAAAATTTGTAGATTTAATTACATAAATCCTAGTATGCATGCTACTGTATAGAAAATACATAGTTTTCGAATTACCTCGTAATAGGGCGGAAGTGAATCTACGATCTTGCTATCTCCGGTGGTATTCGGTCTGTTGGTTTCTCCGGTGATCTCGCTGTTTTTGGAGGGCAGCTGCTAGAGTCGTCCTCCAATTACTCTCTAGATTATCAGGTTCGTGACAATCTCACAGATTCGTCAAGAGAGACTGACCCAAAAGTCATCATATAAATATAAACTTAGTCCCATAAGAACATATATAGGAGCTTGTCACATTAGGAAATAACTAGTGTTGCAAGCCATGCGGGCCGGCTCGGTTGTCACATTAGGACATAACTAGTATTACAAATCGAGCCGGCTGCATGGTACCTAAGGAGGGGTGGGCCGGTCGCGCTCGGCGGCAACCCACCGAGCGAGCCGAGCCGAATTTTTTTTTAAAAAAAAGTATATGCCCGCAGGCCGGCCCGTCCCGCCCCGCGTGCGGGCTGGTTTCCCCAGCCCGGCTCGAGCGGCTGGCGAGGCGGGCATGCCGGCAGCGCACACAGCCGCCGAGCAGGGCGGGTGGGCCAGTCTGCGGCCTGGCGAGCCGGGCTGCGGTACGTTCCGCGGGTGCGAGTTTTTTAGCATCTCTAGAAATAACCTAATGTGGTAGCATAACAAATATGCTAACAGCAATATGTTAGCTTATATATTAGGCATAACCTAAAATGTAAATAACTAAATATACTGACAAAATTCAAAAAAGTCATTGTATGATCAAATTATTTGCGGGATCTTTATTGCATATGGCTTATATGATTAATTCACTTCTAGTAGAAGTTTTAACTTTCAACTACGACATAATGTGATGGCTAAAATAAATTACTAAGTTAAAATCTCACTGTACAAATATAATTTGGTTTTTCATGTTTTACTTAACTCAAGGATATTAATGTAAATTACTTATTCTTTCTCTACTTTTTTGAGAAAATATTACTTTTATTACATCAATTCTTTTGTTCATATTGAGATGTTTCTCAAAAAATGCCATTCATGAAAGCCCTTGACCATCTTGGTAGAACCTCAACCGCATGTGATGTTTTGGGATATCTACTAAAATGTGTAGTAAGGATTGTATTGTGACATCTATATCCCGCTAAATAGCGCTGCTCTTTTTCTTCTTACATTATTTTTATCCAACTTCTATTCTCATTATAGCCTCAGCTCAAACCTCGAATCTTATCATCGATGTTAATTTTTGGAAGCTTGTGAGAGTTGGTTGATACACGAACCGCTTATCTAGTAGCAGCTGTGAACAGAAAAAGCAAAATGCTTTGTACCTCTAACTTTCTATAACTAATTCCACTCTATTTTCATCCTGTTACATGATTAGAATCATGCTCTACCATGATTTCAACTATACGGTACAAATGAAAGCTAGAGATGGGAGCATGATGTCTATAGTTTCTCTAAATCAACCATTGCTAATTCTTTTGTCGAGTGCAACATATGAACCCTAGATAGCAGGGGAGCCGGTTAGAAGCAATCTCCAATGCCTGCTGGAGTCGTTGCATGGAGGCCCTCTTCTACTCATGTCTGCATTGTGAGCGTCGCGTCCTGTTTGAATGGAGCGGGCCCAATGGCCCAATAACCACTGATAAGTCTATTTCTTTTATACAAATTTAGCATTTTTATATTCTTAATTCTGTTATTTACCGATGATTTTATGGGAAAAATATTCAATTGACACTAATTCTACATTGGAGAATAAAATTGGTAATCATGCTTTCATATGTGTAATTTATGTCATTTTTATTGAGCAGATTTTTGAAGTTCTAGCGAGAAGCCCATTGTTTGGAATTGGAACCGAAATAAGCAATTCATAGAACATCCAAGGAACTATACAACGGTTGGGAATCTGATGCATTTGCAGACTAAAGAAATTAATGGCCAAGATAAGCTAGATGAAGTCATTAAGCATTACACGGCCAGATGATTTCCTTAACAAAACAACAAGAAAATGGATGGCTTGGATCTGTTGAAGCAACACACAACGTCAACGGCTTGGATTTCAGCAAATCGACATGTGCGGCTGGGAGAAAATTCTGGAGAGGAACAAAGAGAAGATTAATTACAGCGGCAGGGCAAGGAATAGAGGGGAGGCGGCCCAGAATAGGATTTTGGGGGGTTTTTCTGATTTTTTAACCTTTTTCATCGGGAGTTTTTGAGATCTAGGCGGGGAGTACGGCGGCAAGAAGAGAAGCAAGGTGCAGCGGAAACTGGAAGCGGGGTTGCAATTGAGACTCGGAGACGAGGCGGCAACGCATCTTCTCTATCAAGCTTACGGTTCATTTTGTGATTAAAATATTCTATTCAATGTCGTATTTTCTTTTTAGAATCACCATGAACTAAATTTATTTTAGGGATTATTGATGTAATCCAAATGCTTAAAGGATTGATCTTTATTATTGGTTGATTATTTTTTAAATGTGTTATCTTATTAATCGTGTGTATACCTAATCTATGGCTTGTGATTTTGCTATGTGGTTAGTAGTGAAACTGCGAGTTTTAGGATTCCTAGCAACTCGAGAGAGAAGTTAGGGCTTGTTCATGGAATTAGATTGAATTATTGCATGAATAGAAACAAAGATGTGGAGTTCGTGCATTATTCTGTTGAATTCGAATGTCTTAATGCAGTTGTTAGTGGTTTCTTCATATAGAGATATAGGAGAAATTATTAACAATTAGGTAGTTGCGATTTCGAGAGAAAAGTAATTACACTTTACCTTAATTAATTTTCATAGAGAGATCTAGGAAATTAGTTAGGAGGAATTGTTAGTTTTATAACTCGAGAGGGAAGTAGATTATCAATTGTTATATTACAACTCGAGAGAGGAGTAATCGTTAACGAATTCGCATGCAATTTGGATAACTTATTTTGGCGCTACCAATGTATTGATATGATTTCCTTGCATTTACCACCTAGAAATGCAGGTCATCTCTATGCCGATTCCATGAGGTTGACTGCACCCCATCTCCCCACCCCAACTCGTACATACATCTTGTCTTTTGTAAAAAATTTTAATATGAAAGTTGTAGAACTTGATGAAATATGAAATTTTCATGTTAAAAATTTTTCCAAAAAAATATTTCTAAATAGGCGTTTTGGGGTTCTAAAGTTTAACGGGTTCTGAAAAGTCACATCAAAATTCGTTAAGCTTTGGAACCCCCAAAACAAATATTTAGAAGTATTTTTTGAAAAAAAATTTAAATATAAAAGTTTCATATTTATCAAGATTTACAACTTTTATGTTAAATTTTTTTGTAAAAAATAAATGCACATAGCTTTGGAACCCCCATAATATGGTGCAGTCGACCCTATTGGATCGGTTTCGCTTTAAGAGACCATGAATCGATATCTTGTATTCATCTCTTACTCTCCCGTCTACTACCGGAAAATTGTTCGTCTTTGTATTTAGAGATAATTACATATCAGCCCAAACTTTTATACGGTTCTTACATATAATTCTCTATTTTTTTTCTAAATAAAGCCAAAATACATATATTACATATATTTCCTCTCTGTAATCTTTATATTGAATGTTTTAAAAAATATATACAAATAAATATTTTAAAATTTCAAAGTCTTTATTGGTAACAGAAATTTTAAATATCAAATTTATTTAAAAAAATGAATGCAGAGAACGTCAAAAATCTTTTATACTCAATTTTTTTAAAAAGAATTAAAATATGTAATTGTCTAAGAGTGATTTGCATGAAAAAATACATTGCTTGGCAGGGTGTGGGTGATGTGAACACATATTTCTTTTGACACAACCGTTGCGTAGTACTTTGAAGGCCGCAAAACAGGGCTTTGGCCTTTTGTTTTTTTTGACAAGAAAAAGCAAACGGCCTTTTATTTTTTTTCCCCCCAATAAAAACTCTGGTTTGTCATAAAAACAATGGGCCGTTTTGGGCCGACACGGGGGAGAGGGTTCCCCACCGCACAGAATTCTCCTTCTATTAAAACTCGCCCACACTAAAACGCCCGCATCCCCGCCCAAACTTAAATTCCTCGGGCCAAACCAAAGCCCCATATTCCCGTCCCGACACTCGATTGCCGCAGCCGACCCAACCGGGCCCCGGCGATCCCCCCCCCATTCCTCTCGTTTCCCCCCCCCCCCTCTGGGGGAACGCCCGCCCCCGCCGTTCCGCGAAAAACCCTGGCCCCAACCTGAAAAGACCACCATAGTTTTTTTTTTTCCCCGTAAAGGCATTTTTTTTGTCGGGTCCCCCCCCCGACGCCTCGAATCAAATCGGGGTTTCCCGCCCCGACCGCCGGCCCCCTCGGACCACGGTCCCAGAGGGTGCCCCCGGTTTTCCCCCCCCCCCCCCCCGAGAAAAGGGAGAACAGCCCCAAAACCCTGCTCCCCTCACAGGATGTCAAAAGACTCGCTCCTTTCCTCCAACTCTCCTCTTTCCACGCATCCCCCTCCCCTCCCCTCTCCTTATTCATCCAATCTCTCCTTTCCCTCCCGCCCGAGCCCGCCCCCCCCCCTCCCGCCCCTCCCCTTTTCCGCCGCGCGATTGCGGCCTTTTTTCCCGTCCGCACCGTCTTCCCGCGCCTTTCAACGGAAGCGAGTTTTTTTTTTTTCAAAAAATGTTCCCTTCCTCCAACAAAACCATCCCAATCCCGCACAAAGCTTTGCCCCCGGAGAAATCCTTAATCAGGCTTCAAACCCGAAGATGAGCAAGAGCGTTCTCGATCTTCGCGGCGAGAACCCGTGAGCAGATTGCTGGCGACCTGTCATGCTCTGCCGTCGGAGCGGGGCCGGAGGACACCCTTTGCCCGGACTGTTTCCCGGTTCCATAGGAAAACCGAAAAGACTCCCCCATGTGTCGGCGCCCGGAAAAAGAAGTAGTTGCTTGGAAATCTTCTCCGGGTGATATCCTTTCCGCCCGTCGAGAATTTTCAGTGAAGAAATTCTTTCTTACCTTATTTTCCCTGATTACCCTGGAATTTTTAAACTTTTTTTTCCCCCCCTTGCTTCTCACGCGCCACCCGCGAGCGAAGATGAGATTTTTTTTTTTCTTTTCCCACCGCCCCTTGATCAGTGGAGAAGCTCGGGTTTTCTCGATCCCCCCCCCCTGCACTTATAAGTATTCAAAAAACCTAGCCAAACCCCTCCCGCGCTTAATATTGGGGAACGCGCCTTTTTAAAATCCTGAGCGTACGTGGGTGGGTAATAAGAAATAAGGGAGAGAGCTACGCCTCCGAGCTCGGTTCCACACCGGTCAGTTTCCACTTCGGGATTACGATTGGAAAGAAAGTTTCAGCAAGTGGCGTCGAGCGAGTGGCGAGCAGTCTCGTGCATTTCTCATTACTGAAGATGCTCAATCTTGTTAACCCAAGAAGGACATAGCTGAGAAATGGGTAGTCGCGATGCTCCACGAGGTGCTCTGCTTGCTGGTGCCTAAGAAAACAGAGAAGGAGAACTTGATTCTGCTTAGTCGCCACCTTGGGTTGCCACCTGGGTTTAGAAAGATAATTACACACCATCCAGGGATATTCTATGTGTCAAATAAGCTCTGTACGCAGACGGTGGTTCTTAGAGAGGCCTACAGTAGGGATCGACTGGTTGTGAGGCATCCTCTGATGGGGTCGAGATACCAGTACATACATCTAATGCACAAAGGTAAGGAGGCTGATATGAGGAAAAAAGATAGAAAATTGAAGCAGCGGGTTGCTGGAATAGAGGATGACGAAGAGGAGGACAATGAGGAGGAGGAGGAGGATGAGGAAGATGATGGATATGAGGAGAATGTTTCTGGCGGTCTGGATACGGAAGATGAGAGTGATGATGACTTTGTTGATGAGAATTCAACTGGACACCAGATGCTCAGGAGAGCTCCTGTTTGAGCGACTCTTTTAAGCACCACCTTGGTCATCACATGTTTCAACTTCTTGATAGGAATGGTTAATCAGAACACCTTGTATTCTACCTTTTGGAACAGCATCTTTCATGTTTCAGTTCTCATACTAATATATTTCCAATGAGCTTCTCCCTATTCACTATCTACCTTTGAATTTCCTGATAGCTAGCTACAAGACCACACAAACTGTTGTGCTCTTGCACACTTACATAGGGAAGTTACATTTCATAAGGCTTGTGTGATCTTGGTGCTCCAAGAGACTGATAATTTTTGGGATCAACTTTGATTCATTTTAATTGCATTATTTATGGCAATACATCAGAATTCTTATTTTACCTGGGACCCTTAATTTTGCACTTCAAAGTAACTTTCTTTTATGTACAATTTTTCAATCCTCAGTTCTAATTAGTTTGCAAAAACAATTACAATGAACCCCTGTTTAAACTTTTTTTTTTTTACCCATAATGGGGCCATAAAAAAAAAACAGTATGGTTTTTTTTTTTTGGTGGAAAAGTTTTTAACCTTGGTCCCCAGGAGTTTTTTTTTCTTTTTGTAAAATGGACTAAATGTGGAAAAATTTAATAAGTTGGGGGGGGTAAGTTTTTTCGTGGGTTGAAAAATTGCTCCCGATCTTTTTCATTTAGGGGTTTAATGAAGTGAAACAATTTTAAGAATTTTTTAATTCCCTAGACGAAATAAAATAATTTACGACAAAAAATGGCCAAAAGGTTGTTTGACCCTTTTGGTCCCTGTTACATAAGGACATGAAAAAAAAATTTTGTATTTTTATAAAATTGGGGCTTTTTTTAATCAAAAAATGCCATTTTTTTTTTTAACTCTGCTCCTTTTAAACCAATTCAAGGTGAAACCCTTTTTTTTTGTTTATTAGTTTGTTATTCCTGGGTTTTTTTTTTATTTTTTTTTTTTTTTTATTTTTTATTTGGTGTTTTTCGGAAGTTAAACTTAGAAAAATCAAAATAATTATAAAGAACATCAAAAAAATAAACCCAAATGGGAAATGTGTTTTGGCCCGGCCTTAAACTAGACCAGACCGCTTGAAAAGTGAATATTATTTATCTCCAATTTTTATTCAAAAATAATAAAAACCCAATGAAAAGGTTAATAAAACTGGTTTTTTTTAAAACCATTAATTTTTTTCCCAAATTTGTTTTTGAAATTGTTTTTTTTGGAAAAAAAAAGGCAAAAAAATTTTATATTAAATGAAATTGCAAAGGCCCACTTCTTTGCCTTTTCCGGGCCAAGGCTCCTTTTGTTATAAAACCTTTTTGGTAAACTTTTCCCGAAAATATTATATTTTTTAAATACAAAAGCACCCTTTATAAAACACTAAAAAAAAGTAAATGCCGCTAAGTAAGGCAAAAATTTTCTTTCTTTTAAATTCAAGAAAACTCTTTAATATTGCCTTTCCCCCTTTTGCCAAATGGTGGGATTTCTGAGTTTTTTTTTTTGTTATTTTTATTTTTGCTTCTAAGGATAAACATCCCTTCAAAGAAAAAGATTAAATTTTATCTTGGATGCTGCCAAAAAACAAGCCGCTATTTTTTTTTTTTTTTTTTTTATGGGTAAACACCGATAGTAAAGAAAAAAGATAGAAAGTTTTTTAAACAATTTTGGGTTTTTTTTTTCCAAAAACTTTTTTTTTTTATATACCCAAAAACCAGAGAATTAAGAAAACTTTGGGAGTGACCCCTTTTGGGCAAATTTTTCCCTTGTGTTTTGTTAAACCCATTTTCTGTTAAAAAAAAAATATACAAACAAATTACAGGAAAAAAATAGGTTAAAAATAAAAAGAAGGAAATTAACACTTTAAAATAAAAACGTTGAAAAAATGAAGGGGAAAAAAACGAGAATGTGTCCATTTTAATCAGCCCCCTTACCGACGTGTTTTTTTTTCTTGTTATTTTTGTCGATTGTTGATCCCAAGGGTAAAAACCTTTAGAAGAGTTTAAATGATTTTTTGACAAAACCCACCAATAAGGGTTTTTTTAGGCGTTTTCACAACAAGGTTTTTAATGGATGGAAGCTTGGGTAGCAAAAGGCGTAGTTGGGCATATAAATTATTTACCCCGCATGCCTTTTTGGCCAGTGGCTCCTTTTTTTAAAGAAGGTTTTAAAGCCCCCTTTTCTAACTTAACGGAAGGTGGGGGGAAGTAACAGCCAAAACCCGACTTCTTTGCCCCTTTTTTTTGCATATAGAAATACAAAAAGGATTTAGTATAAATTTTTTTTTTAGAAAAACATTGTTACGTAAAATTTTTTTCCCTGGGTCCCCGTTGCCCTTAACTTTTTCTTTTACTTTCAAACCTCAAATTGGGGCCCTTTTGGTTTTTTTTAAGGTAATTAAAAGTTCAAGGGTTTTTTTATTTTTGAAATAAAATGAAACAGACTTTGCAATCAGACCCTTTTTTATTGTTCTTCTTTTATTATAAAATGTTATAAAGACGATTCGGCAAATTCCCTTTGGGGGAAAACTATATACACTTTGGGGAAATATGTTTTTTTTTAGAAATACACTCAAAATGGAAAAGGGAAAAAAAAGATTAAAATTGTAGTATTTTTTAATGCACTAAACCCAAAACTTTGTTATCCAGCTTTTTTTTTTTTTTCCAAGCCCAAAAAACCTTGTCCCCTGCCCGCCGACGATACTGCAAGATGGAGATAATCAATTTTCTGGCCAAGTTTTTTTTTTTTGTTGGCCTTCATAGCGAAATCCCTTTCGATTAAGAAACCCCTAATTTTTGCGCCCGGGAACGCACAATATACATACAAAAGTTCTTTTGGGGAAAGCAAATGATTTTTTTTAATGTTTTGTGGTTTTTACAGTTGGCCTGTTACAAAAGAACCAAGGGTTTTTTTTTTCCAATGTAAATTAACTTTTGCCCCCCTCATGTTTAAAGAAAGCAAAAAAAATTTTTTCCCCCTTATTCTCGGAAAAATTCTTTCATTAATAAACAATAAAAAACTGGCGGAAGTCCCCCCAAACCTTATTATTAATTTCTTAATAATTAAACTCAGTAAAAAAAATAATAGCAGTCAAGTAAAAAACCTTAATTAGTTGGGTTTGGAAAAACCCGGAGTTTGGCAGGTTGTTTTTTACTGTTCGAACCAATTTGGGATACCCTCTTGAACCCCTATTTCCCCCTACAAACTTTTTTTTCCCCTATTTTTTAAGTCCCCTTATCGAAGCCTTTGAAAAATTGCCGCGAAAAATAATTTATTTACGAAAATTTTTTTTTGGAAGGGATTAAAAGTGGGGGTTTTTTTTTTAGGTTTTCCCCCCCTCATACGAAACCCCCCTGCGAAAGGCTTTAAGAAAATTCATGACAATTTTACAAAACGGGAGGATTTTGTGGGGGAGCAAAAAAAAAAGTTTTTTTGGGTACTTTCCCTGTTTGGGGGCAAAGGCCATTTCACAAAACTTTCTGGTCCCCCTGAAATCCGCACCCTTAGCGCTTTGGCGTTTGGGAAGGCATTTAAAATGGCCCACTTGGACGAAAAATTCATTATTTTCTTGGGGCCTAGTTTTTTTTTTAAACTTAAAAGAAAAATTAATAAACATTGTTACCCCACAATCTTTGGGAAAAAAATGCCCAATCGAAAGGGGAAAATGTCAATTAATGGTGGAAACAAGGTTTTTTTAAAAGTTTGCCTACATAATTACCAACTCAATATTTTTTTCTGTTCGTGTTTTTTTTTTCTTTTAAGTTATAGATGAATAGAGCCCAAATGCTTCAAGAAACATCTCGAGTTTTTATCCGTGTGATCGTTACAATTAAATGGAGGGATGGTTATAGCGTCTAGGACAACTGTGCAAATTACAAACATATAACTTTTTAGCATGTTTATTATTAAATTTATTTAGGTACATATAGCTATTGGCGGTTTTATTCATATATGCTTAAGGTCAGCCAATTTTGTTATGTCTTAATTTAATTTTGATCTCTTATATAAGGGTGTGTTTTGGTTTTAATTTAATAGATAGCTTAGTAGGATGTAGAATTATAGAATAATCTAATTTTAAGTGTTATAGATTTCGTTTGGTAAGAGTAGCTTATTAGGCCAGCTGTGTGATGGATAGATTATTATATCATTAGTGTTCGTTCCACCAGGATGGAACCATCACATAGACTGTTGCGACAGGCAGACTCCGTAGAAACAATGGTAAGGTATCATTTACTTAAAATACCAATCCTTTATATAATACTTTATATATAAATTATATATATGTCATTATATAATTTATCTCATCTATACCCTACGTTATTGCAGACGCAACCTCGAAACCCTACCGCTGCCCTTACGATCCGCCGTCACGACCTTACCGTCGTGCCCCCGTAACCTCTCATACATCCTACCGTGATCTTACGCTAGGTAACGTAATTAGAATTTAGAAAAAAATTATCATGTATATTTTAAATGTTTGGTAGGATGCGAAATTATTATTTTATATTATGATTATTAGATAATTTGAATGATAGTACAATCCATATAGTAATGCAGTTATCATACTATTTATGATGTTTTTTTGTATTTTAATAACTACCAGCTACATTAAGACGTTTTTAATGTATACCAAACACTTTTATAAAGAATCAGTTAGATTGATCAATCGCTAGATATTAAAAGGATAAGCTAGATACGCATACTCAAGCTTCGAACAGCTAGATTTATTTAGAAGCTAAGCGAGCCTAGGGGGACCAAACCAACCATAGTGTTGTATGATTTGCTCAAAAAACGATAAAATCGAAGGGCGGCTTGAAAACTCGCCATACGTCATCTCAAAAAAGTTTGAAGAAAAGAAAAGGAGTGGATAAATTTTTGTAATTATTTATAGTATATTATATAATAATACTGAAATATATAATTATCATATAAGCTGATATAAGTATATGATCGTTAATAAGTGTATACTAAATGAAATATAATCACCAATTAATATATAGTGAACTGGTGTAATATTGATCGTATAAATGGTATTTTCGATCCGATACATATAGAGGTCACGCAGAGGTCACGCTACGGACCTGTACAAGTTCGCTAGTCGCAAGTTGTAGAAAATATCTTGAACATCTAATTGTAGATATATTTACAGTGATTTTTTTGAAATTATCTAAAAAATTTTGCTCGTAACAAGTCCATTTTTGTTTGACTGTTATAACAAATAAATCTAGAAGTAACACCTATTAATTCCATTAATCAATAAGATTTAGTCTTTCGATTTGGACAGATACAAAACTTGGATTATTAATTAGAAGTACATAAAAAATAAATCTCCCACTTTCTTGCAATAGTATTTATGGAATTGGAACATAAGACTTCTGCTTCATAAAGGAAAGGCTTTACTATCCGTCTTATGCTATATATTGCAGCGATTTTAAGTCAGCTTCTTATTTGAATTTCAACGTTGTTGGGCTGAGCAGGAGGAACTTCGACAGAAATGAGCCATGTCCAGAGAGCTAATTGTGTGGAGCATGACTATTATGATTTGCGTAGAGGACGCTGCCATGCTAAAATGATTAGTGCAGTTCTAACTTGCAAAATTCCTAATTAAAGTTAATTTCTAATAATTTTTTTCTGTTTAGATGATTAATATATATATATATATATATAACTGTTCTATCAAAAGCGTTATATTACATGGCATTTTAAATAGATTTTGATATGCTATGTGGTATATACTCTTATTCTGAAAGAACTATATTGTATTTGTATTAATTGGTAGTAATTATTATAAAGTCATGTAACGTTATTTTAAAAAAAAATAAAAATTTAATATAATACTAATAAAATAATATTTATAAAATAATTTAACCATGAATATTAATATTAATATAATATAATTGTAAATTATTAGTATGTAAATATTTATTTTATAATAAATTTTATTTATATAATAAATTGATTCATATATTAAGTATAATATATGTGGTGTGGTGTGTGATTTGAGGGAATATACCACCCATATTCATGCACTCTTTAAGAATGAATTTTATATATGATAAGTATTAATGATTTTCTTACTCTTATAACATATACCAATAAAATATAGTATGAGATAAAATTCTATCAGATAATACATGAATTTATAATATAAAATATATAATAAAATTAAAAAGAAACAATGTGCATGTGATAGCGCTCCGTTTCGTAACTTTGTGCAAATCAGTACCGCGACAACGTATTTTTTCAAGAGGCAGAATTTTGCTTTATTTATTTTTTTTTTTAACGATAAGGTAAGACCTTCCAAAAAGTATTTTGGAGAAGGGACGCATTTATAAACCCGCTGAATATAAGAAGGTGATACGCAATTTCTATCCCACGAGTTTAAAATGTTTTAGTTATTATTATTATTATATTATTATTATTATATAAGAATATTTATATATATACTATATAATATAGTATATATAGTTTAATTATGATTATTAGCATTATTATGTAAGAACTAATATCCGTATAAACTAGCTATTTCATAATATTCTTAGGCAAAATCCTTAAATATCCGCAAACTCGTCTATCGTCACTGACCAACGAGGAGCAACCAATGCTATGCTTCCTAGTAGCAGTACCACCGTCGTCTAAATGCCAAAATAAAGAGAAAACCTATAAGGTAACACCCGGTGGATCATCTCATGTCGATTTAATTCCGTTTGCTGAGTTGATTTCAGAACGATTCTACTCATTCTAAGGCTCTCCTCGTGTTCTCGCGGCAAATAGAGTCCATGGACAGGCACCGCGCCGCATCGCGCTCGAGTGAATCACGACCATCCAGGTCACGCCAGGGTCGGCCTTTCGTCCCGGCCTGCCAGGCTCAATCGCACGTGGCATGCCCAGAAGCGGCGTCCAACGATACGTTCCATCTGACGGCTGTCTGCTCTCATCAAACCGCGCCATTTGGCGGAATTCCTCTACCGACGGTAAACTGCCCTTCAGCTCTGTCATAGATCCTGACCGGAACGCTGCCGCAGCTTCACATCCGGCTCGTATCCGTCCCCGGTCTGGGTGCTGGGCGGCCATAGCAGCACGTAGCGGATTGATCGCCAAATGCTCCCGTGGGGGAACCGGAACAGACACGCCGGCGCTGCTGGTCGGCAGTCTATACACCTGTGCCCGCTGATCTCGCTCCTTGGTGGCGTAGTAGAATGTCTGCCGTCGTCTAGCAAGGAGTGGCTGGCTCTGAGTATTCCGGATGACATAATCTGCGTTCTCCAGCAGTGCCAAATGGAACAGTTGGGTCGCGCGAGTGGCTGTTTGCAAAGGTGTGCAACGATCTTTCGGTTCCTCGGAAACAGCAGCTGAAATTGATGGCCAGACAAATGTTAAAACGCCTCCAACTGCTCCTCCAAACGAAGGTAGCCTGACACGACTGGCAATCCGTTGTTACGGTAGACAGCTTCTCCCCCCGCGTTTTTTTGGGGTACGCTTTCTGCATCCCAAGTTTTCTAGCAGTTTCTTTTTTCGGAATCTCATACTTCATTCAATTCTTTTTCTTTAAATTTATCTTTACAATACGTCAAGTATATGTAGGACTACTTAGTGTGTCTAGATAACACATAAATATGTTACAAACGAAGTCTTGAAGCAAAAGCTCTAGGTGGTATGTCGATATTCATGTATGAACTTATGGAATCTGTGAGATGAGTAAGGCCTTCAATTTGCGCAGGTCTGAGGGGTTTTGATAATGATGCTTATGTTCTTTTTGAGAATAGACTGAGTTCTTGAATAGATGCTTGATGTTGACTTGTTCAACAAAGAGAAACTTGAGCTTTTCTGTTTTTAAACAATTCGGGTTGTTGAAAGTTGAAGAAAGAGAATCATGGAGTAGAGTGGAGCATTAGCTTCAGTCTAGTCTATGTTAGTAGGAAATCGACATTTTTGCATTTGCTTAAATGTCAAATTCTATGGATCACGGATTGTGCATTTTGGCTTAGACAATCTTCAGACGCAAGTCTGTGAGAAGTGCTTCAAGCTCAGAGGCACTTATGCTGTTCCTTCAGACATTTACTGGAGTAACTGTAGTTTAGATTCTGAGCACCATTGGAGTCCTTAACCATGCAACCTTGTAACCTTGTGCCCGCAACAATGGTTGTGGATCATGATGGTAATTTTGTTACTATCCCATAACCTTAAACACTCATCTTGTAATGTCATTCATCAAACCTTGGTTGATGAGACCCATGAAAGTGTGGTTGTCTTTCTCAATGTGCCAAGCCATCAGAGATAGGCTTCTTAGTAATTCCAATAATTGAAGCCTGTTTTGGTTTATCTGTCGATGACATGTTTTTAAGAAGAAATTGCGCTATTAAATTCAAGTTAAAAATTATAATTGATGGAGTTGGATATTTAGGTATCTAATCACATCTAGGAGCTTACAACGTTTCAGGCATTTAGGTTAACACTTACCAAGGTTATGAATCCTGTAAGCTATAGAGATTTTTAAGTCCAGATTTTTGCCCCTAATTTTCTTATTGCATTCGTTTGTCGGTATGTTATACTGTAACACAGAATTGGCACTTTTTTGTTCCAACCAAGGATTTTTGGTCTATTGGATGAAGTTTTGCGGCACACAACTGAGTGTTTACTTCTGATCAGAAAAGGGCGGAGATTTCACAGAGATGCCAAATGAAGGGACTGCTGTTTCAAAGCCCTTGAAACAGAAAACTACCAAGGCAGATAGGCGTGCTATACAAGAAGCTCAACGGGCTGCAAAAGCTGCAGCTAAGGAGGCTGGTATCTATGTTCAGTACTTAATGTTATAACTTGAGAGTACATTCGATTTAAGTCTGTCTTTGCGCTTCTGTTAAAGTTTCTGAGCTCTTGCATTGGTTCTTAAAATATTTACTGCGTACTTTTGCTTCGACTTCTTTTTATGTTTTTTGCAGTCATATTTCTTTTCAGCTTACAAGTCTAGAGCCTGTACTGTTACTTGATAAATATAGGGTGATGTGACCCCTTCTGCTTTTGTGTCAAGTGGGAGTCTTTTTAATGCAAGTCTTTAAACTGTTAAGACTTCCTTTTCCAAGGCCACATATTTCCATGTCTTTTCTTAGTAAAAAAGTTTTTCAACCACGGGCCTCCATGTATCTTATTCCTTGTGTGTCCTTGTGTGAAGATTTATGGAAATTATTGTGGAAGAGGAGATATCCCAAATATAGGTTAACATGGAAACACTCAAAAACAAGGAGCAGCAGCAAGATGAGAAATTAGTAATATAATTTCAGTATCATTATATGTAGTCTTGGCTTTAAATTTATTGATGCTTATAGATTGAGGAAAATAGTCCTTAATCAGAGGTTTCGCACTCCAATTCCACGTGTAGTTTAACATCACATGACAAATTTGATAGAAAAAGGTTGAATCTATTTTAATATCTTGTTCGAAACTGCATAAATATTTTGTTGATTCACAAAGATTGACAATCTATTTACTCGAAAGCTAAACATCTACCATTCAAAACCTAGATTTAGGGTGCCCTACCTCCCTACTTTAGGTTTTCTTGAATTTTGTTCTTTACATTTGATTATAGATTAATCAGGTTCAAGGACTATGATTGTCTAGAAGAATAGAAACCCTTGGTCTTGTCATTCATGCTAGGCATTCTTTACCACCACAATGTAACGTATGTTCAAGTTATGTACATATGAATTTTATTAACACTGTATTCCAAAACTTTTAACAACATATTCTAATTTCTCCTGGTAGATTTTACTTGGGTTTGGCATTCTATGCTTCCTGAATAAGCTTATGCCCGTTTTAATTCTCATGTATAATGTTGAATTTTGTTATGTTCAGAACTGGTCAAGGTACACATGCTTCACTTGTTTCCTAAAGTTGCTTATTCTTGCTGTAAATGATCAAAATGAATTTTTAGTTTTTATTTTTTACCTTGATCGCTTGATGTTAGATGTTGTGCCTCTGCTTCTAATTAGATTTGTTGGCGCTGTCAGCATTATTGTCCATATACTTTGACTTTGTTTGAAGTGGTAAGCTTACCTCATCTTGCAGCATCTGCATCTGGAAAACTAGGCAAGGGTGAGAAGGCTTCTGCACAAAAGGATGTAAATCAGGCTGCATTGGTGGTTCCTGCTCCTGAAAAGAAGCCTGTTGATCGTGCTTCCGAGAAGGATAGAAAGAAAGATGTTCCTCACCCTCGTATGCAATTTGATGATAAGCATCGTGTTGAAAAAGCTAAGAGGCGTGCTGTAGTTCATCAGCCTGAAGCTAGGAACATAGTTGAGTTGTTTAGGCACTTGCCTCAGTATTTGCATGGGACACAAATACCGGATCTTCAAGCGAAATTTTTTCAACTTGATCCTTTACACCCTTCAGTTTACAAGGTATGTATTTATTCACATTTCTTTCTTTGAATGTCACATTAGTTTGTTGAAATCTGTTTTTGCTGTGTGGATTAAGTCAATATCTAGCATGAAGTTAAATGCTTGTGTGCTTAAAGATTTGCTGCCATACAATTATACCCATGCATCTATGTTGCAACACAATTTCAGATTTTCTGATCTATAATCATGTGTACTTGCAATGTGGGCACTACTATGTCGATCTCTAGACATTTTTTCTTTATCATTATGCATGAACCTTATATGCAGATTCACTGCACTGTACAGTTAATACCACTTGGAATATTTTTTTTTTATTTTTTTTTATAGTGCATTAAAACGCTCTTCTAGATGCTTTTCTAAGTGACAGAAAAAACTTCGACAAGCTTGATATTGGACGATATACAGAATTATGATTCTGATGATTCTTGGTTATCTAGTCGCTGATTAGTTGCAAAGTTGCCTTTTTCTTTTGCATCACACTGCAATACTATTGTAAAGATTCCCTCTTTCCCCTTCTCTTCCTTTATGAAGATATACTAAATTAAGTTGGGTATTTTGATGCAAATTGATAGGTTGGACTTCAGTATCTGGTTGGAGAGATAACTGGTGGAAATTCTCGTTGCATAGCTATGCTTTTAGCATTCCAAGAGGCGATTAAAGACTATTCTTCTACTCCTGAAAAATATTCTGCTCATGATTTAACAGCAAAAATTGGTAGCTATGTATCATTCTTGATAGAGTGTAGACCTCTCTCAATAAGCATGGGAAACGCTATCAGGTTCCTAAAGAGTCGTATTCGCAGTCTACCAGAGAATCTGTCAGAGTCAGAAGCAAAATCCACTCTTATATCTGATATCAATCATTTTATAAATGAAAAGATAGTGCTTGCAGATAAGGTCATAGTCAGGCATGCATTTTCAAAAATTAGGGATGGTGATGTCTTGTTGACATATGGGTCACCTTCAGTTGTTGAAATGGTACTGACATTTGCTCATGAACAAGGAAAAAAATTCAGAGTTGTTGTAGTTGATTCACGCCCAAAGCTTGAAGGACAGGCGTTGCTGCGTAGACTAGTAACCAAAGGCCTTAACTGTACATATACACACATAAATGGTATCTCATATATCATGCATGAAGTCACACGTGTTTTCCTTGGTGCATCTTCAATTCTATCCAATGGAACGGTTTACTCGAGAGTTGGAACAGCTGGTGTAGCTATGGTTGCCAATGCTTTTAAAGTTCCAGTTATAGTATGTTGCGAAGCATATAAATTCCACGAAAGGGTACAGCTTGATTCAATATGCTCAAACGAACTTGGTATTTCTTTAAATATTTTCCTACTTAATTTCATATCTTTTATTTTATTTACTTTGTGCAAACAAGTACAAATTTTTTGGAATCTTTTCTAGGTGACCCGGACGTAATTTCGAAGATTCTTGGTAGGAAAGAGTTGAATCATTTAGATAATTGGGCTAACAATGAGAACCTCCAACTTTTAAATCTGACGTACGTATCATGTATCTGCTATCTGCATTAATTTCAATGGTCATGGTTGCCATCTTATTTTTCCACTAGCTAATTAAATGTTTGTCTTGGCAGTTACGATGCAACCCCCTCTGACTATGTCTCGATGGTTATTACAGATTACGGAATGGTGAGTCACCTTTATGAGCTTGAACTCTATGAAGTTCTTCTATTAAAGTGTTTTCTTATAGCAATCGATTAATTGACTATTATAATGTAGTTTCTGCGACTGAACGCATGGGAGCCCTTGTTGTAAGAATGTAGCTTCTGTCATTATTGACAGTGTTATATATATATATATATAATATAATATATATATATATCACGATAATATATATATATATATTATATATATATATATATATATATATATATATATTTCCAGCCATGCTTTAATGTGTTATGAACCGGACTCGGATCGGCTTCACCTTTCGGCAAGTCCGGGCGCGGCGAAGATAAGACACGGCGGTCTGGTGGCGGCTCTACAAACTACAACTACAAACTATTGTGACTAAAATTACTATGTTTCTTCCCTTCTGAAAAGTAAGAAATACATCAAGTATTTATAGAGGCTAGCCCTCCAAGATCCTACCAAATTCTCCTAAACATTCTCCTAAAATATCTCCTAAATTAACTCCTAAATATCCTCCTAAAATAACTTCTAAATATTCTCTTCTAAATAATCTCTTTCCCAATATAAGTATTCTCCTAAATTCTCTCCAAATAAAGCTCATAATATAATTATGCAGGAAATCCTAATATCTGGAATTAAAAATCAGCACATTGCAACGGCAGCGAGGGTGTAGGACCGATTGCTCTTATTCCAATTTGTTATGAACCGACTCGAAGCGGCTCACGTCGGCGGCCCGGAAGCGGCGAAGAAGACACCGGCCGCCCGGTGGCGGTTCTACAGACTACAACTACAAACTATTGTGACTAAAATTGCTATATTTCTTCCCTTCTGAAAAATAAGGAATATATAGAGTATTTATAGAGGCTAGCCCTCCAAGATCCTACCAAATTCTCCTAAAATTCCTCCTATAATATATTCTAAAATAACTTCTAAATATCCTCCTCTAAATAATATATTTCCTAATACAAGTATTCTCCTAAATTCTCTCCAAATAAAGTTCCTAATATAATTATGTAGGAAACTCTAATCTCTGACTCAATCTTAGATCTGTATCTTATGATAGGTTGGACCCCTTCGATCCCGTACATAACATAGGGATGGGCTTTTGATTTGCTTGGCCACCTGGTGGTACCTCAGAATAAGAGACTGCGTTCGCGGCTTCTTTATGAATGCCCCAACTCTCGGATTGGTGCCATACAGGTTAGTTCCGGACATACAAATGACTGTCGCAGACATGTTATTTCCCTGCGACACCCTTTCACAGCCCCGCTCATTGTAGAGATTTTCGCTCGGGAGATTGTATGGCTACATGGAATTCCTAAGACTATAGTTTCGGATAGGGACAAAATCTTCATGAGTCACTTTTGGTGAGATTTACATCAATTTCAGGGCACCACGTTGCACCATAGCACCGCATACCACGCGTAAACAGATGGGCAAACGGAGGTGCTTAATCGTTGTTTGGAGACTTATCTACGCTGTTTTACAGGAGAAAATCCTAAGTGGCGCCAATTTTTACATTGGGCGGAATATTCATATAACACTAGTTTCCATACAGCGACAGGGGTCACACCATATGAAGTGGTCTATGGCCGACCACCACCTACTCTTTTAAGTTTCGCAACAGGGGCATACAAGGTCGATGCGGCTAAACGTTAGATATGGGAACGAGATGCAATAATCAGAGACTTGCAACATCTCGTAACGGCATAAATCGTATGAAACAAATGTATGACAAGCGACATAGAAACAAAGAATACAATGTTGGGGACAAAGTACTTCTTAAATTAAAACCATATCATCAAGCATCGGTCGCGAAAAGACGGAACAACAAACTGCGTTACCGTTACTTTGGCCCTTTTGAAGTAATTGGAATAGTAGGAGCCGTCGTGTACCGTCTACAACTTCCTCCAGGGAGTCATATCCATAATGTCTTCCATCTTTCGCAGCTCAAAGACGCAATAGGCTTTCACTGCGAGGTACAAATTGAGTTGCGTCCATTTTCTTCATCGGGGCAACTGGAGCGTTAACTGGGGGCTATCTTAGCCTCCAGGCAGGTGCACAGAGGAACTAGGAACTTCAAGGAACTTCTAGTCTCATGGAAGGGCCTTCCGGAGTCCAAAGCAACATGGAAGATGCACAAGAAATGCAGCAACGTTTCAACCTCAAGGGCGAGATTCATTCTGATGGGGGTGGGATAGATGTGTCTGCTCCAGAACCTCCAAGCCAAACAGGACAAATAGGCTTCTATTGGTCTACCGCCGTTGACGGGCAAACGGCAAGGAGTCATTTCAAGGTCCGCAGTAAACAAACTAGATAGCTCAGTTACTGGAGGAGATCTGGGGGAGATTTAAAAGTTGCAATTCTATATTAGTTGATATAATTCTAGTTAGAGAATTTAAAGGGGAAGAAGTTGTTATACAGTTACCATGTATGGTTACCAGCAGGACTTAGTATTGCTATAAATACTTATGTAAATTACTAGTAATTTGTAGCTTAGTTACCCTAGTCTAACATGCTCCTTAGAGGCAATCTTATAGCTTTTGCCAGTTCTATGTCTTTGTGTTGGTACTACTTTTAGAATTGTGTAGGATCGAATTCAACCTTAGTATTGACTAAGGTAAATCAAAAGGGTCATGTTTAACCCCAACGGTGTATCACGGTATCAGAAAAGTTCAAGTAGAAAAGATAAGCCCGATGGTGCATTCTATAACTACTGTCTTAGTCTCTTAGAAGAGAGTGAGGTAATGCAGTGCTCCTTAGAGGCACTCTTGAAGCTTTTACCAAGTATGTGTTTCTGTGTTGATACTACTTTTAGAATTGCATAAGATTAAATTCAACGATAGTGTTGACTAAGGTAAATCAAAATGTCAAGGTTAACAATAATGGTGTACTGCAGTATCAGACAAGGACGAGTAGAAAAGATAATCCCCAATGGTGCATTCTTCTGTATGCTATGTTGATGCAGTTTAGTCTATTCTTTCATTATAATCTTCTATATGCTATATAGATGCAGTTTAGTTGTAATACTTCATTGAAACCTATAATTTATTTAAGGATGCTTACAAGTAAAAGTCTGTTGTGTCATTTAGCATTTTTCTGCAGATCACCAATATTGCCTGTTTTGGAATGTCTTATTTACACTTAATCATCATTAGCAACTAGGATCAACATTTCTCATCAAGTAGCCTTACTTTGGGTTTAGATATCATGTGTTCTTGCTTAAGGCTAGTATAACTTATTGGATTATGTGTTTTTCCGCATCTTGTCTTTTAAGTAAGGCTTCGTGATATTTGCCAATATCCTTAGTTTGGTAATTTTAGTTAGAGAATACATCCTAGATTTTCTCTTTCCCTTTCTCTGGCAAGTCAAGGTGAGTTCCAGATATGAGCTGTAATTGCTAATTTCTATCTTATTCTATATGGAACATGTACAATTTTGAAATTCAATAGCTAATAGTGGTTTTTGCCAACCTAAGCGTCTACTGCTTATCAGCTAGTAACTCTTTTGGACTGGTATCTTTACCTGTTCAAGAATTATCACTACGATTGAGACAGTTTGTTTTGAACTCTGCATTTCTCCTTACTCGTGTATTATATTTCCCGATGACATGTGATCGGATAGTTATCAATCAATTTGCCATTATTAAATGATACAATCATTTATAATTGACATGGAGTTTAAATGATGGCATCCATCCCTCAACAGGTTGATAAACAATGCTGGTTATACCAAAATGAATTAAGTTATTTTTACATTTTCAGATTTTCGTAATATTAGAAACCGTGTCTTCTGGCCATATATTTGCTGGCTGAATTAGAATGTCTTGCGTCAGCAAAGCTGTTTGGGTCGTACGTTTACCTACTTGTAAGGCTTGTCATTTTCCACCAAGTGGTTCGTTATTGTGAAGTTGTCTAGCTCCAGAACTTGCAAAATGTTTTTTTTTTTTGTTGATTATTCGAAAGTTGTTAAGACTGAGTTTTTTTTTTAATTTATTTTTTTTACTGAGAACTTTCTCTTTTGCAGCTTCCGCCCACTAGCGTGCCAGTTATTGTACGTGAATATAGAAGAGAAAAGTTCTGGGTTTAGGGATTTCTATTTCCAGTTGGAGATACGATTCTTTCTCGACATGTTGAATTTTTTATGGTAAGTGTTATTTGCTCCAATATGGCTTAATGATAAAAGGTTATGTCTGTTTTTAGTGCAATGTGGTGTGAAAGTGTGAACATTTTCTCCGTGAAGAGTGCAATTGTCTTGCCTCTCAGGACAATTTCGGAAGAGTCGTAGTTTAAAAGTTTTGGTCTCTGCTTGTGATGTTGTCGAACCGTAATTGGAATAAATTTTCTTGCTGCTGCATTTGCAGTTTGCGCATAATACTTTCTTATTCTGTAGTTGTTTCGAAGTTGTTTCGGCATCATTGACTGCCACTTTTTCTTTAATTGTCTAGAAACAGACTAACAAAAAAAAAAAAAAAAAACATTTTTCTTAAAATGTGATTTTGGTTGGTTCCTTTTCATTTCTCTTTTTGGTATTCTATTCAGTATATCTATCACATTGGTCGTATCTTACCAAATCTATTGAAGTACTCTCTAGAAAATAAAGTTATATAAAGTGCTACTGCTTCACATTACCTCTGTTGCTGCACCGCTCATTACCAGTTACGCTTTAGTATTAAATGATGCCGACAGATGCATGAAATCTTGAATATAGTTGAGCAGCTTTCGCTGTGATCAGGCCCGTCGTAGCTCTTGTGGGGGCCTGTAATTATGAGTTCTCTGGCCTTTGCTACCAAAGGTGGCCCCACCTATATTTATATCTTAGAAATTATTGCCTATTGTTTCAGACATTGTAATAACAGTTTATGAGTTTTAAAGGCCCATGTTCGTGTGTAGAAGTCAGCACTTTCTTTTATTGAGAACAAAGTCGTAGAAGATAAGAATTATCCGTTTTTGTAACTCATATATTATGTGAAGGTGGTTCTGGGACCAGCTAGAGAAAATAGACAGGATCTAAGTTGTAGATTTTACCTCTTTTAAAAGTAGTTTAGTTCTTTGAGTATTTTAATGGCCACTGGAACGCTGTTCTGGCTTTGCACATTTTTGTCAGCCTATTTTTAAATGGATGAAGATTTGGAGATAATTGCCTGGTCCTTCCCAACGTGATGGTTTTGGAAATACTGGACCACATTCTTACTCAAGCGCCTCTAAGAGGAAGTGAAAGTATTGTTTCTTTTCCTTCGTTTTTGGTGAATTTAATTCCTCTATCCCGATCACAATTCGAATTTCTATTTTATTTTCTGATTAATGACATGTGTAAAAAGAAGATTTAATATACAAACAAAATAAATAAGAAATATTATATATTTATCATTCATTGAGATGCAAGATTTTATAGAAAATGGGACTGGCTCTTTATTTTCTTCTACTTGTAGGTTACCAAGCTGCAATCATCTCCCTGTAGATGATTAAGGTACGGAGGTAATTTGACTTGCTTCTTGAAGTGGCAAAAACACCAAAATCAAGGGAAAAAGAAAAGACTGAAAAAAATGCAACCATAACTGATAGGGAAGGGAAGCCCTCAAACTCTTAAAGATTGCACCTGTTCAGTTTCCTGTTGTGGATGTTAAGTTGCGAGAGATTGATTGCCGCCTCACACCCACCCTAAAAAAGGGGAAGAGAAGAGAGAGAGGGGGGGGTTGGTTTTGGATGAATGGTAGTAATGATTATCTTTGTGGGATCCTCGCATCTCCCTCTCTATATTCATTCTTTACAGATCAATCAGACTGTCCTTTTAGTTTCAGGGAGCCCGCCAGCTACACTACTCTTACTACTGCTACTCCTGCTACTTAGATCTGAAAAAGCTCAACAGTTGAAGTGTCACTAGTTTTTATTTATTATTATTCTAGTTAAACTATAAAAATACCTAACATTAGGTTTTGATAACAATATTAAGTTATAAATATATCAAGTTCAAATACATCAATACTAATATTAGTCAAAATTAAGTTAAACTCGAATAGATTAAGATTTACTTATACTTTTTAAGAAAAAAAAAACTCCCCATCTTTTCTTTTAGTGGCTGTTCTCTCTCTCCCTCTCCGTGGCCCCCTCGTCTCAGCTGTTTACACACAAAAGGACAAAAGCTGCTTGCCCACCTCTCTCTCTCTCTCTCTCTCTCTCTCTCTCTCTGTGTTGAAGTTGAAAGCATCAACTACTAAATTATCTGCATTTTTTTATGGTCTATGGTATATAATAATCATATAGGAAGATATAGTTCCTCCAATAACAAAACATTGTGTGGTCGAAAATGGAAGTCGGCAAATCTCCTATGTTGCATGTGCAGTAGTAGTGCACGGACTTGCTTATAATCTAACCCACGCACCCACCAAAATTACTGTTTCTGGTAGCTCATACGTGTTTTTTTTAGCACTAAACAAATTGGAAATTGCTACTATTGTTGGAAATTCCTCCTATATGGAGTAACAGGGCCAAAGGACTGGGCAGGGCACCGGATTCCAGTGGAAAAAACTCTGGAAGCTTCTTGAATAAGCTATTAACTATGGGATTAATGTAAAAAGTTTTCATGTACGCGTCTCTTTCTACTTATTTAGTTCATCTTGATATCACAAATGTTGAAGATATTGTTGGTTGTTTCGCCGGTTAATGTGTTTGCTTGTGAAGTATTTTGTTATAAGGCTAACATGACAATCAAGTATTAGCAGTCTTAATTGGAGGACCTCTAAACCCTCCGTTCGTCAATACCTAATTGGCTCATAAATCTTGAATCTTTTTAAGCTCTGGTGATATTCTACTACTTCTATCAGTTTCACATTGCTTATAAATACGACGGCTGTTGATTGTATTTATTCCCTTGAATGCATCTACTGAAAATGCTATAATTGTGACCAGTTTGGTGGCCATAATTTTAATCTCTGAATCAGCTTATCTCTAAAATTCTTGTATGGCGAGAGATGTAAAATTAGGTGCCTGACTTGAAATTGGAGATGTTGGAACCGACGCAATACACTCCACGTCAACTTCACTTCCGCTGGAAGAGCAGCAGTTAAAACTAGCTTTGACGAACTATAAAACGATCAAGAGTAACGAAGTTACCGCCTTCGAACTACTATGGATAAAGTCAGTGGGTGCGTGGGAATCAGGAAGAGTCAAATGACATGTTGGCAAGATGCTGACGTGGCTTTGTTAAGGGTCTCCTTCTTTTCTGAAAAATTGCTCTATTTGGGCATGTTTCTACCAACAAACAGGATATAAATAGTACTCCCAGTCACACTTGCTACTATAAATCTCCCTCTTCATGACTCCCAAGAATATATAAGAACAATTTATTGAGATACACAGAGAGAGCAGATAGTTGGCCACTGTTAGCAGCCAAAATCAGGGTAGTCCTATAAAAAAGAAAAACTCTTTATCTTTTCTGCAAAAGTATCAAAAAGATGGAGCAACAGCACGCTGAAGTTTCTTCACCACCAATATCGTCATCACCGCCGCCGCTGGAGTCGCCGTCGCTGGAGAACGTCGAGCTGTCTCTTGGTCTCAGCGACGGCGCTGCCGAAGAGGGTGATCAGAGGGACGTGAGGCTATTCCCTTGCCTTTTCTGCAACAAGAAGTTCTTAAAATCTCAGGCGCTCGGTGGACACCAAAACGCCCACAAGAAAGAGCGAAGCTCCGGCTGGAGCTCAAATCTCTACCTTCTCTCCGCAGAGCCGCGCTACAGTTCCGCTCCGTCGATGCCGCCGCCGTTCCCTCTCACTTCCCACGCGCTGAAGCCAGCCATGCCCGCCGACCACTCTGCTGTGGCATACGGTGGTGCTCCGAGGTTCTCCTTTCACTTGCCGTTCATGGGCATAAGCAGCAGCGGCGCAAGATCGTCGGCGATGCACGACATGTACCCCTCGTGCAACGAGACCATGGATCTGCTTAACTGGCAGCGTGGGTCGTACCCGCAGCGCCCGCCACTGGAAACCTCGCCTGAGACCACCAGTGCTGCTGGCATTGAAGCATCTTCGACTTCGTCTTCTTACTTGTCAACGAGTCGCGATGTCATCGTTGATGAGATTGATCTCTCGCTACGATTGTAGTAGTAATAGCTGCGTTATCTTTTGCAGTTTCTGGCGTCTGTGTTTGTGGAAGTAGAAAGTCTGTAGCTTCGAAGCTCACTGTTGGGGTGAAAGCCATATTGATCGATCTCCTGTTTCTTGTACTGTTTGAGATCTTTTTAATAATTTTACTTTAATCGTATTTTTGCAAGCGAGAGAGAGAGAGAGAGAGAGAGAGAGAGAGAGCTGTGAACTGTGTAGTTGTTGGTGGTGCAGTTGTTGAGCAAGAGGACAACATGTCCCTTTCGTTCTCTCGAACGGACTCTCCTTTAAAGAGCTGCTCGCGGCGCTTTGAAACGGTGGGAAAGTTGAGAGAGAGAGAGAGAGAGAGAGAGAGAGAGAGGAGAGAGAGAGAGAGACAGCGCATGTGAAGTTTTGGTGCTTTGTGCTTGTACGACCTCTGAGTTTGGCTGTTAACTCATGTTCCCCACTACTGATAACACCCAACTTCGTAAGGAGCCACAAATATCGTGGCCACCATCATAATCATAAATCATACTCATTGTTAATATTGTTAATTTAATGGGAGTTTATCATTTGATTTGATGTCCTGCAACTTTAATTATAGTTTACATCGACCAATAAGTTAAGATGACAAATAGTTCCCTGTTCTAATAATTAGATGGCTACTACGTAAGAACTATAGCGCGCGGCTATCTGTGTGGTATAGTTTTGAAGAGAATAGACTAAACTCTGATATTCTGTCAACAAATTTCAATTTGTACTGTGAGAGGACTTTATCCCCGTTGTATACACTAGCTTTATACAGTGCAATAGTTAAAAATGTATTTAAATAAAATAAAAATATATTTGTAGTTTTGTATTCATTAATATTTAAATTTACACTTATAGATAATTACTTTCCAATACATTATAATAATAAGTTGAAAGATTTCATTCCTAATATATTTGTACGAATTTTTTAAAGGCAATCTCCAAAGGTGATGAAAGGCAAGTTTAAAGCTAATAGAATGTTCCATATGGAATTACAAAATGACAGAGATCGCTGCATAATAGTTTTGATAACTTAATTATTTATATAAAAATTATTGGGATATTAGCCTTTTATATCCTTCATAAATCTAAATTATCCAAATACACCCCACTAATTTAAAAATGATCTTTTTATATTCTCTTAACCTTCTAAATAACAAAATTATTATTGTCACCTTAACTACTCTCGTTTTTTTAAGAAAAATGACCGAGACAATTTGGTAATTCACAAGGTCAATATGAATATAAAAAGGATTATTTTGAATTTGAAAGATACATTCTGACAAAGTTTGAGTTATTGGAAGAAGGAAAATGGGGCATAAAAAAAAACCAAAAAAAACCAAAAAAAATCAAAACATTCTACGACGCATCACCTCACTAACATATTCACCTACTTCATAAATCTCACCTATCCATCATCCTTAAGACTTTTTTTTTTCTGTAGATCCCATGTCCCCAGCTGAAACTAGAATACTAATCTGTACGGAGCACTTTTTTGACTTTTGTAGCCGGAGAACATTGGAGAGTGTCCGTCGTAGAGGGTACACATGCACGTAGCTGTCAGTGTAATTTTTATAATTAACGAAACAAAAAGTTGAAACTGGATGAAAAAGGTGTCTGAACCTCCGCCCATTCAGTATGACATCCCGCAACCCCTATCATCCTTAGGACTTGTTTACTTTTAGTAGAAAGCGAAAAAGTGAAAAAAAAAATGAGAAACTCACTTTTTCACTTATTTTTGTTTTCTTTAAGAATTTGTTACTTTAAGAGAAAAAATAGAAAAGCAGAAAAGTGAAAAAAATGGTCAGTTTCTTAATTACTTTAAGGGGCTGTTATTTTAAGTGGAAAGTAAGAAAGTGAAAGTAAAATAGTAAAATAAAAAGTGAAAGAAAAATAGTATGAAATTAGCAAAATAAAAAGTGAAAAAAAGTGTTAGGTGGAAAGTGCTTGGAAAGTGGTAAGAAAGTATATTTGAGTTTGTTTTTTTGTTTACACTTAAAAATAAAGTGGAAAAGTAGAACTTTTTATTTACATAGAAATATTTTAATTACATATAAATATACCAGCTTGAAATAAAATGATAAGATTTATTTAAAATTTAATCTATAATTCAAAAAAATAATATTCTTTAATAATAATTAAAAATTAAAATATTTTTTATTTTTTTACTATTATTAATTATTAAACAATATTATTTAGTTTATTGAGCTAATACTATTAGTAATTTTATTTATTTATTTATTTATAAAATAATAAATTATTATAAAAATGAAAAACAGTAAAATAATATATTCATTATTTATTATCAGCTTGCTTGTTTGTTATTTATTAATTTGTATTATTTATTAATTTTTGTGCTTAAAGAATATACAATTTATTAAAATAATAAAACTTTTTATTATTATCTATAAACTAAAATTTATAACATTTGCTAGTTAAAAATATATTAATTCATTTATAATAATATATTAATATTAATTATTTTAGAAAATAATAATTATGAATAACCATCATAAATACTAATGATTCTTATTTTTTTTTTACTTTTTATCTTTTGATGAGAAAGTAAGAAAAAAAATTATATAAAAAATAAAAAGTAAAAAGAAAGTCACTATTACACTTAATCCCACCCTTTTGTACCGCTCCAAATTGCACCACGGTCACTGGTGGATAAACGTGCAGATGAATAGGCAGAGTCCCTAGCAGTGACACTGTTGATTGTGCAATAAATTTGGTAAATTGGAATTTTAGGTAGCTAGTCTGATGGTTCAGCTAGCTATCCTTCTGTAATGAAGACAGTGGCCTCATTTTTATTTTTTTCATTCTTCCGACTAAAGCTATGTAAGTGTGACATAAAAAGTGGTTGAACCAGTGTTAAAAGACTTAAAGAGCTTATATGTGTGTAAACTACTTGTGGATACTTAACTACTGCTATCCCATGTGTTATTGATTTAAGAGATTGTGTCCCAAAACCCAAATTTTGTAAAATATTTTAAAGCATCAACATCTTAGTGAGTTATTTACTAACTCAATAAGACTTTAGAGCTTTAAAATATATATTTAAAAAAATTTATAAAAAAAAGTTTGGTATGCTCTATGATCTTCTATATTATCAAAAAATACTTGCTTAGTAGATAACTTTGAAACATCCTACCAAATTTTTAATAGTCAGTAAAAATTTCAATGTTTTAGAACATCTTATAGATATTTTTCAAATTTTTGGTGTGCTTTATAATATATGTATTCCAGACATTTTTCTAAAAATATTCTAATAAATATTTTAAAACTCTAAAATTTTTATAATCAATAAAACTTTTATTGCTTTAAACAATTTATTTATAGATATTATTTTTCAAAAAATTTAATACAATAATTCAATTGCTTTAAAATTTATTTTTTCATATTTAAAATATTTTTCAAAAATAGTTACATATAAGGATATTTAAGTAATTATAAAAAAGAGTTTATTTAAAATAATTGTAGAAAAGTATTGGCTGATATATAATTATTTATTGTTTTAAAGCATAGGAGAGGACTGTTCGTGGATGTGACAATCAAAAGATGCCCTATTGGGTTACTGTATTTATTGGACAGCTATGTTCTGCTGCCATGCAATGCTCGTTGCATGATTGTTTGTGAACCCAATACAACACTATTCCTAAAAGAGACTATTCACCTGTGTCCTATCAGGAATGATTTGCAGGTTTTCATACTCATTCCCATTCCCATTATATATGACATCTCATCAGAGAAAATATCTCCACATGCGCTCCTTGTCCGTGACTGCGTTAAGGGGTACCCGTATAGCGGACTTCTTGGTGGGGGGCTCCTTAAGGTAGGAGGTGGAATACGGGCCAATCCTGGCCCCCATTGCCTGTTGCTGGTCGGCTTAGTCCGCGTAGGAGGTAGAATACGGGCTGAAGTGCGGACTAGGAGGTAGAATGCGAGCTACTATGGGTGATTGTTGACTCGTATATCAGCTACTACAGGTTAGAGCTACAATCCGTACTAATCGTGCAGGCTCATCTTAGTTCGCAAGTTTTTAATTTTTTCTATATCTTTATAGAAGATTATTCTTTTCTTGAATCTAGTTGCAGGAGCTCTAGCAAAGAGGCCTATTTGCCCCAAAAAAAAAAGGAAAAAAAAAATCTCGTTATAGCTTCATCTTCTACGAGTGTTCATACATATCTATACTTTTTCTTTTTTCCAAATTTTTTATAGCCTTGACATATTCTAATAAAATCTTAGTCAACAATCGAATCCATGACGCCTTGAAACCTCCATCAAGGTTCAAAATGAAACCATCACGTTCTAAGTGAAATCTCTCCAAACCTAAATACAATCACATGGTAACATGACTCAATTTTGGCAATAAATTTATAATTGCTACTGCACTATTTTACTTTTATTTTTTGATGTAGTGGAAAACCTTAGTCTACCATTTACCCTTTCGGCAAGGCCCTTCCAAAACTTCTACATAATGTCCACTCTCAAGAGTCTAGCACTACATATAGAGAATTATGTAGCTAGGTGCCATTGACTTCCAAATCTAGAACTTGGAACATGAGTGAAAGACCCACTCTTCTTCATGTGTAGGGCGACTCACTCTTGTACAATTGGTGTCAGCCACTATCCTCTACTATCAGATGTAGACGGCGTTGTTTCCAGTGTCGATCGCCGACCAGCTTGATCGGCTCAAAAGGAGGTTTTTGTAGGGTCAACGAAGGAGAAATTACGTATGCATATGGTCAAGTGGGACACAGTCACTAAACCTAAGGCGTTGGACAGTTTGGGCTTGAAGTGGTCCAGGAAAATGAATATAGTTTTGTTACCTAAACAGGGGTGGAGATTTATTCGTGAAGATGCAAGCGCTCTAGGTCCGAGTTTTACATCCAGAAAAACTCACGGGGCAGCATTGATGACTTGAAGCTTAAGGCTAGTAGGGGGAGTTCATCTACTTGGAAGGGCATAGTGTCTGCGTGGAACGTAGTAGAGAGAGGTGCATCCTGGAGCCATGGCTATGGATCTGATGTGGGGTGCTGACTGCTGAATGTCCAGAATGTTATTGGATATGCCCCTGGTTAATTTTCAAGGCTTACAGGTACCAACTTATGAATTACAACAACCCGTAAGACACTATTATAATGACCACATTGGTTGGAGATGGGATAAGCTTTCTTACTTGCTACAGCACGCACGCCTCAAACTAAATACCATCCATCTAGCTACAGCTCAAATTTTTTGAAAAGAGTGGATAAAGACTGTAAATGGGAGCTTCCCACTTGGTCAGCTTACAGGTTACTGCTGGAGTCTACATTCCGTTATGAACACATGTGGGATGTAAAGGGCACATGATAAGCTGCTAACGAACCATCTTAAGACTTAAGGCATCTAGAGGGCATTCGGCGGACACGGCTTGCCCTGCCTGCAGGAGAGACCTGAAGACACTATGCATGTGTTAAGAGATTGCAGAGATACCTTTGCTGTGTGGAGGCTTTGTGTCAGTATTAATTACCGGACAACATTTTCCACCTTGGATCTTAAGGAATGATTGCTTTGTTATATGAAAACTGAGGTGGCGATTATGACTGGTTTGGATTGGATGGCTGTGTTTGGCGTTGCTGTGTTAAAACTATGGTTATGGCAGAATAGATTTATCTTTCATGGAGAGGGGCTTCCTATCCAGCAAAAGGTGCAGATTAGTTATGTTGAAGCTGAACTGTATGCGAAGATGTATCCTGATAAGATGGGGGATTCATTACTACAACATACACTTGTTTAGGTAGCTTGGACTCCACCAGATACGGGTGGGTCAAACTTAATTCAGATGGAAATTCTCGAAAGTTTGGGGAAGCAGTAGCCGTGGCGTAATCCGGGACGAACGAGGCTATTGGGTGGGGCCTTTACTATGAACTTGGTAGCTGCTCGGCCATGGAAGCCGAATTGTAGGGTTGCATGCGAAGTTTGCAGCTTGCCTGAGGTGGACTCTCTTCGTCTGATTCAACTATTGAATTCTAAAGAACTTCCTGAGGGTCTTCACGTGAATATGGTATTAGAATGCCATCATTCCAAAATGTCTTTTGTAAAATCTGTAAATACCAAATTATGAATTTTATTATGTTATGTAATTTTGTAATAAACAATTTCAAAATTCTTTGAAACAGGTCAAATATGCTGCTTAAGCAATAGCTCAAAAAAAGATGTTGAAGTATAATTGCATGTTTGCTCCATCTCAAAATCTTTTTCCCAAAAAAGTTTGTACTAACTTTTTTTTGTAAAATAAAATAAAAAACTGTTACTTATATATATATAATTTTTAAAAAATGCCTTATTGTTATTTTTTTGGATGCATTCCCATGATATTATAGTTGTGTCACATCTACAGGATCTTGACTCTCAAAAAGATAACCGGCCTAAACTAGCTCTAGTTAGGTATACATGCGGAGTACATGAACACTACAATTCGTACATTAAACATGGGATAATTTGCTTTAGGCCCTTCACAATTATCAATGACAGTACCTAATACCTATCATAGGAACCACCTCACAAGCCCATGTCGGATGCAAACTGATGCAGTGTCGGGGCAGTACGAACACAGAATAAGAGAATATAATTAGACACATATAAAATACATTTTTTTAAAAAAAAAATAAATACAGTTCAGATACAATAAATATAAATAATAAAAAAATTATATTAAATATTTGAATATATACAAATATAATAGTAATTAATAATAATTATATATATATAGACTATTCTCAGTTCGACCTGAGAATAGTCTTGGTAAGCTAACATCCAAGCTGTTGATCTGCTTGATCTAATGGTTGAGATTTAATTTTAACACTTAATGTGTCGTTAAATACTTAACGGCGTGAATCATTAGTCCGTTAAATATAAAATTAAATCTCAGCCGTTAGATCAGGGGGATCAACGGCTGAGATGTTAGCTTATCAAGATTATTATCAGGTCGAGCTGAGAATTGCATATATATATATATATAATAATAATAATAATAATAATTAGTATAACCATATTTCTAATTATTGATTTACGTTTGTAGTAATTGAGGTCGTAAGTTCGTCTGCTGATTCCATTTATTATTTTTAAATAATTGACAATGGGAGAAAATATTGGCAAGTACATGTCCAGGTACAAAGCTACTAAAAATGCTGTGCATGAGAGCAGATATAGAACATGTTTAACTCCAGCTAGACCTATCCAGGGACCTGCGAGCCTGCAGAAATGGGCCTGCAAAAAATCTGACCTGATCCGAGCCTGAAACATCCTCGTCTTGGCTCTGCCTAAGCCCGAGCCCCCGACCCCAAGAAGACTGGGCTCGGGCTTAAAAATAGTCAGATAACGGCTTGATTTACGAATTTTAGAAAGGTTTTTAATTTTACTTCTTATATTTAACTTATCGTACTAATCTTATTAACATATCGAGCAAAATATTAGTACACTTAGTAGCATCGACCCAGCCTTTTTTAAGATAATTTACAAGTTTAGTTTGACTGAAAAGTAAGTTGTGTGTATTTTAATTTAAAAAAATTCTATTTATTTTTATTTCAAAAACCCGGGCTCCGTTCTCACTTGTTAAAGGTGATGACACCGAATCCTGCTCCAGCCTGCATCGACCCACCCATGAACATATCTAACTGAAACTTTACTATCAATTAAAGTTTTCACTAAATTATGCGAACTTGATGCTCTAGTGTACATGAAGTTTTGTGGGATCCCTTTATTTCCACCCACTACATCTTACTACTATAAAGTACCTAGCTAGTGACCACAATACGTTCTAAACATACTATATATGCAAGTAAGGAAAAGAGATAATTACATGGCAGTCTGCTTTTGTACCGTCAATCAAATAAATCATGCTTGTTTTTAAATCAGCCCATAATAGATATACATAATAAGTATTTTGAAAAAAAAAATTAATACACAAAAAGTTAATTTTTGTTACTCTCTATAACTTGCGTACTCAAAGTTATTTCAAAAGATACATCTAATATGTGTTTTAAGGTTCTAAAATCTTACTGTTAAAAAACCTTTTAAAAACATAAATTACACAGTATATCAAAATTTAATTTTCTCATGCACAAATTTTTATAAAAGATAATTATACATCCGTGTTTTTTTGTTGATATCCTAAATTCAAAAAAAAAAAAACTTTATTCGGGAGACTTTTAGAAAGGCGGAGCTTTTTATTTATTTATTTATTTAAGAATAAATATTATTTGTATTAACTAAAAAAAGATCACAACATCAGCTTCAACTAACATGGAAAAAAAGCACAAGAGTGGAGTTATATGAAAACCTCACTACAAGGATAAGCCTTACTACAAGAAGCGGATTTTTTATTTGAAAACCCAAATAAAAAACCAAAGGATAGGAGATCTAAAATTCACGATCTATCAGTTCGTGGTGTTTTGCGTTCATTGACACATCTGGATGAACTGCAAGGTGCAGTGACTTTATATGGCTAATTTATGTTGGCATGCATGAATGCAAAGCTGCTGCAAAAAGGAACATGGCCTTTTCATATGCTAACGAACAAAATAACCAGTCCCATGCATTCCACATTCAAGCACGTTTTGGTTAGCATTGATACATACGGCGGGCAGAGTACGTTGGTCTTGAATTTACTCACAAATCTGACCTATAAAGTTTAAGACCATGGTATCTATAGATTAAATTTCATACTATTAATAGTTGTGATATATATATATATATATATATATATGTCCCCTGATCATTATTTTTCACGTAATACTATTGTGTTATTTGCATCTTGTGATTCTCTACTTTTCCAACAAGTAGTAAGTCTAGGCATAAGCGACTACAGCTGCTCAATCCTCACCCTTTGGTGAGTGCATGATGGAGATGTTGATTTCATTTTTGTCGGTATACGTGTTAGGAGACGAATAAAAAGAGGCGAAAATAAGTTAGAAAAAAGTATTCTTCAGAATTTCATAACGAACCCAATGTAATCAAAATCATAAATAATATTCCAAGGTATGTGCATATGCACTCTGGAGCACTGTTGTAGTCAGAAATTCTGAAAAATAGCTGTGCTCATATAAGTTTGATCATGAAAAAATGGAGGTTAACTTCGAAAATTCACACCTCACGGCCACGGGATAAGTTAGATGCAGTCATTTTAATGCTCATACAAGATAAATGAATGCGTGTATCTTGTGCTCTTTTTTTTCTTTTTTTTTTTTTTTTTTTTTTTTTTTTTTTGAAAAATAGAATGCAAAGTATAGGTAAAAAGCTGTAAATGGGCCGCTCAGAGTATAGTGAATCTAAATTACAGCCCGACTTATCACCAGACTCTCATTTGAACCGACTAGTACATATCTCGTAAGTATAGAAAATAATACAAATCCTGGGATTCTGCGGGGCACTCCGAGCTCTTTCACTTGCATGTTGACTAATATCAGATTTTTTGCATGTTGACAATCTCAGAAATTAAATTCGGCATCAAAATTTTATGAGATAATAAACGATCAATATGTTTTTGGGCTTTTGTTCATCAACTATCAACGTGGCCTCTTGCTGAACTGACGGTCCGTGGAATACAAGTACACTTGGAACCACAAAGTTATAAACCAATAACATGTTTTTGAACTCCTTAATTTCAGGTTGACGATTCAGCCTAATTGCAGCCCACAAAGTTATAGTTGAATGCAAACCACTAAACTGCATTCTTTTTTATGCTCTTGACAGGCCGGCATTCTGACAACTTGCTTAGAGAAAAAATTATAGATAACTTCCTTTTTTTATAAAAAAATATTTTTTAATCCATTATGTTTTTGAATTTAATAATCTGATAATTTTAATATTAGTAATAATTAAGAAGATTAAGAAGAGAAGAAAAGAAGAGGCCTAAGAAGGTTTCAAGAAATGATGGTTTAAATGCTGGAGAGGATAACAAACAAATTATCAATCAGAATATTAGTTCAATTTAAGAGATATATACACTAGAATATTAGTAATTTTAAATTAGAAAGTTATTATTGAATTTGTAAGATGAGAGGTTTAAAAATATTAGGGGGGTAGACTTTGGCGCGAGTGGCACCAAATCCTCTCCCGCGGTAGGGATCATCCGGGTTCAAACTCGGATGGGGGTTAGGGGGTAGACTTGCATGTTTGGCTTAGCCAACACGCCCTAATGGACCCAATTTTTTTTTTTTAAAAGAATATAAAGGTTTATATATATATATATATATATATATATATATATATATATATAAGATTAAGCTAGTATAAATTTTCAAACCGATTGGACTATCAATTTTTGTTAGGATTTGTACATATTAGCCTCTCATCCCACAATAACTTGCAAATCAGTCCTCTGTCTGCCACGTGGCAGCATGACATACAGTCATGTTAGTAGGTGTATGAGCTAATTTGCAAGTTAAAATTAGAAGGATTTTATTTGTCGGAAATTCAAAGTAGAAGCTGATGTATAGTTATTTACTTTTCATTTAAACCAAACACTTGAGAATTTCGAAGACACTGGTCATTATAAGTTCAAATGATTTTAGAAATACTAACCAAAATAGCTCTCTTAAAAAGACCAGTTAGATAATTTCAGATGAAGAGTCGCACCTAAGAAGGAAGCTGACTCCCTTAAAAACTCTTCATTTGAGAAGAACATGCATAAAGCTTTGATATATCATATATGTGAATGCTATTGAGTCTAATTATCTATGTTAGTAGCATAATTTTCAATGTCGATCAGTACAGTCCGTGCCAAATGTCATGTGCATGTTTCGACAGTTGTTGTGATAGCACGTGTCGAAAAATTTAATATTTAATATTTTTTTTTTTAAAAAAAATATATCAGTACGGTCGGTAAGTGGCGAGATTTGGTAATCTGTAATTTTGATATTTTGTGCGAATCATGAAGGAATTGTGCGGATCACGAGTCACGTGTGTGGTGGAGATTGGTTGTGTGTGATTGTTGGATAATTTGTTGGGGGTGAGTAGTTTTTTTCTTATCAAGCAGCTTGTGAGGTTAATTTTTTCCAAGTAATACAACTTTTTTTCTGTCAAAATATCACAATTAGACTAAAATATCATGGTATTGACTATGACTAATACGTAAACTGAATCCAGAATGGGATAATGACGTATCAGTTCCCCATATTGAATTCTTTGGACAGATCACTCTATTTAAAAAATGGACAGATCAGCCCATCCGCTACTGTTTCGGATTTTTTCCGGAAAAAAAATACCTTCGTTTTGCCGAGGCCGAGACACCTATTTAGAAGCATTTTTTGAAAAATATTTGAACATGAAAGTTGTAGATCTCGACGTCGAGATCTACAACTTTCATGTTCAAATGTTTTCCAAAAAAATACTTCTAAATAGGTGTTTTCGGCGTTCAAACTGTTTTAGCGATTTCTAGTCGAGCTGGTTACACTTCGGACCTCAAAAACACCTATTTCAAAGAATTTGTTGGAAAAATGTTCAACATGAAAGTTGTAGATCTCGACGAACAATACTTCTAAATAAATATTTTTGATGTCCGAACTGTTAATGAGTATAGGAATATTTTTGTCCGAAAAAGTTCAAACAGTATTTGAGGGACTGATTTGGTAGGTCTTTAAAATGGGGGACTGATCTGGTACTTTTGAAACCTTATGGGGCTGATATGGTATAAGCCCATCCAGAATTAACTTCTACTATTTTTAATTAATTTTGTATTTGATTGACATCGGCACAAATTCGCCGCCACCCATTAAATTTAACATATAATATTAATTTATATTATTAGTAAAAATTATTTAATAAAAGTTAATTGTTATACTTAAACTACTGCAGAACATTATATTGGTCAATATTACCAATAATATAGATACTATATTTTTTAACAGTACCGATATAGGTACTTAAAACTTAGAAAATGCTAAATCGTCCGACTTATTAATCTGAAAATCGCTCGAACGCGTGAAAAACGTACTTCTCTGTACAATAAAACACGTTTTCTCATATTGGAAAGCGTATTTTTCGCACGTTCGAATGAAATATCGGATTAATGAGTTGGCTGGACAGCATTATCCTAAAACTTAGAAGTTTTGATTGAAACACAGCACATTTTGCATTTGTCTTTCTAGAAGAATTCTCAATAGATGGTCTTGGAATACGGTAGGCAAGATGTCATCCGGTACATTCGCACCCTTTACGCTGCTCGCCAACCCACCATATAAAGGCCCACAGTACCAGAAGAGGATCATGGCCCAGAACTCCCCATCTATCTGTTCAACTCTTTGTCCTTTCCTTCTCTCTCTACTAGTATTGTTTTTTAAAAGACAAGAGTTTGATTTAGTTAGTTAGTAAAATTAAATTATGCGATTCAGATTCCATTACAAAAAAGTTAGGAATTCGAACCTCTAATAAATATTTGTTGAAAGAAGAACTATCGAAATTATTTTATTTCTGAACTAAATTGATCTAATCTGCAATTGAGGTGAAGATTTTAATATTAATTAGTCTTATTATTCCACTACGGTGAGGCTAATCTAGTTCAAAAAGTGAAGTATTTACTGTATCTGTTTTTTTGAAAAAATTTATGTATGCTGAGAATCCGTGGCCTTTCCAAAGTTCTATAACTGTTTAATCCAGTATTTCTTACCAACTGAGCCACCATATTGGTTAGTATTGTTTTTCAGATCAAAGAAAATATAGCATTGTTTTGGTTATTCTCATCTTCTTTATTCGCTATCCACCTTTCTATTAGTCTTCATTTAACAGTTTCCTATCTGTCTTGTTTATCAGACTTGGCACGAACGCAATCACCAACCCGACAAATCCAGAAGCAAATAAACAGGGAGCTCCACAACTTTCCTAATCTCTTTCCTCTCTGTTTGTCCATCAGCCCAATCGGAATATATTATGCAGAGAGTTAGACTCTCATCTCAGAGATCTCCGGTGCAGAAGCTCGGAGATTCCCAGGTAAGTCTCTCACCCAAATTCAGACTCTCACCAACTCCAGATTCAGAAAATACAAGGATTTCATCCACACAATTGATATTCGAGCAAACAATTCCGGGCCTCCCTGATGACTTGGCGTTCAATTGTCTTCTCCGTCTCCCCGTTGCAGCGCACGCGCCGTGCCGCGCTGTTTGCCGGCGGTGGCGTGCTGTGCTGAGCAGCAAGGCCAACTTCTTCTCCCTCCGCCGCCAGTTCAATCTCCGCAGACCATGGCTCTTCGTCTTCGCCTTCCACCGTTGTACCAGCAAGCTGATTTGGCAAGTCCTCGACCTCCACAATCTCACGTGGCACTCCATTCCATCCATGCCATGCCGTCCTCGCGGTGCGTGTCCGCACGGCTTCGGATGCGTCGCTCTGCCCGACGGCGCCGCGCTGCTCGTCTGCGGTGGCCTCATCTCCGACGTCAACTGTCCTCTACAACTCGTCCTCAAATACGATATAGAACTCAACAAGTGGACCGTGATGAGCCAAATGATCACACCGAGATCGTTCTTCGCCGCCGGTGTTATCGACGGCACGGTCTTCGTCGCCGGAGGGTTCAGCTCGGACCAGTTCGAGCTCGACTCCGCGGAGGCGTTTTCCCCGTGCAAAAATGAGTGGCGGCGAGTTGCGAGCATGGGAGCCAACTTGTCTTCCTACGATTCAGCGGTTCTCAATGGGAAGCTTCTTATAACAGAGGGGTGGTCTTGGCCATTCTTATTCTCTCCTAGAGGACAAGTGTATGATCCCAAGACTAATACATGGGAAGCCATGAAATCTGGTCTAAGGGAAGGCTGGACAGGAGTTAGCGTAGTGGTTGAAGGTACTCTCTTCGTGATCTCAGATCATGAGAAGATGAGAATGAAGTTCTACGAAGCAGAATCCGATTCGTGGGAGAATGTCGAAGGCTCGCCGTTACCGGATAAGATAAGAAAGCCGCTAAGTGTGTGCTCTAATGGGTGTAGAATATTCGTCGTCGGGCGAGGGCTTCATGTTGCAGTTGGAAAAATGACAAGACTGAGCTCGAAGAAGAAGAGCTTCTTGATTGAATGGGAGGTTGTAGAAGTTCCAAAGGAATTCTGCGACTTGACGCCCACCAGCAGCCAGGTCCTGTTTGCATGACCACTTGTTTAGTTTTGTATCTTTTTTTGTTTGGAAATTAGAAGCCTTAACTTGAAAATCAGAAAATTGTACAGTTTCAGCTAAATTTTTTGGTTAATGGCTTCTACATCATCCATGCTTACCAAAGCAATTCATAAAGTTGTACTACGAAAATCTGTTCCAATATCTAATATATTATTGGCTAAGATCTCACTTTGAAAACACGCCAGCAAAGCAGAATTATTTTAAAAAATAAGTATATGATTTGTAGAATATTTCAAACAAACAAAATCACTTTTTTTTTCCCGAAATCACAGTTACAACTATATAGTTCATATTGGTAAAAACTTGAAAATTCACTTTTGAGACACAAAGCAAGTTCAAGTTTATGAAAGAAAAACTTTGATGAATAGATCCCCTAAAAGTGTAAACATGGCAGATATAAATAATACCAGGGAAGACCAGACATATTTTTAATCTAGATCTGATCAAAAGGGTCTTAATCTTAGTGGGTGATTAACAAAAAAGATGAATGATAGTTGACATTTTTGTGAAATTAGGTAATTTGTTAGGTGTTTAGATGTTAATGGGATTGATCATGTGCTCGTCTCTGACAGCACGCAAATTCTCAATTTAAAGAGAGATGTTAAACATGATCAATGAATAGGAAAAAATTGAACTGAAATGTATTTTTGCTGCAATTAAAACACTAGAAGAGGAGAGAGAAAACAGAGATACCCGATAACTGGAGAAAGAAACGACTATCCTTGCCAACCATTTTTCCAAGTTCCACCTGCCAAACCACCGTGCAAAAATATTTTATTATATTTTAAAATTTTTAATTAAAAAAAAAAAGTGGTCACCCACATAGTGCGTGGCCACTTAAGTAGTACCGGTGGTGCGACGAAAAAAAAAAAGAAAAATGTTGCGCCCACCGGCGCGACCGGAATTTAAAATCTTGCTACAAACCACGCTCAGTTCAAAATGGGAAACAGAAACATAATACCACCACAGTCATTTCAGGGCGAAGATATAATATAAGTTCAAACTAGGGCGAACCAATGGCGTATTGATTGGAATATTTAACTCAAGCTTCACAATTGTTTTGTAGACTTTAAATCAGTAATTTGATCAGGATAATATCCTTATTACCAAGGTTTTTCGGCATGTATTATCTGTAGGTGTTAGCGTGATAATGCTTTTTAGAAAAAGAAAATTTTTTAATAGGAGCGAATAAAGCACCAACTGTAAGTGCAAAATAGTTAGATTCAAACTTCTACACCCTAGCGACCAAAAATAAAGCCGGCTACATAAACACCACTTAAGAGTAGACGCGGCCAAATTTGATAGTCACTTGTTGTGATTCGATAAAGGCTATGAATTTTCTTGTAATATTTTATTGTCCTGGAAGGGAGGAAGGTACGCATTTTGTTAAGATTTTATTTTTTTCTTGCAGTCTTTGACTTACATTTCTCTAAAAACCTATTTGGTAAATGTTTTTTAAAAGATGACTTTATGCAATCATACTAGCTACACTTATATTTAACTTTAATTTAATCTCTAATTAAGGAAAATTATTCTCTGTCAATTATTTTGCATCATAGAAACTCTTTTTACAAATATATATTTTAGTGAAACTCCAAACTCAATTAGATAAATAGTAGAGTTAGCATTTAGTTGCATATGACATTCCCTTTCCGGATGGTGTTTCACTAGAATCACTACTATACCATGCATTGCTTCCTGCATTTATATACGGAGAAATGTACGTCTCTGATATTAAATAGATATTGTTCATTTCAGGCAATGTAAAACTAAAAATTGCCTTCCAATCTTGGGTCGAACGGTGCGGCCAGCCTTTCAAAAAAGGTTGGTTATGGATTCAAATTTTAGGATTGTTTTGAAATAGAGAATAGGATGTTCGACAAATTTTTAGCCGTATTAACTAAATGTGGTGGCTGGATAATCTATATATTTCATATCTAGCTCGAGGATAGAAAATAGTTTGGAGTTCTATTTCTAACAAATTCAGACCTAATACAGACTGAAGAGTTTCATTAAAAAATTATATCTAATGAATTAATTTGGCCAAAATTTAGTAAATGCCTCTTTACTATATATTTTTGGACATTCATGTCCCTATGCTTATTTTCGTGACTTTCATGCCATTTTACTATTAATTTGGCAACGCAATACCTCTGAAAGTATTTAGGTGTTAATTACGTTGATGCGGCAAATTAAAAAATTAATTTAATAATTAAAAAATTATCAAAATATTCTTATGTATATTAAAAAATAATTAAATAACACTTAATTGGTGCCATATCAGCGTAATTAATATCTAAATACTCTTCAGGGGTATCGCGTTCTCAAATTAATAGTAGAGAGATATGAAAGTCACGAAAATAAGTATAGGAACATGAATACCCAAAGATGTATGGTAGAATGGTATTTACTAAATTTCGACCAATTAAATTTGGTATATATAGCTGAAAAAAATTCATCTAGTTGCCTGATGGAGGAACAAAAATGAAAATCAGGTTGTTTCCATTTGCAAAAGATAGGGTGAGTTTTGAATGAACATTAAGGTAGCTCCAAAGACCTAACAAAGTTGTTGTTTTCTTCTTTTTTAATATATATGGATATAAAATTTAGCCATTTCTTAAAGGTGGCCCTTTAGATTATGACATGCTGTCGGCACACTCGTTATTGAATTAGCCAAGTTAATTGTAGGATACACAAATGGGCTGGAAAATGTTGTTTCTCTGCTTTTGTTTTTATTGGCAAAAAATCATTTCTTTTTGCGTTTTTTTTTTTATTTTTTTTTTATTTTTTAGACCATCCTTCAGGAACTTCCGTAGCAAGATTTTTTTTCTATTTTGTTTGATTAAAGAATTGTATTACAATGTTGTTCATTACATTGTGTTTTACAATTCCAATATTAAAAATTGTTAGGCATAAAAATGTATACAATCGCTCGCCCGAAAACCGCCGTTTTCTTTTAAAAAATTTAATATTATATGCTTTTACAGCAGACAATTAAATTTCTGGATGACGCCCAAATCTACTAAAATAAATTCTTTTGGAATAATTTCGCTATCTACACTTAATACATATTCCTTTTTTTTTAATTGATTTATTAGATTTAGAAATGCTCTGAAATCTTTCAGGAGACATAAATAGAATTTAAAGTTTTTATCTGGCTGAAGGAGTATTTTATTTTTTGGGGAAATCAAAGGAGACTCTTAAAATAACACTTTTCTATATTTTTTAAAAGACAAATATAAAGTTCTTCGTTAGTTTGTGTTCTACAATTTCACAATATTGAAGTTGGTTGAAAAATATATATACAACCTGCCGGTGAAAATTCAGAAAATTAATTTTTTTTTTTTTTCTGTTTTAAGAATAGAATTAAATTTCAGATAAAGTACATAGCTACTAACATTTAAAAAAAAAAAAAACTTTTCGCGAAATATGGGATATTTTCAGAGAGACCATAAAATCTTTTAGGAGACATAGAGATACTAAAATTTTTATGATGATGGTAAAGGACTCTTAATTTCTAGGAAATCTAGAGATCTCTTAAATTTATTGGAGGACCTGTCTAAAAATCTTAGACAATTTTGAAACCTTAAATGTGCTGGAGGACCAATTGAACAATTTAGCCAAATTTTATCTGAAGGATAGAATTGATAGGATGATTTTGTTCCATATATATTACCATTGAAGGAAAGTAAGTTTTTTTTTTTTTGTTTAAATAATCATCGAGCTTGATTTTTATTCCATATTTTGATAAAAATCAGAACAATATGACGTTTTTCCACAACTTATACTTACTGATATTCGAATTACCGACTTATTTTTTATGAGACAAGTCACAATTGTCTTACTATACTATATCCCACCAACAAATTGGATCAATACTGATCGGTGAAAATACAAAAATAAGAGATGATGTCTCAAAACTTATTTAAGATTTTTCAATCGATGTCCGATGAAATTAATTCACCAGCATTCTTGTCATATTGAATTAGTGTTAAATAATCAAAGCCTACATAATGATATATTTGATTGGAATGTTAAATAGATATAGCATTATAACTTATGTTTATGACTAAAAAATAAAGTTCCAATCACTTTTTTCCGGAGTTTTCATCCTCACCGCCAAGCAACCTCCTTATAACCATGTCTATGGATTACAAAACCTTCGGTATAGGAAGGATAGCTAAAAGAAGATAAGGGAGGGAATAAATACTATAACTTTGCGAGTTTTGTTAAATAAACTTGATTCTTTTGACCTTTCGGACTATATAATTTTACATGTTAAGCACATTTGTTGTTTGTTTTTTCCATGCATATTTTTACTTTCACAAGAAATGAGACTAATCTTATTCCAAAAATAAAAATATTTCAAAAAAATTTTTTTCAATAAATATTTAATTCGGGTACGAACTTTTAAAATTTTGCAAATCTCTCAATCCTAAAAATCAACTTTGCTAGTGAACTAACCCAATACTTATCGGTGTTGAACATGATAAGCTTTAAACTAAAGAAAAAGGAAAAGAGAAAAGAACAATGTGATAATTCTTTTACTTGAGAAATAAATGTGATATAAAATCACAAATTAACATTTTCTTTTAAAGTTAAAATCACAATTGTGACATACAAATTCAGTTAACTGAAGTAGGGACACGTACATATCATCTACCCTAACTCCCAAAGAAGCACATGGTATATCTCATCAATCAACCGCCCACAAATCAACGCAAGAAACCCTCCCAAAAAAAAAAAGAAAAGAATATATATATATATATAATTGGATATCAAAATAAATCAACATGATGTGACACTTTTAATAATAATTGATATATAATAAATTTAATTAATCATACTATTAATATAATTTTTTATTCAATACGCATTAATTATATTTAATATATCAATTAAAAATTATCTATATATTTTTTATAACCAATTATTTAAAATTTAAATTACTATAAAAAATAATTATTTTAATAAATTAAGAGGTCAATATGAAAATATATCAATATTTTACATATAAATAAATAGATAAATATATAAAATAGATGATCAAAATCGTTGTACCACGTGATATCTTAAATAACCTCCGATTTATCATTTGCCATTTATTTTTATATCATAAAAAATATAGTATTTATATAACTAAGTTTAAAAATATGAAATCTAGAATTAAATTAATAAAATATAATTATTAATTATTAATTATAATATATAATATAACATTTTTAATTAAATAATTATTAATTTATTTTATAATTATAAAAAATAAAATTATAATTATAATTATTTATATTTATGACTTACATCCGTATATCGCATAAATGCAAAAAATAATATCAGAAAAATCAAACCAGTATTATTCAGTAATTAGCGAAACTGACTAATGAATGACAGTTACAATCTATTTCTCCTAAAAAATATGTCAGAAATTTAAATATATCAAATATTGGTAGAAAGAAACTATCTTCCTATACTATTTTCAATCGAAATATAGAATAGAAATCGAGCTTAAATGTTATAGACTAAAAAAAAAACTTTTGAGACTAGTGTAGACATTTTTTTTTACAAACTAATAGGAGTTTTTTTTGGTCGGAAAAAAAATAATAGGATTTAATGTCATATTTGGTCTACAGTTTTTTTTTTTTTAAATAGTACATTAAGAATTACTGAAATTATTGTGTAAATACATTTTTTTTTAATTTATAATTCAAAGATCTTAATTTTCAAAAAATATAAATTCTAAATTCTAAAAATATAGATATTGTATTAATTTTTCAAAAAATGTATAAACTCTAATTTTTATAAAATTACCGACTTCCGGACGCCGACGACAGTTGATATACAATGAGAAACGCGTGCTCCTCGTGCGCGTCTTCTCTCCCGCCGCTATCTTTTCTTCGCTGTAAACGCGCATATAAAAGAAGTTGAAGTCTCTCTTCCTTCTCTAAACTCGACTTCTCTTCCATATATAACAACGGAAAATAAATCTTGAAGTTCATCACCATCAGCAGAAGATCGAAGAAGGCGACGAAGATATCAGGGAAGAGATTGACAATGGGTGATAGGCTGTGCGACACAGAGCTGACTCTCCGGTTGGGGAGCAGCGTTACAACCGATCATTCGACGAGCTCCGACAGCAATACGAGATCGTGCAGCAGCCATGTTACAATGGCGGAGCAGAAGCAGCAGCAGAAGAATAAGACGATGACTATCGTTTATGGTAGCCAAGTATGCGCCTGCGACGTTACGGAGATCCAGGTACAACTTTGATTTATTCATCCTTCTCCAATGTATATATCCTTTTTTTCTGAGAAAAATAATCTGTACTAACAGTACTATGCTTTGTTAATTTTAAGGTAATATCTTAAGTTTTGAAATAAAGAAGTTTCTTATAATTGCATAAAACTCTAGTTTTTATTGTTATAGACCAATAACATATTTAGCATGGTGTTATCGTTCATATTAAGATGTTTTACCAGCGTTAATATGAAAATAAACACATAATAATCATTTACTATAAATTTGATCATACAGATAACATCCATATTGTACCCGCAAAACTGACCTTACAAAAGATTTAGGGTGACTTATATATCAGCCATTGTCTTATAAATGAGCCTCTTATTTACAATATATTATTTGTCAGGTTCCAAAATATTTATTTACAAATATTTTTTTAGAATATTTTGAATATAAAAATCGTAAACCATATCCTTTTTTTATTCAAAGTTTGTAAATAAAGTTATTCTAAATATATATTTTGGTATCTAAAATTTTATCCGGCTAGCTGATTAGTTTTTAAAACCAATAAAATTTTGAAGTTTCAAATATATAATTAGAATTTTTTAAAAAATTAATAATAAAAGTATATATTACATTAAAATTTTTTATATATAAATATTTTTTTTAAAAATATGTATATAATGGTTAAAATATTTTCTATATAAATCTTCTTTAAAGCCTTGCAAATTAAATTTCCCCAAAGACTCTCGCTTAGAAAATATCTGTCGAGTCCAAATTATTAGAAGCATAATGGACATTTTTTATATGTTCCAAATCTAACGGCTTGTTGTTTATGGTATATAACAGGCAAGATTTATAATAAACCTGGCGCAGAAGATGGAGAAGGCCCAATCTATGAAGCTTAACAACAGCAACAAGACGATGATAAACTCACAAAGCGCGTCTCCGTCTCCGTCTCCGCCACCGACACCAGCACCGCAGTTTCAGTGTCCACGGCTCTCAATGAAGAGATCGCTCCAGAGGTTTCTGGAGAAGAGGAATACCAGAATTGACGGCGCTTCTCCGTACTCAGTAATGGAGCATCGAGTCCCGATTTTCCATTGTTGAGGCTCAAGATTTCAATCAACAAATTTTGTTGGTTTCTATTTTTCTTTTTTGTTTGTGATTTTACATCACTGTTCTTTCCTCAGATTGGGAGTGATCAACAGATTCACATGGTGTAACATTTCAACATAGTTGATCTGCATTTTTTTTTTTTAGCATGTGTATTCGCTTATCATGTGGTTTGTACATAAATAAAATCAAAACCAGAATGTGGTTTTGTCAAAAAAAAAAAAAAAGCCATGCTTTGTAAAAGAATGTCAATTGCGTTTTTTCTTTTAATTTTTTTTTTATAAAATACGTATATATATATATATATAAAATTACGTCTATCTCTCTCTCTCGTCTCTCTCCTCTCTCTCTCTCTATATATTATATAATTAATATATATATATTCTCTAAAAAATTGAATATAGCATTTTGCGTTATTTTTATGACTTTTTATTTAAATTTATTAAAAAAATTATAATATTTGTTTGACTTCAAAACTTTTTTATAACTAACAAAATACTTTGAGCAATTAAACATAATGTATTCTGAAAAGAATTCAATACACAAATTTATAACACTTTAAATCTATTTCTACATTATATATATATATATATATATATATATATATTCTTTTACTCGATTTAAATTAAAAAAAAGTAGAAATCTGTTTACATGACGCACACAAAAGATGAAAAAAGGATTGTTGATGCTCACGTTTATTGTTCCAATAGTCTATATATTATATATATTATTTAAAAAAAATTAATATAAAAATTATAAATTTTAACGAGATTTAAAACTTTTATATTAAAATATTTTTTCAAAATACACTTCTAACTAGCTATTTTTAGACACTAAAATTTAAAATTTATTTTTAAATACGTTAAAATATCTATCTCACAAAAGAGAGGTTAATTTGGCACTGAGAGTTAAGATACATGCGGGATTTTGGCTGTGTGACATGTGATGAATTTTTTGATGGATTTTAGGCCTCGGAAAGTCCCTAGAAACGGCGTAGCAATTTGACCCAAGATTTAGAGGTCAAAACGATCTTTTTCAGTTCATATCTTATGGACTGTGACCCTTCTTATATCACAATTTTATTCATCTTTTAAGTGGATTTGTGCGATTAAACCACGCGAGCGACCTGTCTCACTGTAGACCTTTTCAAGAACTCCTCCACAACCGTTCTAGGTCATATTCGATTTCATATGTGCAACAAAATTTAGTCTAGTCGGACAGTCGGTAACGATTTGTTACTAAAACTTTTTTAATTAGTATTGATCATTGGAGTCAGCTGCACAATATTACTTTTTGGATATCTTTAAACATAAATACTAAAAAAAGGATTACAATGTGATATATAGTGTCATCATTTCGAGTTTTTCTTAAAATACTTATAAATAAATATTTTGGACTCCAAAGTCTTATCATATTTAAAAATTATCGCCAACAACAAAAGAAAAAAAAAGAAAAAAAAAAGAACAGTAACGTTCATGATTGAAGATCGCTTCGATGATTAATGTGTTTGGAACCTCAAATCTGAATTATTTTATTGGATGAAAGACTCCCTCTCTTGAACCAGAACATCTTCTATGTTTTGCTATTTAACGGATAGCCTTGGTTCTTCGAGCGATTTATAACCTGGATACAGTGCGAATGTCTGAGGGTGTTATAATGTGGTTGCGAGTGATGTCCTTGAGTGAGGTGCAACCGCTCAATGCCATAGTCAATTCGAACTCATCACGAAGCATCTGAAGCACCTTCCTGACACCAGCCTCACCATCGACAGCCAATGAGAAAACGACCGGCCTTCCAATCTGTGGTTAATGCTTAGAATTTAGTACAAAATGTAGCAAAGAACACTGCGATTCCTTCAAAGAAAGATTGGAGCAGCATCAAACTTCTCCAGTTTTCTCAAGAACAGTATTCTGGTAGTTTGAAGTGTACTTACAAAAACACCAGAGGCTCCAAGAGCTAAGGCCTTGAAGACATCTGTACCACGACGAACTCCACCGTCCAAGAACACGGGAACTCTGCCTTGTGCAGCCTTGGCAACCTAATTGTGCAATATTTAACCGTCAAGAAGTCCAGGCTCAATTGAAATTTCTATCCTTATGTGTTTGATTCAAAGATATATTTAAAATGCTGGAATCCCAACTTTCAGCCCAACCATGTTTAGAATGAAGTACGCACCGCTCCGTTACGGGAGCGGATCGTCTGTGGTAAAACTACAGACAATTTGCCTGTGCTGCAAATCCTGACCGTCCGTTTAATTTTTACGTATCACGAGATTTTATGTAAAATTTCGTCGACTTATTTGACATATTTTTATGAAAAAATTTGAATTATAAAGTTGTAGATTTTGATATTCTCTACAATTTTGTAATTGAAAAGTTTTTAAAAAAATGTCAAACATTATGCCAAAAACATTATGCCTAATGTTTGACATTTTTTTAAAAACTTTTCAATTACAAAATTGTAGAGAACATCAAAATCTCAACTTTTATAGTTCAAAATTTTTCGTAAAATATTTAAAAGTAGGCCAAATAAATTAACGAAAATTTTATATAAAATTTCGTGATACGTGTAAGTTAAACATGCGGTCAGGATTTGGGCAAATCGTCTACTGAACTGTGTGATGCCAACAGTGAACACTACCTTTGGGTGCTCTAGCAACCATGTCTAGCAATATAGAGAAACAAATTGCTACATGGAAATATAACAGAACTTTAAAGCATTCATCCTGCACTGTTTTGCAGGGGCAAGAACCCTGCACGTCGTAACAGCAAGTGTACCTCTTCCAGACAACTGATAGTTGCAGGGACATAATCAAGTTGGCGAGCTCCATGGTTGGACACAATGATACCAGCCGCTCCATGCTGTATGGCCAACCTTGCTGCACGGTTACAATAACATATTGGTAATGAATTTAGTATCTTTCGTAGCATGAATCATACTAGGAAAGAGAGATGCATAATGTCACGGAATATTTCTTACTGTCTTCAGCAGTCATAACCCCTTTTACCAAAATCGGCATGGATGTAATAGACTGCAGCCACTTGACGTCCTAGCAAAGATACAAGAATCAGCAAGAAAGGGCATTAGAACAGAAACATTTAAAAACTCGCCATGCAATATCATGTACGCTAATGAATCATGGAGAAAATTTATAACTCAAAAGCTCCGCTGAAGTTTGCAGTTAGAATTAATTTCGTTCTTATTCAACAATGACGAATAACATTAACCTTTCTAATCTTCTGCTACAAGTATAACTAGATATCAATAGCAGGACGGCTTTCCTGGCAAATCGTTTGAAAAAAGAAAGCAAGAAAGTAAAGATGTTGTGAACATGGTAAAGCAGGACGGCTTTCCCCAACTTGTTTCAAAACTATACCCGCAAGGAGATCACTGTAGCTGCTATGTTCAAGAGAAATAATTGGAGATTTCATGTACATAAACCTCATAAAATAGTTGTACAAGAGGAGATACAACATCTATTGCAAATACTCAGAGATATTAAACAAAATACAAGTACCGATAGAATCAGATGGAGGTGGTCTAAGAATGGAAATTTTACAGTGAAAAATATATATATAATTTCATCAACGATGGCGGTACAAGATGCAGTTTCACTCCATGCGTTTGGAAAATTGGTATTCATGAGAAGGTAAAATTTTTACATGGTTAGCTTCCAAAAACAGAATTCTTACCACTAAAAATTTAAGAAAAAGAGGTTGCCCAGCTCCTAATAAGTGTGTACTATGCGACCATAGTGATGAAGTTAAATCTCATCTTCTACTTGCATAGTTGCATGTGATTTCTCAACTAATATCTGAAAATGGTCTCTTGATAAAATGAATATAACTAGCACACCTTCAAACTTGAAAATTTTGGGGTCAATGAAGAAAGAGCAGTATTACTAACAAGTTCAGACTAGGTTGGGATTTATTTGTCACGGCGGTGTGGTGGATAATTTGGAAAGAACGTAATGCACGTGTCTTCCAGAACAAGGCAAAGCAACAATATGAAATTATCAAAAGATAGTCAATCTTTACACTTTGTGGATGGAATATAGCTTAAGAAAGAAGATGCATTAAATCAGGTAGTTTTTTCTTTCATTCATTCAATTATATTTCTTGAGATTTTTTAATAAGGTGTATTTTATCGTATTTGTCTTCGTTATTTGATGCATTGAGCTTCAGCTCTTTGCTTTGTTGTGTGCTTCTTCATCCACTTCATTTATGAAGCTCTGTGGGGGACTTTCTTTCCCCCCTCAGTTTTTCTCAAAAATCATTTACATGATGTTGCTTATGCATTCTTGCTGCCGTAATTCACGACCATTAGACCTTTATGTATGCTTCCTACTCCGGATACATAATTTGTTTGCTCAAATTAGAGCTATAACTACCTTGTATCCTAGAAAAGTGATCTAAGTACAACATTAAAGGTAAAAGTAAACAAATTAGCCTTATATTTTCTCACATCTACGCAGGTTTCTAGGTAAGTGATCAAGGAGGCTTCAGAGAGAGAAGATGTCGTATACAATATCTATAGTGAGACCTTCCTTTGTTATCTTATATACCTTCCAGCTCAAGGATCGGTCAATCTGACCAGCGACATACGATGCTAGTCCAGAGTCATTTGTCTACAACACAAACAGATCTAATTAGAAGACAAAACCTTTGAGAAGGAATAGGAATCAGATGCTGGCATTAGCTATTCACCTTGTCCATCTTGCCAAGATCCAATTCTTCAAAGTTCTTGAGTGTCAAGTGCGGAGGTAAAGTAAACCTGTAAAACAATGTAATAAGACATGTAGGAGAGACGGTTTACGACCGTGAAGTAGGGAAAAGGTGAGCTAATGTAGCAAGTATCTAACTAGACATTTACCAACCCAAACCCTTGAATGAAGTTACACCATGCAGTTATTAATGAAGAATATTACTAGGTTATTCACATCGCTTCTTTGTAATATACAGTAGGTGAAGTCTGTCAGTTCTAGCTTTCTTTGGAACTGTGAAAATGATGAAATAAAAAAAGAACGGATCGGAGGTTAATTTCATATTGACAGTTATTATACGAGTTTTAGAACCTTAAAAGTCTATCCAGATTTTTTTTTAAAAAAAATGACATGTCCATGAGAATGTAGGTTGTTACAGTTGAGAATGTAGGTTGTTACAGTTGTAACAAAGTAAAGTGGGGTATTAATTAAGCACCGATTTTTTATATCTGCTTCTCTGCGACCAAGTCTTGGAGTATCGACAGTCAAGGCAATGGCCTTGAAGCCAGCCCTTTCAGCTCTTCGAACAAGTTGTGCAACAACATGCCTATCCTTGTGGACCTGAATGAAACAAAAGAGTAATCAGAGGATGTATTCCTTTTAAAGTCATCAGTAGAATGTGTAAACAGAAATTATTAATAGAAACAAGAAAGATTTTTACATATAGCTGGAAGAAGCGTATTCCTGGGCCAGTTGAGGCTACCTCTTCAACACTTGAAGTAGCCCATGATGACAGCGTCTATAATGAATAATAAATCAACCAAATATCAAGGAAGATGACAATCCGAAATTATTAGTAATAGTACGAGACAAAAAGCATAACATAAAAATATATTAGGTAACATTACAAACACATGGTGTTGGCAGGGATATTAAAAAAAGTAGTAGTTTAGTCCCCTACAGAAAAATAACAAATAAAGGTGGTACCTAGAAAGTCATATGACCACTAGCTTTTCTTAAAAGATCATTGGACAATTTGGATAGCTCAATTGCTTATGTTCACTGAAATATTATGTTGTGGAACCTTTTTTATCCGGAAGGTTGTTTGGCTAACTTTCAGATATCAAAAGCTACGAACATCTAAATTTTTAAAAGAAAAAACGATTATAAAAATCTCAGTATGCCAAATTCTCAGCAATGAAAGATGAAAGATACTGTTGGCATTCTTCATGGTAGATCGAAACTCAACTTGCAACTAACAAATTCCTATCTAAAGGCTATCATAATATGTGATATTGTTAAAATTGTAATACCACCAATAGCATATTGATGAATGAAATACTATAGAAGATTACGGCAACAAACCATGATAGTCCCTGCGGCAGATGCCGCTCTAGCTGTTGCGTATTCTCCTGCAACAATAGAGATACTTGGCATTACATGCTTGCTGACAGATACTACATTAGTGACTAGGTCAAAGAAAGATAATTTCCAAGATCACTACTTAGCAAGTTAATTTCACTGGTGCGCCCACAAATACAATTTCTTTTGAGATATCAAAATTACAAATTTGCCCCTTTACTTATTCTTTAACCAAATTAGGCGTAAACCATTAAATCTATAAAGGTACTAAAGTGTTGGAAGACAATCGCAATAGAAATAAAAATTCAGCAACACAAATATGATCTATCAACAGCATTGCTCTAACAATAATGTAGCTCTATCAAGGAAGTAGCTCATAATGCTAACAATTTGATCATATCTTTGGCACGGACATCGTCAACAGAGAAGCACAAGAAGGTGGCGAAGAGCGTGGGCCGCCTATTGCAAGCTAGGGGACATATGAAGCCTCCCCTCCACCTCAGCATTGTAGACTTTGGTGCAACTATAAAGGGCTATTATGTTATTATTTTCAGATGTTTTTTGGCCCCATAAACTCTTAAATGCCCTGAAATCATGTGTGCTCCTTATTTTGTTTGTGCTCCTCAACTGCACTCATTAGACTTTAAATTTACATCTCGCAACGGTTAGACATTCCCAGTGAAGGCATGTACACTCTCTCTAAAAATATGTTGCACCAATCCAAAGTTTCTGAAAACGATTGATAATTACAGTAATTTACAAATTTTAAAACATAATACCTTCAGGGTGAGCCATTTTCTGCATAGCAGTTGGAGCTACCATGATGGGCATGGATATATTGAATCCTAGAACTGTTGTGGTAATATCAATCCTTGACACATCAATGAGTATACGTGGGCGGAACCTGGATAAAAGAAATCAAAGAATTGTCTTACCCCAATTAAGCTAAAGAAAGATGCATATGCGAGTCTAAGCTTGATAATTCTTTTTTTCTTGAAAAAGTGATTATTTGAAGACCGGCTAGTGTAAAAAGCCACCTAGTAAAGGAAAATGTAAAACCAGTTTTATAGTTAAAATTAGCAAACCATCAAAGTCTTAAGGGGAAGAAACACTAAAAATATGGACGGGATGAAATCGAAAAACACAACAAAACTTCTCGCTCGCTAGGTGGAGTCAGCTGTAGGGATCCTTATCACCAATGTGCTCTATGAAACTACATAGTTTCTTGCGAAGTTCCTATTGGGCCCTCATCTCTCTCTCTCTCTCTCTCTCTCTCTCTCTCTCTCTCTCTCTCATGTGAGGTAATTGTAAGGCCTTTTTTCATGTAAGGGTCAAATATAATGCAGCCATCATGAGAAGTGTCACTACCATAGTATCAGTCGGTGAAATGATAAATGCTACTGGTAAAAACATATGCTGACTAACATTTTTAAGCTTTAAGAGTGGATACAAGAGTCTAACTTTTAAACGAAAGACAATCAAATCGGAAGAATCTTATAGATGTCAACAATGAAACAAGAAAGATCAAATGCTACACATACTTGACTGATCCAACTAATTTGCTTTTCAACTAAGCTTATGTATTTGTATGACAGTAAGTAAACATCAATTTTTACTCTGAGTTTTATAAAAACAAAAGCTATCAAATTTTATCTGGTTAATGGTGATGGCAAATCATCAAGCAGGTGAAGTACTTACAGAATCCTGGAGAAAGCCTCTCTGTTCTCTTGGAGGGTCCATTCGTCCTCTGCACCAGAGGCATAGTAGTCATAAACCATCTTTGGAAGCCTCTGCTTCGCAAGCGGCTGGTACTCGGAAACATTGGTGATCAATGAGCTCATCTTGGATCTCTCACTTGCTCACCACAGACCCCAACAAATCTGTTCCAACAAGAACAAGTTCAGATCCTCTAGATACAAACATCATAAATAAAATAAACCCCTTTCTTTTAAGAATTCGCTCAAGAAACAATTTGTTTCTCCAGTATTAAATTCACATAAAAAAGCACACAAATGTTAAGAAATAAACATGAATTTCTGATTCGCACAACTGTTTCACAAAATACGAACTGGCATGCATTATCAAGAAAACAACAAAAGTAATCTCAAAAGCTAAGCTGACTAGATTTTTATTTTTATTTTTTAACTGAGAAGCTATACAAAGCTCTCCAAATTTTACATACCAATCTCAAATTCTGTCAGAGGTTATCTAGATATGTAGAGACGCTAGTGAAGATCACCAAATTGACATAATGAACAATAGTCGAATAATGGATACAAGCATGCAGACATAACCGAATTGAAACAGAAACAACATCAGACCACCTCACAGATCAAACCACAAATCTAGAAGCACTTGCCAACTACCGCCGTTGGCAAAAGATAGCAGCTAATCATGGAAGAAAATATGAAGAAGGAGAGGAGAACACACCTCTGGAGTTGCAGGTTAGCTAGTGAAAGAAAAGCAAGACGGAAGCAATAATGTACGACGCCGGACAAAAATGAGTGAGAACTCGCACGTGAAGACAGATGCGTAATAGCGAGGATTGATGCAGAGAAAAATTGAAAGAAAACAAATGAGTATACGAAAAAAAAAAAGGTGATGTTTTGGATCAGTTACTCGAGGTGGGTATGAAGAATTGCATCTCCAACTTTGCTTCCTCATCTATGAATGCCATACGTCTTCGCTTCTTAACCAAAAATTAATAATAAAAAATTTAAGAGTATACTAAAATTATTATATGAAAATAATGTCATTATTTGCAAACATGTTTGATAAATTTAGTTAGTAATTTTTCAAGTAAAATTTTTATAAATCTTTATATAAACCAGTATGTATAATAATGATAGAGCATTTAACCTAATAATTAATTTATTATTAAAACTATTTTTTTTTTAATTTTTTTGGTACCTGATCTATATTTTAAAGATTCATGCCATGCTCATGCACAAATCTTTTACGCTGCAACTCAACAACATCAATCATCCAATCAGATTTTAACAATCTAATCAACTTTGAATGTCTGCGATGTATCAAACAGCATCATGGCACCCGGCACCGGATCCTATAGTTACCTCAACTAGTATTTTTATTCTGAGGGCTTATTTATTTAGAGAAAAAATAAATAAATAAGTAGAAAAGTGAAAAGCTCGAAAATATTTTTTTTGTTTATTTTTTAAAAAAATGAAAAGTAAAAAATTAAAAAATCAGTTTTCTTATTTAAAATAGAAAATAAGAAAAATAGAAAGCTGATTTTTTTTTTTTACTTTCCATTCTCTATATGACTTTTTTTTTTCACTATTTCATCAAAATCTAGAAAGTGGGAGTAAAGTGCTAGTCATTATTATTTAATAATAATTATTCATAATTATTATTTTTAAATAATTAAATATGAATATATTATTATAAATATTAAATATATTTATAACTAGTAAATTTAATTTTATAGATATAAAATAAAATCTATCATTTTTAATAAATAAAATTAATTATATTTATTAATAAAAATATTAAATAATAAATAAATAAAAGATACAACAATAATAAACAAGTAAACTGATATAAATATTAAAAAATTAATATTTTATTTTATTTAGTTTTTAAAAATAAAAAAATATACTAATATAACAGTAGATGTGTGTCGTTACATCAACACGTTTTTCTATTTTTAGATACTAATATATAAAGTTCAGAAAATAAAAGTCTCATACGTAACTCTCAGAAAAATAATGCATGTACTTAATTTCTTATTTACATATTATATTGTTAAATATCATTTAGTGTTAATAAAATTGAGGCATGGAATGAGACGAGGATTGGATTAAAGTAGTTAGACAACGTGATCATCGTGATGGGTGTCCAGGGATGAACCGGTACAATCCAGATTCTATTTGGGCTGATTAAAACGAACCCATAGCCCAAGAACGATAAACAGTTTTAAATGCAAAAGGTTGGGTGACGTGCAATGCATTAGGCTCTGCCTGTAGAACAATAATAACCTGATAAAATACAAAAAGCTTGTTTTGAAGTTCCATTTAAAAATGATTATTGAGGATATGAGGATTCTATGCTCGTGACCTGCCGGAAGATAATAATGTCTTAATATTCTATTCTAGGAATAATTGTGTCCCTTATCCGTGGGAAGTTTTATAATACTGCATTTATAAATTTCATTATTTGCATCAAACTCAAAAATACATATGTAGGTTACTTTTTGAAAAAAAAAAAAAAAATTAACTATTATTCAAAAATAAAATACATACTTTGGAAGTTAAAAATATTTTCAGAAAAAGCAAAATAATATGTCAGCTAAATAGACAAAATACTATGTACAAAATAAATTTATAATTATACTAACACTTGTGCTAATTATTTTTAGATATTCTATTTGAACTGTAAAATTATATATTTTATTTTTTTAACAAATTTATAGATAAATTTTATTTTAAAAAATATATTTAAATATAAATTTTTAATGAATTTGGTAAAAATAACTAAACTTATACCACGACCATCGTAAAATTTAGCCTTATACTTTGCCACTTCGTTTACTTTCTGCTTTTGTTCAATGAAGATACATGAAACATGAAACCTCCTACTCCTAGTGTAGTAAAGAAGGATGCGAAACTGGCTCGACCTGAATCAAACAAAGCCAAACCGTAATACATAATAAGTATTCAGTAAAAATTTTCATTTAAATAGAGTTTGGGGATGTATTTACACATCCATATCCCAAAAGAAGTTATTTTTATAAAACTGTCAACCTTTCAAAATATTGAAGTATATTATGCATATACAAGTACACAAATTTATAAATATGGTTCAACGTAAATAATAACGGCTTACAATTTAGAATGAAAACAAAATGTATGCACATAACAAAAGTATAAATAATCAAATATAAAGAGACGAGTACTATAAAGATACTATGCGAACAAAAATAGAAGTTTCGAATGACATAAAAGATAAAAAAAGAATCGCATCTCATCCTAGGTCCTCTAGACTATAGTATCCATTCAAATTCTTCACCTCCATTTAGCTCGATCAAGAGCCACTCTTTAGGAAGGTCTAAGTCAGATAACATCAAAAGCCAAACTGTAAATGGCAAATCCGACAAACTATCGTACAAATGTGGGCTTGCGAGAATTGAACAAGTCTAATGGGCTTGACCCAATTCATGATTTAAAAGGGTTATGTTAGTTGAATTCTCTCGCTGCGTCCTACTACACATGGATGTGATTTTCCATGGTTAGTTCGTCGAATAGAAATCTGATGGGTGCAACATTTCGCACTTACTAGCAACAAAAGCCCTACCTTTTCCTATAGGAATACATATCCTTGTACTGCCGCCCCAGAGACGACATCTAAGCTACATTTAGATGCGATTGGTATCGATTCTTCCAGATTAATCAAAATGTCCCTCTTTATAACAAAAAGAAAACATTTCGATGCCTTTTGAGAAGATTATAAATCAAAGCTAGCCGTTTACTTATCAATAAGAAAATCATCGAATAACACTCTATTTCCTTAATTAATTTCTACGGAGGGCTCAATACAGTCATGCAGCTCATGAAAGCGCACTCGGATTTCTCTGGCTGGGTGGCTTTATCCTGCTCGTTTTACGTTAATCATTGTATTTTTAAACCTGGATCTGAGAGTTAACCGGATGGTTTACCAAAGTGCATCCAGCTGAAGGCAAGAAAAAGTAGATTTAATGAGCACAAATTTCTCATGGATATATATATATATATATATGTGGATTTGGGTTGTCACGTGTTGGTAGAAAAGTTATCCACCAAATAGAAAGAAGAGTTAAAATATCTTATATGACCGAGGTGCACATGCCGCTGAGGTGTCCATCAGTACACTTTGAGATTGTCAAGTCGAGACCGACCTCAGCTCGACCGACCCAAGGCCTCAACCTCCGGATAACTAGCAGAGATCAACTTCGTCCTAACATCTTACAAACTCCGGATCGATCCGAGGCCCTGGCAAACAGTCCGAAGCTTGTTCCTTACTTAGCACCGGCAAACCATGACCGACGTCAGATCGAAGCTCGACCAAGATCTCGGCAACCTGGCCAAGCTCATCCGACCGAGATGAGGAAAGACCAAGTCAGCCTGTAACCGTCGCGCGGACGTAGGTGAGTCAGTTACGCACTAAGCAATCCACCAACAGACGTGAGAGCTTACTTGGCGCAAGGAGGACCAGTCAACCCATAATTCTCGTAAGAATCACTATTTTTGCAATTCCACGCACTCAAGAGCATTTTAAGAGAACTAGGCTACCAACAGATTGTTGCAAATCCAGTTATGTTCTTAAAGAGCCTTATAATCTGAGGTATTTTAGACCTCCAAGGAGAGATAAATGAGAGATTTTATAACTTGAATCTTCTCAAATATTAATGACATTCCTGCGATGGCTCACCGTCCTAGTTTTTTCCTTGTCTAACTCAAGGATTTTTCATATATATATATGGTTTATGAAGCGCTCCTGGCTGTCATTCCCATCCAAGTGGGTGAATCTCGCAGCACTAAAAGTTGGGTGGAAACAACCATAGCTTGCTGTACAGCTGAAAAGTTTGCTACACGAGACTGTTCACTCATCAGCACAATTTTCATATTCAATTTCATAACACATAACAGTGATAACACCATAACTAAACCTACGTAGGGTGACACTTCAAATATTTGTTGCTGCTGCTACTAATAATCATATTTTCATTACTTTTACCAATTCACCGGCTTGGTACTGACTTCGTCTGTGATAATAGTTGTTAAGATATGAATTACAAGAATTCTGTAGGCCGTCGGTATTGACGGTTTCGAATTATGGATTAATTTTCAGGGTCTAAAGCAATTCAAGATTGGCCAACGTTACTTGATCTACCTTGCTTGCTTTATCGTTCAGATGCCAACTGAGGTTAGCACATTCACTTGCTCCCATATTCAATATCGTTTATATGTCGACTCATGTACTTGCTATTAAAATATGTGTTTTGGATTGTGAAAAATAACGGACTGTAAATGAAGTGCTTATTTAAAATACAAAATTCGAGGAAGCGGCTGCTATGCATGTCTCCCAAAAGGCAACCCATTGGGTGTGGCACCAGTATCACGAAGGCTATACTTTTTTCTAGCATTTTGTACGACACCTAGCAACTCTCATTGGCAATACTACTCGTTGCTGAGCTCAGCGTCTCAAAGTAGCTCTAAGCGCAAGCTAAAGAAAAAATGGAAGATGGAATAGGATTACAGATAGCACTCGTACAACTCCAACTCAAATTCGAAGTTCCAATTGTTGCAAATGAATAACCCTCCCGTATTTATAAGGAGGTAAGGCCCCAATGGATGGTTAAGATTAATCTAATCTTACAGCTAAGATCAAAACTCTAGAGTATTCCTATTTATACCTTAAACAACCAAGCATTCAAGAGAAATATAAAGAATTTTTCTACGTCGGCTTTGCATTAATTTGGCCAAGGTCTCCGACGGCTATTGAAAAATTTAGAGAATTCTCCTGGCTATGCTTAGCCTTGACTTGACGAAGGTCTAAGGCGCTCCAAGGACACTGGCCTAGCTTAGCCATATGCTTAGGCGTGATACCAGTTAGTTGCTTGACATCCACAGATGGGCTTACTAGCCGGACCTTTTTCTTTTCTGCAATATCGGCCGGATCTTATCGCTGGGTTTACCAAACAATACTTGTGTCAAGGCCCGACCCTAGCTTTTGCTGCAAGAAGTTTTGCAAATACAAAAGCTAAATAGTAAGCCATTTTCATTTTGGTTGAATTGACAATATAAATTTTTGTTAGCCAAAATGCTATTTAGAACAGTATTTTTCATTCGAGTTATTATTTAGAATTTCTTCTAATTTTTGTGTTAATTGGCCCATCTATCTTCTCTCACGTATAATACTCCACGCCATCTAACTGGCATATGAAAGTCTTCTCTTCATCGTCCACTAGGCGAACTGTTGGGGCTCCAATCTCAAGAAGCGGAGGTCTCGGGTTCGAGCTCCGCAGACGTCGTCCGTAAGAGTGTGGAAGATTTACCTGTCAGTACCATATGGAGGATAAAACAGATTTCCGGGCATGTATAGAGTGAAAGTCTGATACTCTTCAGTCAGTGGAAGTTGGGTTGGTATCATTCGTTGATTTATTTGTTACGACGGTCATATAAAATGGGCCGTTAACAGTTATTGTTTTTCCATATTAATCTAAAAAAAAGGTATTCTCTTCGTCCAACTATTGCAAAAGACTTTATCTAATTATGCATATATTGGCTTAGCTAAGGATGTTCAACCCTGGAGACCAAACAACAAGCAAAACCTTGAAAATTTTAGATCTTATTACAGTGGATATAAAGCAAACTTCTTAGCTCTTCTGTCGAGCCAGTCTAAAGACTGTAAACGTCGGTTGACTGGAACGTGGCTTATTTATACCACTTTTTAGTTTATATTTGCTCTTCTTTGTTTGCTTGCGGAAATATTATAAATTGAGAAACTCCGGAAATTGTGTTTTTTATTAATAATATGTAATTGCCTTCTATCTACAATCAATAAAAGAACATCATAGCGAGCTCGTGAACTTGTCCGCTCCAATGTGGACAGGGGAGTTGTGTCAATATACTGTATCTTATCTGAATGCGTAATATAAACAAAAATGCTACAGGAGAGGCGGTAGTAGTTAACAGCAAATACTAGATATAAAATTGAAAATTTTATTCTTTATGTTCTCTCAAAATAATAACGCCAGTTTTTCGAATTTGTTGAAGTCAAACAGATAAGAACTTGAAATATGGACCGTTATAATTTTATTGATTATAATGTTCTCTATTATATCACGATTAAGAAAATGCTAAGTGTACACTGCTGGCTTCTGACTAAATACCAAAAGAGAAGACTAATTTTGGAATTCATGCCATGGCACGAACACAGCAGAACTCCAAGTATACCAGAAATAACGCAGTAAGATCTCGGGAGTAGTCATAATCAGTGGGCCTCTCGAAGAAGATCAATATAATTGCATTAAAATTACAAAAACGTGAACAAATAAGAACACTCTCACATTGGAATAAGGTAGTTTAATGGAACTGCTCTCACCATCACCCGCAGTTGGCCTTGCTTTGATTTCTCCAGAGCTGCTGCTTGATTTAGCGGCTGCGTCCAGACAAGGTGGAGCGTCCAAGTAGAGAGAAGGGCTCTGGTACTTCTGAGGGTCTGTGCAAAGGCGTTTGTTGTCTCTAACATCGAGCCTCTTCCCGAGCCTATTCACAAACTCATCAGAGAAGACTATCTCTCCACTTAACTGGTTCTGGCTCAGGTTAAGCGCGCCTAGCTTTGGGAGAGTTCCAAGGGTGGGAGGCACAGAACCACTGAGCATGTTTCTGTCCAAAGATAGAGCTGTGAGGTTCCGCAGGGTGCCAATGGATGGTGGGATTGGTCCGGTGAACCCACAGCCCGAGAAACCTAGAACAGATAGCTGACTCAGCTCTCCAACAAATTGAGGTATTGTTGTGCCGATGGGGTTACCCTCGATCATGAAATACTGCAACTCTTTCATGGCTGAGAATGTCCCTGGCAATGGCCCTGTTAGAGAGTTGTAACTTAAATCGAGCAAAACCAGCTTCTCTAGCTTGCCCAGATCTGAAGGGATCTTCCCGGAAAGGTTATTGGAGCTCAGGTCAAGCTTCTGAAGGGATTTCAGTTGTCCCATGGAGGACGGGATTTCTCCTTGTATCTTGTTAGAACATAGATCAAGTATGCCCAAGCTTCTCAACCCACCGATCTCACCTGGTATCTCACCTGTGAGGTTGTTGTAACTGAGGTCTAGCTGCTCTAGTGACCCTAGATCACCAAGCTCCTTCGGGATCAACCCATTAATGTTGTTCTGTGAGAGGCTGAGAACTCTCAAGTTTGCCAAATTTCCTATACTTGCTGGAATTTGTCCAGTGACCCCAGGGTTAGATTTGAGCACCAGTTGCTCTAAAGAAGAAGTGTTAGTGAAGAGATAAGGTGGTAGAGACACTGAACCAGGAGCGAGGAAGCAGTTGAAGAGAGAGAAAGTTTTGAGATAAGGGAGATTTAGGAGGGACTTGGAGAACTTAGCAGAAGCTTTGCATGGCGGAGCGGCGACATCAGGCCCGATGTGAAGCTTGGTAACATGAAGAAGAGGTTGTTCCTGGCCTTGGCCTTGCACGAGCTCGCACTGGACACCAGGCCATGGTGTGTCGGTGCAAGGGTGTGGGTGGTACTCAGCCCAGCTCGGGTCTTGAAGCAGCGCGCCGACCACATCGAACAAGGCCGACAGCTCGTCTTTCGCCATGGCAGCAGCTCCGCCACCTCCATCTTCCATGATCTTCTCTGCCATTCCATTTTCTGAAGTGAGGAGAAAACACGCCAAGAAGACAATAAAAAAATTCGCCATGGAGAAGAGAAGAAGTGAAGCTACGGAGTGAGGTTTTTTTAATGTATTTAACAACGGACAAATTTGCTCTGCAGTCCTTCCTATTTACTTTCAACATCACTGCAGTCCACGTTCCACTTTAAAGTTCATTTTACTCTATTACTTTTGATACATTTGACACTGCACTCCATTTGGCTGAATACATCTAACCCTTGTCACATGTAGCGAGTTAAATCCCTAAATCACGCGTTTCTCTCTCTTCCTCACTCTTCCAAATCATCTATCCAAATCCGCTCGAAATGGTAAGGATAAGCGCAATGGCACATGCTGATACAAGATGTTTCCGAGAATTTCGTCCTGACAACTTTCCCGTGCCACAGGTCGTGGTTCGCTGAAAATTTCCATGTTACCGTCGTGGAAGACGGGAACTTCTTTTCTCCCCATTTGTTCTTGGAAATCCCACCTATTGGCCGTTGGCGATGTCCAAGACTCACCGTAATTTGTAGCCGGTGTAGGGGATCAACATTTGCTTTGGGAGGACGCAACTTATTTTCAGCCCTCAAGATGTGGCGATATTGCTTGGACTCCCGATGGCCGGTGAGCCAGTTGATTTAGAAGCGTCTCTCAGTGCGCCTGAAACACCCCTACTGAAATCTTATTTCAACGCCCGGTTTCCCCCGCACATACACATAGTAAGTAAATGCTGAGCTCAGGATGGACGAAACAAGAGCTGTAGATTATGTGAAGTTATGGGTACTTTACATATTTGCTGGTCTACTTTTCACCGAATCTAGCCAAAGGGTATCGAAAAGTCTCGTCGCCCTCGTGGCTAATTTTGGAGAATTAATGAAAAACTACAATTTGCCCTCTGCGAATACACAAACACACTATAGAGGGAAGTTTTCTTTATCGCCGTGGTTGTAAAGAACTATTGTATGTGGTTGGTGCCCGTTTCTGCTGACGAGTAAGCAAATACTTAGTGATCTGCTGTTTTTTGAGTGTGTTTTTTGGGAGTTAATGTTTATTCTTTGTATTGGATTTATTTTAGATGTCTTACTTGTTGTGTTCTGGATGTTCCTGGTATTGCTTTTAGGTGTGTTCTGGTTGTTGTGATGTGTTTCTGGGCACTCATAGAGGTGTTTTGGGTGTTTACTGGTAGCCCTTATGGGTGTTTCTGGTGTTGTTCTGGTTTCATATTTGGGTTCTGGGTTCTTATGGGTGTTCTGGGTGTGTTCTGGGTATCTTATGGGTGTTCTGAGTGTGTCTGCGGTATCGTATTGGGGGTTCTGGGTGTTGTTTTTGGTATTCTTATGGGTGTTTCTTGGTTTTGTGGGTATTTCTGGGTGTTGGAATGTGTTCTGGGTGCGTTCTGGGTTCTTATAGTGTTATTGGTGTGTTCTTCGGATATCTCTCTTGCTATCTGTTGTGATTTCTCTCTTGTAATTGCATGCAAGGCTTGGTTTTATGAAAAGTTGATTACCATGACTCCTCAAAAAAAGTTGCTACAACCACGTCTTTTTAAGTGGTCTGGAGTTGATGTGATTCAGGCTGCTGACTTTGAAATGCAATGTAAACTCTTGCATTAAGTCTTATCGGGCAGAGTATTTGATCTCACCGAGAGAACTTGAGTTGATTACAGCATTCTCGGGATGCTGGGATGAAGGCTGCATACGACAGAAAGCCCTAACAGCAATTGTTATGGTTGAAGACCACGCAGTTTAGATGGAACGGCACCAGAAGTATCAGAATGAAAAGGTTGCGAAAGTCCATTGCGGCGGACTCTGGACGTCGTCGTTAGAATATAGGGTTGGTAAAGTTGGAGGAGGAGCATGAAAGCGCAAAATCTGAGATGAAGAGTTAAAGTCTTTGGGTGAAACAGGTTACCTACTAATATGATGTTAGAGGTGAAGGCATTGGGGAAAAGATCTTGCATGCCCAGAAGTGCGGCAAAACGCCTGGAATCTTCTCGCGGAGTAAGCTTTGAGAACCCACTATTCCATTCTGCGCCTTTGTGAACCACTATCCTTCTTGCGCCTGCCGTCTCCGCCCCTCAAAAAAGAACGAACAAGAACCTATGAAAAAGGATTACCCCTCTCGCCGCACAGCCAACCCTACCAGACGCGCATAAAGATATCACAGCAGTTTCGAGGGCTACTTCAACCTGAGAAATGTTCTGAGGAAAAAAACCGGACACAATTGATTCAATAGGAGCGAGTCTGAAATCGAGAAGCTTGCAAAGAATATTGCCATGGAAGTTGATGAGGATGCTTCCGGTTCAGACAATAAAACTAATGAGCAGAAGGAGCAAATGTTTGCTGCTGAGTCGCTCCAACTGATACCCTATGGGTCGATGAACCCAATTAAAATGTCATGGGGTGTTGGAGAGCATTAATCAGTAGACCTTGATTCTGACGAGGATCCCGCCGATGAGCCGATGGTAACGGATTCTGCTGCAGATGAGCAGGCTCATATGCCTTCTATTTCAAAGGATCCAGTAGAGCCCAAGGCCCAAGGAGAGGATACCGCTATTGCACAGGAGTACTCCTCTTGTTACAGGATAGTCTGAGCTGACAGGATCCCCTTTAATATGATGAAATAACCGACAGCATCTGGATGTTTCGGACTCTCTCTCAGCTCATCAGAAATGGGTAGTCAAGAAGGTAAAAAAGGTAAGTTCTTTCTGTTCTGGGAGTCTTGTGGGTGTTCTGGGTATGTTCTAGGTATGTTGTGGGTGTTTCTGGGTGTGTTCTGGGTGTCCGGATATGTTCTGGGTGTGTTGTGGGTGTGTTTTGCTGTTGGGGTGATTTTCTTATTGTGAACTAACCGCTACTTATTTCCCTTTTGTGTTTTTGTTTAAGGTCATAATTGCCGCCGAATGCTGGGGCATCTGAAAGAGGATTATAAAGGGCTAATTGAGGATTGACGTCCATCAGTACTCATCTACTGTTTGGGCTATGAAAGGACACAACATCATGGTTATTACATGTATTAAAGTACTTATGTAAACATGAATTCTATTGAGTGATGGAAATAATCACCGCATTTTCTTCATCATTTTTTATTACACGCCAAGAAGCTAACCCACACTTATACGAGAAGAGTTTCTTCTGCGCAGCGAATTTTGAGGGTAATATTCGTCACCCACACTTATACGAGAACAAGCTCACCCACTATTTATTCCCTTTTCAGGCCATTTGTAGCGCTAAAATTATGAACATAATTGCGGAAGTTCAGGAAGAAATAAGGAATTACGCTCCTGGACTGAGATATATTTTTCTCCCAGTCTGCAAAACGACCACTGGTTCCTCTGTTGTTAAAGACGTGCGGAACCAGTAAAAAATTTATTCACTTAACTCCAAGAAGCTCAACCCCACAAAGAGAGAACAATTCGAATGATGCAGTTGCGTTAATGCGGCAACATCCTTGCATGCATTTTTCCAACCATCAATCAATGGAGTACAACTGAGCCAGAAGCTACATTGCAGGATGGGAAGCTTCTTATATTCATGTCCATTATAGCTTAAATTTCACACCTAATTGTTTTGTTTTTTTCCGACCCGACTGTGCAATCTACGTTATTATGTTTATGGATTACCTGCAATCTCGGAGTTCAAACATGAAGTGGAAACCTGCCGAAGCACGTCTTTACCGAGGAAGGGTGATTGCGCAACTTCTTACACATAAATGTAGCCAAACTTAACACATTGATATATGTACATATGTAGAAATGTACTAGATTACATGTGTTATAATTAGATTATGTTCTGGAGCCTTTGTTTTGTATGTGGTGTGTTCTGGATGTGTTCTAGGCGTTTCAGTTGTGTTCTGAGGTGTTGTTGAAGTGTTACATTTATATAGTCTACTGCATTCAGAATTCCATTTTATATCAATTTCACAATTCAGAACTATAATTAGTAGTTCAAGAATTCATTTATATTTTGGAGAAAGTGTTACAGCCATAAAATAAAGTCATTTAATCATTTTGTTTTCCGAGGAAGTGTTGAACCGCCTCAGCCTGAGAATCGCATTAATGCATTAATGCTTGCGCTATCCTTTAAGCGTTTTATCTATATAAGTGAGGACTAGGAGTGTTTGTCCTCATTGAACTACATCATGCCTTCTCTTAATTTTCTCTCACTGTGGCATTTGGAGAGGCAGATAAGGAAACGAGACGAGATGGGGCGCGTTATGCCGCGATATCTCGCAGGATAGAGAGGTTGGATAACTGCTTTTGGTGGACTCGACTTTGGACGGGCCCGGTTATGCGGTCCTGAACGGAGAGACCTGGCTTCGGATCTGCAATGGACACAGGCCGTCATTCAGGAGTGTGAGCGTTCTTGCGCGGAGCTGGAGGAAGAGCTACGCATGCTGGAGCTAGAGGAGAGGACGTACTGAATCCCCAGCGCTTAGGCTCCGTGGTGTTGCATTCTCCTTTATCCACTATGTGGCAACTCTTGTTTATGTAACTTTCGAAAAACTTTTTCAATGAAAGTACTTCAATGATACCCCACACCCAGTACACCTAGACATACCAGAACATACCCAGAAAACACCAGAACATCCAGAACATACCAGAACACCCATAAAGATTGCTGGAACAACTGTTTTTATGTAATGAACTGGCACTTATATCAAAGGCTAGTATTTGTAAAGTAAAGGGGGAATTATGGTAAGCAATATTATTACTATTATTATTTATTATTCATTATTATGGATTTGTTCTTATCTATTTAATTTATATTATTATTATGAATTAAACATGCATTTTATGTATTACTATGTTCTGGGTGTTCTAGGTGTGTTCATGATATGCTGGCTGTTCTTTCTGTACTGAATGTGTCTGGATGTATTTGGATTTTATGGATGTCTGAATGTGTTCCAGAACCAATACCCAGAACATTTCCCAGAACATACAGCAGACACCCAGAACATAATAATAACATAAATAACATTTAAAATCATCATATACATAAAATAAATTAATAGATAAGAAACAAATCCATAATAATAATATAATAATATGAATGATATCCATAAAGACTTGCTCAGGAACACCATTTTCTATGTAATGACTGGCCACTTGTATCAAAGGGCTTAGTAATGTTAAAGTAAAGGAATTGTTTCCGCAGCAATTATTATTATTATTATTATTATTATGGGATTTGTTTCTGTATCTATTTATTTTATTATTTTATTATGAATTAAATGCATTTTATGTTTATTATTATGTTCTGGTGTTCTGGGTACTGTTCTGGGAATGCTTCTGGTATGTCTGCCCTTTGATATAAGTGCTGCCAACAATTCCCTTCTACTTTTACATTACACCTTTGATACAAGTGCCAGTCATTACATAAAAAGTGTTTCCTAGCAATCTTTAGATATCATTCATATTATTATTATTATTTATTATTATTATTATATTATAGATTGTTCTTATCTATTTTATATATTATTATTATGAATTTAAATGCATTTTATGTTTATTATTATATCTGGCGTGTTCTGGGTATGTTCGGGAATGTTCTGGGTCATGTTCTGCCCTTTATGATATAAGTGCTGGCCAACAATACCCTTTACTTTACATTACTAGCCCTTTGATACAAGTGCCCATCATTACATAAAAGTGTTCCTAGCAATCTTTAGGATATCATTCATATTATTATTTTATTATTATTATATTTATGGATTTGTTACTTATCTATTTATTATTATTATTATTATGAATCTTAAATGCATTTTATGTTTATTATTATTGTTCTGGGTGAGTTCATGCGTATGTTCTGGGAATGTTCTGGGTATTTCTGGAACACATTCAGCACATCCATTTAATATATCCAAAATACATCCAGACACACATTCAGAACAGAAAGAACAGCCAGGAACATATCCAGAACACACCCTAAGACCACCAGAACATATCCAGAACACCCAGGAACTGCAGTAAAAACATTTTGCATTAACGAACAAAGCACTACAGCAGCATGAAACATTCCGAGGAACTGGCATGAAATAAATCTTTAGATAACATCAAAAGATTTAGCACGTCCTCTTTGCACGACACATTTAACGACCTTTACACATGATCAAACACCAAAAAGACAAAATAATGTAATGTACCTGGTATATAGCAGACCTTGTTGCAACTGTGGGCTAAACTGCCACAAAATATCGAGACCAAAAACAGCTTGTATAGCAAACTTCCCAAGCATCACTAGACAGTCTCGACAATAGGATTGACGCAACTGCGCCTTTACTGACCTGCTGCCTTTGCACCTTCCACCACTTAACCAACACGACATTTCTCATTCATAGAGTGGAATCCTTTTCTGTCTGGTCGACCCAGGCGGACGTTTTGTTTCTGGAGGTGCTGTAATTGACAATTCTTTTCGTTAATAATTTGGTTTGTTGCGGTGTAGGATAGGATAAACAGGACACTGTATGCCTCCTTTCCCACTGGGTTTGGTAATACGGATCCACAATACTCATATAAACCTCGATGGGCGTCATTTATGGCTGCACAAGCATTGGACAAGGCAAACCTTCCAAACTGCCATTGGCCACAAGAACAACGACCGGCTTGTAAACATATAACAAATGTAGCATCCCCATCAAGACACTCCATAATGTCACTTGTAGATGGCCTGCTCCAGGAGCAAACGCCATCTTGAAGCTTACCTTCAGCACTCTTTCATTTTTGTGCTAAGGGGGAATGAGCATTCTTTGCCTTTTCATCCTATTGCTCATCTTCACCATTATTTTAACCACGTATTGCATCAACCATAACGGCAATTGGCATATATCGGCAATCTTTAATCCACTTGTTGAAAGATTCCGGCCACATTGTTATTCATATAGGCCCCTCTTGGACCAGAAAAGTCGACTCTCTCTCGTCATGTCATTAAAGAAGTTAAGGTGACTTTCTCCCCAACTTGTCAACAATCTTGCTCCGTATCCCAATTTGAACTCACTAAATTTGTTGTCTTGCAAGCTCTCTTGAATGTTTAATCCACTTCTTTCTATCACTTTCTTTCACCTCTCAAGACAGTCTTTCCTTAAAATTATTCAAATGATATGCGAAGCTGTGGAGCATGGTGGCTTATGTAAAATGTTTATAAACAGATTTCAAGATGCTGCTTGTCCGATCTGAGTAGTAGATATAAGCTTTGTGAGGACACACAACTAAGCCGCTCCATAAACCAATTCCAATTTTTCAGTCATCCTCCCCGCTAACCACACAAAAAGCTATCAAAATATGTTATTAGTTCGCATCCACTGATGTGGCAGCAAATAAAATCCTTATTATTATGCTTTAAGAATTACCATCAATAAATGACCAATGGCCTGATGCTTCCTAAGCCCTCAATAGATGACCTAATGAAATAAACCAATCTAGTAAACTCTTGGTGGCTTCGTTAACTTCAAGAATCAGACGCACACTTCCAGGATTGCTACTAATGAAGACTTATCGCAATACCATTTAAAGTAGCAAAAGACATGAATCCTTTCCATGTATCTCTCCTTGCACGTTCTTTTGCACGCCAGGCTTTGTTGTAAGAAATTTTCACCCCATTACTCTTTTGTGAAAGTTATTAATTATAGTCAGAGCTTGTCAGGGCATATCTCCGCAGCTTCTCTTTAATAAACCAGCAACCCACTTTCTGTGTTACTTCTGGATGACTAGTCTGATCTATCCCCACACCACAGTGTGTGGTGACGTTGCTTCTCTTAATATAAAAGTTTGCTCATCGAGCTTACAAAAAGGAGGCGTGAGATGCGCCAATCTTGCACTTATCATCCTTGCAAACGACTGTAATACGCTTAGAATCATTCTTTAGAAACACATAATTGAATCCAATTCGATGCAAATGATTATCCAAAGGCACGACCGAAAATAATGCCGGACATTTCTAAATTCTTGTCCCCACACCTCTTAAATACACCTCTGCCCATGCATTTCACCTATAGACTGAATGTTCAACGCTCGATTTTACATGTACACCTATGCTTGGGCAGCAAATAGTGCGTCCCTGGAGCTTGGTGCTAATCCTCCCATTGAGTGGGTAGATGGAGGCAAAACTAACATCGGAAAGACACACACTTAGCTAATTTTTATAAAGATATCCAGGAACACACCCAAGAACATCCAACACACCCAGAACAACCAAGAACATACCAACACACCCAGAACATACCAACACATCCAGAACAAACCCAGAAAATGACCAACACACCCAGAACACACCCGAACACACCCAGAACATTTGCTTTTACCTTTCATTAAATACAGCTGTCGTTGTGAATCCGAGCTCCCCCATCTGGATCAGGAATTGCTCGCGCCGGCATTGCACACTTTACCCACAACACACTTTAGCACTGAGAAACAGTCCCGTTTGTTTTGAATGTAGTACATATGCAACATCTCGATCCGATGTGAGGTACGAGAGGTTTGCGCGTGTCATCTGGGAGTGTAGAACTTCAAATGAAGATCTGGGCATTATTCCATCTTACTAACACTTGCTCAAACAAATTTTCCGAGCGTTGTATTGCCGTCGAAGTCACAATATTGGGCTTCCTCTCCGAAAGCACAAAATGCCCAAAATACAAGTGTCCATTCTATCTATGTATGGTGTAGCCGGGATGAAAGCTCGTGATAGAAAGGTCACGGAAGGGAGGAGAGGGATTGTGAGAGTTGATGGAAGAGAGGATAGGGATTGTGAGAGTTGATGGAAGGGAGGAGACCGCAGCAGGAGGAGAGGAAGGGGATGAGGGATGGCGGAAGGGAAGAGGGATGCCGGGAAGAGGGCAGCCAATCTCCCCCGAGATGGATGTGTGAGAATGAGGGGAAGCAAGTGGGCTGTGCTAGCGATTAAAGGATATGATGAGGCATATCATGTTTTTAACTCTATTTGGACTGAACTGTAATTAAATTGATTGGGTTGGATGTAACTGCAAATGCAAGTTTTGGTGGACCGCAGTGCAAAAAAACACAACCCTTATTTGGATGCAGGAAGCCAACAGTTCCCTGCATTTAAAACAAAGCGAGCGTGCGGACGAGTCAGTCTTCCATGGCGTATCCGTAAACCCACTCCGTGTAATGCTTTCATTTATAAAGTTTATGAAAACACTGTATTCAAAATATTGCACAAAATTAACACCCAACATGAAATATATTGGAGGCTAAACTTGCTATTTTAGACCACTGTAGCAGCATCAAAATTTAACCTTCAATTTTTTATAAATATTACAACATTATCATCTTGTTCTTCACATATATCAGTTTTTTCATAAGAAATATTTAAAACATATACCTAAAAAGCCATTACAAATATGTATTATGCAAATATAGAATACCAGTAAAATTGTTAGATATTATAACAATATTTTAGCTTAAAAATTAGTTTAAACAAAGGAAAAAAGATGTTCTGAGGCGGACTAGGGTCTCGAAAAGTCACTGTTTCAGCAGGCGACTGAACGAACGGGTGGGGAACTGTAGAGGTATGTTGCTAGTTCTCAACTTTTCCGTAGGGGGTAGGAGCATTGAACAAATCATGATCTTTGGACCTAGTATTGACTGTGTAAAATAGTACTTCATTAATACCACTTAATTTGATGTTATTAGTGTGCCTGCAGAATACTTCTCCACCTTCCTCCCCTGAAATATGTATATCTCAATGCCAAAATCATGCCAAAAATCTTAGACAGCTGCCCTTACTAGTCTGAATGATTCAACATACTACCCATAAACTGAAACTCTCTAGACCAGCGTGCATAAGTATATATATGCTGAGTGGCTACTAAACAATTAAGCTAATCTATGTAGTTAAAAAATAAAATTTATATGAATCTTTTTAAAAAAGTAATTTGATAAGATCTCATAATGTTTTATGTCAAATTTTTTTAAAATACTTGCTAAATTAGTATTTTAGAACTCCAAAAATTAATAGATTTGAAATATATTTTAAGATTATTTTTAAAATTCGTTAAATTTTTAAAATTTCAAAAAAAAAAAATTATTTACAAATTATTTTAAAAAAAATTATAGATTTCATCAATTCTACAATATTTATATTTAATTTTTTTAAATATACTTTTATATTTTTATTTTTTAATTATATGGATTAATAGATTTTATATGAAGTGGTGGGATAGCAAACATTATATTATATATATATATATATATGAGGTGATAGTTTGCTGCAGGAGGAAATAATAGATAAGGTGGTGCAGTCACGTCAAGCGGGGTGTTTCTTTAAAGGGGAAGATGAAATGTCATTCCGCTTGGGTTGCAGTGAAGAGATTCTCCATTTCAATCACCCAAAGCCATCAATGCAACCCATAGAAGAGCGCTGGAGCACTGCCGATCGAGTTCACTTCTGAACATCTCTACGCAAACTCAATATTCTATTTTAAAAGTTTTTTAAAAAAATAATTAATTTTTTTTTAAAATCTACATGCTCGTATATATAATAATTTCATACGTACGCACGAGTGTATTGTATGGGATCAATTTCGAGCTGTGGATGAGAGTATTGTGAATAGGGTCGGATGAGCGGTCAAATTGTGTGTTTAGGGTTAGGAGGCAGTAGAGGAGTAAAGGGATGGGACAGGTCTACGAAAAAAGGTGAGAGTAAGAGAGGTTCCATGCAGAATAGGGACAGGGAGCAGAGAAGACAGAGAGAAGACTGTGTATCCCCACGTCCGCTACAGCATTCGCCACTGTGGGCCTGTGATCACCAGAACTGGGGCTTCTACTACTTCCTTCCCCAGCATCATCATTACAGCGCTCAGCAAGCTCCTTCCCCCCTCTTCCCTTCCTGATAACCAATCACAGAACAGATTTACAAAGCCAACTTTGCTATTAGGAAAAACTTACAATTTGTTTTTGTTTTTCTTATAATAATTATATAAATCAATTTTTAGTTTTATACCGTTATTCCATATAAACTTATATTTGTTTTCTAATGATTGTTAAATAAAGTCAATGTATATATATATATATGGAGAGACAGAGAGAGAAAACAAATTGAATATAAAAAAGATCTATGTAATACACAACTTTTGTATGAATTTTTTTTATAAAAAAAAACTCCGAAAAGAAGTTTTAAAATTCTGAAAATTTTATTGGCCAAATAATTTTAGAGCCTCCAAATAGTTATTTACTTTTATTTTAAATATAATTAACACAGAAAACGTATACACATCAAAAATATTTTTTTTCTCATTCAAAATTTTCATGTATATATATATATATGTGTGTGTGTGTGCGCGCGCGCGCTTGTGTTGTATGTATTTTGTAATACTTTTATAATTTTTGTGTAAAAAGTAGTTTTTATTTATCAAAATTTTGAAAGACAGGAAGAGTTTTCGCTTTCAAAAATTCAAACTATATATATATATATATTATAATATATATATATATATATATATATATATATATATGTTATTTGGTACTTTTCTAAACGTTATGGGGCATATTTAATATAGTTTCAAAGCAGACACTTTTTCCAACAAAATCCTTTTGACTTTTTTTTCTTCTTTCTGAATTTAGCATTTAAAAGGATAATTACATATCAGCTTCATCTAAAATAACGGTCGCACAATTTTTAAAAATATATAAATATGTGAGGTGACGGTACTCGCGTGCTGCCATATAAGTATAGAAATATATTTCGAAAGATTAAAATATAAGACGCAAGTTAGGGGGTCTGATATGCAATTATCCCCGTCTTAAATCATACTGAAAACGTTTTGACCAAAAATCATAATGAAAATGTATTTGTAGGGTAAGTCTGAATAATGAATCATGATTACTGCAACTGGAAATTTTATTTCAGGAAAAAGGATGATTACCATTTAGGCAGCCCCTGATTTTAAATTTCTTATCATATACTATTTTTAAAATATTTTAAATATGAAAAAAAATTCCGTGGACAAACCAGTAGGAGGATGGGTCAAAGTGAATGCCGACGGAGCATGTATTAAGTCGCCGGAAGAAATAGCGGCGGGAGGATCCCGTAACTCAACGGAGGCTGTTTTAGCCTACATTTTGGCTCATGTCCAATTAGGGATGCTTACAGGCTCTGAAGTTTTTTTTTTTTTTTTGAGATTATCGTAGTAGAGTATGTAATGCGAACGTACAGAAATCTCAAACTCGTAGAAAATTCTCACGTCCAGCCCCAACTGACGTTCTGGAATCCGAGTACAGACTCTGAAGTTAGCTTGGAATAAAGGACAACACAAAGTTCAGTTGGAGACTGACTCTTTGATGGCATTTAAACTAATCACCTGTAAAAAGGATCCTGAGAGTTGCTAGAGAAATTTGGTGATGAGTATTTATCTAAATACTTTTATGCTGAGAGTGGACCGTCATGTGTCACATATTTATCGAAAAGCTCATCACCGCATACTATTTAGTCTTCCATGCTTTTTCACTACAATTAGGACTTCACCTATTTGTTTCTCCTCCATAAGATGCGATGGAATTTATTTCTCAAGATGTGGAAGGCATCTTTTCTACTAGATTAATAAATATTTAGGAACATTTTTTTTACCCATTCTTTTTTGGCCCAAAAAAAAGAGAAAAAAATTTGGATGCCATCTATAATTATAAAATTCAAAAGAAATTTTTTGTTTGAGACTTCAGATGATTAACTTAATCCTCTAACCTACTAAAAGTTTTAGAATCTTAAAATAATTATTTAAATATATTTTTAAAAAAATTAAATATAAAAAAATATTTTTTTGATGGATTTACAATTTTGTTAAATTTTTTTAAAAAAATAATTGATATTTTAAACTATCGAAGATAAATAAACTTTGAAAAAACATTATACACAAGATGTTTATTCATAAATAAACTTTGAAAGGAGGGTCTCATATCTCCCAAAAAATAAGGCTCTTTTCGTACCTGTACATGATTCTCTTCTTTCATTCTCTTCTCTATTATGAGTGGTTTTTCATCAGTGAGACGCACGGATCTTGGTCAAATGTAAATTATAATATTAAAAGACTTAACTTTTTTTTTATATATTTTTTATACTTTTAATTTTTTGTAATTAATAATTATTTTAATCAGATAATATATTTTATTTTATTATATGTTATTTTGAATAAAAATAAATATTATATGACATATATAGAAATTATTTTAAATATGAAATTTTATATATATACATATAATCAATTTTTTAAAATTGAAAAAATATTTTTAAAGAAAATTGTTATTACATTAAATATACTATATAATGTAACGACTTCTATATTAACATTTACGCCTTTTAGACATTAAATATTATTTTATATTTTTAATTAATGTTTATTTAAATTTTTATATTAGTTAAATAATTTTATAATCCTTATCGATTTATGTAAATATTACATGCCTTTTGAGAATAAAAATAAGAAAAATGCTAGTCCAAAAATTCACCAATCCATATAATTAACATAAAAATATATTTTAGGAGTATTTTTTTGTTATAGATTTTAATAAGGTCTACTATTTTATATTTGAAGTTGTTTCAAAAATCTCTTCCATCTAGATGTTTTGGGACCTCAAACTGTAGCGAATTTTAACACATTCCATGTTTATTAACCTTTGAAGCTAAAAATATCCAGTTTGAAGTATTTTTTTGAAATAATTTTTAACATATAAGTTATATATTTCATCAAAATTTATAATTTTTATGTTAAAAAGTTTTTCAAAAATACTCCCAAATTTTATTTTTTTTTAACCACTATGATTGGTAGTTTTTTGGAAGGACTAGCGTTACTTTAAAAATCAATATCACTCGGTGCACAAAAAATATTTGAGATATCGCATAGCACGACTTTAATATCCAGTTTCATATCTTTATCCATATACTAATCCATCGTTCTTTTACGTGCGATTAATTCTAATCAATTATACTATTTATTGATATATCTAAATTTATACTCAAGGATTAAATGGAGTTTCTTACTAAGAGTATGCGTATGTTGTTTCAGAGCAATTCAAGGTGTGTTAGAATACGACCAAGATATAGATAGATATCATTTAAAGAGTGACAGAATGTGAATATCTTTTTAGCTGCTTATGTGATTATAATATTTTTTTTTTTATAATTATGTGCTTATAATATTGAATATTCTTAGTACTTCGACAAAATATATAAAATACTAACTCTCAAAACATTTCAGTCTCCTAAAAATAACATTCACTAAGTTCAATGCTCGAAAACGAAAAATACGCCGACGTAGCGTATAACGCGGGCGACGTGCTGAAACGTTCTGGATGTTGAAATGAAAAAGTGTCACGAAATCGGAGGCTGAAACGCAAATTCTCCAAAAAAAAAAAAAAAAATTGTAGCAAAGAAATTCCATCAGAGTTGTGCATCAACTCTTCTGAAGCACCACCCAAAAGAAAATTAACATTTTTGATTAATCCAATTTATCTCTTTTCTCAAAAAAAAAGACAAATCCAATTTACGTACAAATTTTGTACATAATACGCTTAGTAAAATCATCTGAGCACATCTTATCCAGCAGCTTAATTTGTAGATTAATTGGATTAAATCTATTTTTCTTTTAATATTGGACTATGCATTCAAAATAAACTTGATGAGTTTTGGACATAGTATTATTCATGTTGTACGTGTTTTGAAAGCCTAGTGTTTGAAGGCTCTGCTCTTTGAGATTGGGCTGAGAAAGAGTCGCAGGTACAGCAAAACTGGACTTGTTGGGCCTTCAATCTTTCCCATTGAGTGAGCCATATGGGGCTGAATAATTAGAATCAGATACTAGCACATATGTACGTGTATATCAGAAATTTCTATTATCAATCTAATATACTTTTTTGAGAAAGTTTCACGGGACCCTTGAATGTTACTAATATTACACAGAATAGCGGCACGCTATTAATAAACGAGTGAACTAAGTTAAGTTATTATGAAATAAACTCGACGTTTAGGTACAAAATTACAAAATAACAAAAAATTTGGTTTTTTTTTTGTGTAAAAGTTTATTGACTTTTTTTTTTAAATGTGAGGAAACCATTGGATGCAATGTTGGACAAGTTGACGGATCATTGAACGTTTCTAACGCGGGTGACATACTTGTAACAAAATTTTTTAGGACACAACAAAATACATGCGACCTATACATGTTGGAATCAATTTGGTACACCGAACCAAATCCAATTCGACACGAGTGTCGACGACCTGAAACACCAGTTCCATTAGTTCGTTTTGGACCGAAGAGTTGGGTTTTGTCGACGCTGCATCAGCAGACCTAGCCCACTTTAAACGTTAAGAACAGCATTAGCGCCATCTCTTTCAGTTTCTGCTTTATTCTGGATATCTGATGTGCATCCGTAGGTATTCTCTTTTTTTATGTTATATCTGTTTTTTTTTTAAATAATAATTTAATAATAAAGCAGTAAGAGATTTTCGTCAGAAGGTTTGCTGTCACACTTTTTGTTAAGGTGTCTCCATGAACAAGATACACGAGTCCTGATCATAGCTCGTATATGGATTAGCTGCACTTTGGAAGACCTAATAAGCACTCTTTGCAATAACAAGAGTTCTTTTTTGGCTTTACGCGTACGGCTGGGGGTAATAATTTAGATAATCCATTGGTATAAAGCAAAAGGGTCCAATGTATTTATGCCACGCAAAAATCTCTAAAGCTTAGATAAATGTATAAGAGATCTCAAGAATCCCATGAAGCTGATGTACGGAGATGTAAACAAGGAACGTACTGCTTAGACCGAAAGTGATACATGATTGTGTGAAAAGCAGACTACTTTTACATGAATTATTAGGTCTTGGGGCTGGCTGGTCACAGGCTCACAGGAGCTTGATAGTGAGAACCTGAAACGTGGTATAGAATGTCTGTGGCTGGGTTTTTATCAGCTTCCAAAAGCTATCATGAAACCGGCTTTTAATCCTCAATCATACTACCAACAAATTTGGTAACACTGGGACGTCAAAGTTGATTAGTAGTTTTCATGGGGTCACATAGCTTATCCGCCGACTCAATTTGTTGGACAAAGATTGGATTTAAGAGATAATTTGTTATCTAGGGTACGTACGTAGGTCCACCTGTTCGACTTGGTTCAACAATGCCCTAGGTCGATGGCGCTGGCCACTGTGTTTCATGCCCATGGTCCCATGCTATAGGGGAAAAGGTCCCCCTAAGATCAATTGGATTGCAGAGTGGCAAGGCCGCGGACGCGAGTTTTTTTTGTTTGTTATATTTAGAGAAAAATTGATGTGGGTCTTGTAACATCCACCACAGCGCTTCATTCAAAGAGGAGACGAAGAAGCAAAAGTTACAAACAAGAAAAAAGAACAAACAAAATTTTTTTTCAAAAACTACAAATCAAAATTAAAAGAAGAATTAAGGTAAACGAAAAAACAAACAAATAGCATTTTCTCTATGTCTTATGGTAGAAGCTGTTGTCCAATCAATAAATGTCCGTAAATATATTCAGCAATAAAATGGTATTGTCTGAATTTCTTCAAGAAAATTCGAACATTTCTTTCTTTCCAAATTATCCACCAAACTGTCGCAAACGAGCATACACCATCTCAATCGTAGATTATTTTAATTGTGTCTCAACTTCCGGTATGTCCATGGATCGATGTTATAGATGGACGAAAGTGGATGCAATGTGCAATTTTTATAAAGTAATAAGCCAAAACTTGTTCAACAAATACTCGGTAGAGGCCGCACGAGTTTTTGAAGGCCCAATGTGCCTCAATTCCTTTTATCAAAGTAGAAAAAGGAAAATTAATCATTAGTCTGCATTCCCAATATTCTAAATCAGGATACGATATGGTTTAGTTTACCAATTTATTGAAGCAAGACCGTACGTGACACTTACATCGTTGAGATTATTTGAGCAAATTCTAAAACGTATATATATGATATTCTTGTGTCTTCCATGTTATGATATTCTATTGGACGGAGTTATTAAATTATGAAATTGTGATTATACAAGCATGTGAGCTCGAGTACTAGAAATTAATAAAGGTCCCGACGCTTCCAATGATTGTTTATTCAGCACCATGGATCCCTCCGTGGAACGAAGGCAGCTCAACAGTGTGGCGTTTAACCGCCACCTGCTTGTCCCACAATGCAATCCCCTGGTGGCCCATGACGTGGATAGTTAGATTTTGAACGATCTTTGCCCCACACACCGTGGATTTTGTCGCTTCCTTCCCTCTCCAGAGCCCCTATAAAAGCCGCACTAGGCCATCCAAAATAAGCACATGAAATGAAGCTTGCTGCTATCAGAATATATAGACGCAAGCACCCTGGACCATCAGAATGGCGCAACTCTTCAAGACCAAGTACTCGGATTCTACGAAGGGTGATAACAAAAACAACGCCGTGAAAGCTGCTCAGAAACTCTCTATCTCCATCTTGGTCATCTCGCTTCCTGTACTCTACGTTTCTCTTCTCCACGTACCACCGAGCAACCTCTTCCACGACACCACCTTCTGGTTCTTAATGTCTAACAGTATAATCATCATAATCGCCACAGACTCTGGCTTTCTGTTCTCTCCTTCTACTGAATCTGATCTTGTCTACGACGAGTACGTTAAGTATAGCAGAGCCAGAAGCTCCAGCCTTCCAACGCCGTCGATCGTCGCGGAGCCTCAGATCCTCGCCGTTGATAGCAATAACTCTTTGGAAGACGATGCTAATGGAGAGGTAACTGAAGAGTCGACTTCCGACGAGCCACCCGTAGCGTTAACTCATGTCACGGAAGAGATAATTAGTCATAAAGAAGAAAAAGAAGAATTAGAGGAAGAAGAAGAAGAAGAAGAAGAGGTTGTTGAAGAAGGAGGTTGTTCATCAAGAAGTAGATTGCCCCAGGAGCGATGAGAATTACGTACAAGAACCGCTAGCACTGGTGATAGACCACAATGAGAGCTCGATCAGCCGCCGGCCGGCGCCGGAGCGGAGCCGGTCGGAGATGGGGAAGAACGGAAGAACGGTGCCAGAGAATGAAAAGATCCTTCGGCGATCAGCGACGGAGATGAAGGACCGAGGCGGCAGCGGGGAAGCGAGCGAGTACACGAACATGTCGAACGAGGAACTGAACAGAAGAGTAGAGGAGTTCATTCGAAGGTTCAAGGAAGTCAGTCTCAAGGAGCTTCGAAATGTTTGAAAATGGTGTCACATGTTGACAATGGCTGATCACCGATCGCCAGAGCTGCGGAGGGCTGAGATTTGATCCATCTGCTGTGAAATTGCACATTTTGGACAGGCGCGTATTGCAGCGGATGTTCAAAGCTAAGTGTGTATGATATCTATGGGAGGAAAGGGAGACGATGCTCCCTGGAACCTTTGTACTATTACCTGTATTTTAATTTACTTCTACCTAAATAGAATCCTTTTTTCTATCTCCTCCAAGCATGATATTAATATTTCGGATCTTAGATGATGCAAATTCCTGATCAAATATTTCATTTCCGTATAGTAATATGGTACAATAAAGATAACTATTTTAACTTTGGCAAATGCAATTTTAGCCTATCATACTTTTCTATCCATACAAATCAACTTCTATATTATAAATTTAGAATTACAAATAAATATTTTAAATATTAACAAATAACATTTTAAATATTAAATATAATGAATAAGAAAAAGACTGATTTGTTTGAAATTTTGGACTGAAGGACTCATGTAGAATTCTCCCTCGAACTTTTGATTAGAAACACCTTGAAGCAGTCACGTCAGAGCGTAATGAAAGATTAATATTAGTTGCGACTCGTGTAACACAAGAGCTTATATATGTTTTTTTTTTATTAAAAAATAAAGATTAAATTTAGTGAGAAATTTAACATCAAACGCAATTAACAAAGGAGTTTAATTTGTCTCCATTGTGCTTCTTGTACACCAATTTCATTGGATTTTGGGCTTTTATAACAAAAATATAAGCCTCTGTGCAGTATTATAAAAATACTGAATGATATGAGTTATTAATGGTTCCTTTAACATGTTAACATGTTTAGTTAAGTATCCACAAATAATGACAGTACTACTACTAAGCACGGATGTGAATACGAAAATAGAATAGGGTACGGACACAAAATACGATAATTTTTGAAAAATATGACACAGGTACAGCTCAGACACGATAATAAAAAATAAAATAATTAAAAAATAACTTCTATTAAAAATTTAAATATATAAAAATACAATAATATTTAATTATTAAATCATACATAATACAATAGCTTACGTCCTTTAGATAAATTTAAACAACAGAGTCTAATTTTATACAAATAAAATAAATAATTATATATAAATATTATATTATATAATTACTATATACTGTTAGTACTATATAATATTTAATTTTTCTGAAAAATTAATAAAAATATTTTTTTAAAAAAAAAAGTTAAAATAAGAATCCGGACATCGTGTTGGACACTCCTGTCTGGCGTGTCCAATATGCGTGTCCGAAATTTTTTTTTTTACTTTTAATTTTCAGACAACTCTCTGGCGTGTCTGGCACGAGTCCAACCATGTCCATGACATATCCTATCAGACACTGCATGAACACTGTATGGGATAGAATTTCGGCGTGTTTGTGCTTTCTAGGTACTACCTACGCGAACTTATCCAAATGTATTTAAAATTTTGACCCATTGGAACCCTAAAAATCAAATCTTGGTCGATTTACATACATAAAGTTCCTTAACATGATGACTAATAAACCTACTCCAATATAGATTAATTTATCTTAAACAGAAAGCCAGCATCAGGATTTAAAACTCACGGATCATGGTCCAAGCGATATTAGTTTTTTCTCCCTTATCTACCAAGTAGTATTACAGTCTCGGGAAGGACCGACATGAGATCATAAGCTACAGATGGACCTGGTAGAATGGGATCCGTAATGAGATCAAAGTTTCTATAGTAAAAATAAAAAATAAAAAATAATATAAACACATTTTATATTTTTAAAAATTATCGTATAAAATTTTTATCTATAATAGTCACATTTTATTATATCGTCGTAATAGATAAATCGATAGATCTCACCGAACTATATTCTACCAAATAAAAAGATCTAAATTTTTTATCATAACAGATTTAAATATCTATATTATTCTTCACGCGTATATCTAAAAACACTAATAAAAAGGCAAGAACAAATGAACAGGCTCCAAGGAATGCTAACAATCTCTCGTCAATCTTGGTCATATTAACTGGATCCAGACTGTCACGTCCATTATAACCACATATGTAATGCCCTGTCATCTTAATCACGATCCATCATCCAATCAGCATATCATGCATTAGCACATGAATTTCTAATTTATTCATTTTAGAGTGTGAACAGGTACATTTTTCCTTTCTCGTACGCAACCTGGCCTCCATGTCATATAATTCAGCACCTACCCCGATCATGTATCACCATCAGAGATCTTGAGCTGGACGGTCCTGATTGCATGGTAATTAATTTAATCAGATGAAAACAAAGGGATTAGTGACAATTAGGCTTGATCATTGATTAATTAATTGGAGAAAATGGTGTGGTTGGATGCATGGATGCCTACTGTGCTTGGATTTTTATGTTGCTTGGAAGTCTCTGAAAGGGTCTGGTTGAACCAGATTAAAGAATTTCTCCAGAATTGACGAGCAAGATCGTGTATCCACCGACGTAATCCGCCCAGCCCACTTTCTGAATCTCAATTTGGATAAACATGAGAATATTGGTACCATCTTATAATTAAGAAAATACTTTCATTGGCCTAATTATTAATTTCATTGCCTTTTCTCTATTAAATAAATTAAATAAATTAAAAAAATAACTTTGGTCCGCTCTGTGCAGAGATACAAAGTTCCAAACAGCTTGGACGGCTCCAGAATACTGAAATTCTCGAACCCAATAGAATTTCTCCAGATGACATCTTAAGTTTTCTGGATGGATAATAAATACTGACCGTTGGATGTCATAATATTGTTATGTGACAGTTTAAAACTGTGGTATAAATATCCCACTTATTCATGGAAGAAGCAAAATGTCAAAATCTATATCAAAATATTTAGGGGTCGAATCAAAAAGAAAAAGTTTTAAAGGTGTCAACACATTTGTGAGGGCTGAAACAAAGGGGGTTAATTGAAAAAGAGAAACTCCGTAACGGTAGGTGTTCTTGACGAGCAAACACAGTATTAAATCGAACTAACACGATATTATCAACTTGTATTACGGTATAAAAAATATGGTGTTCTGGATGAACGAACAAGATATTGAGCGAGCAAACACAGTATTGGATGAGCAAATATGATATTTCGGACGAACAAATAAGATTGGATCGAGCAAATAAAATGGTAGATTTGAGAGAACTTTTCAAGTTTGCAAAACAATGGTTTTCTTGACAAAGTCCCTTGTATCTTCCATTGTAATCAAAGCATGGACACAATTGAATTTTAATCATGCTCATCTTGATGATCCGGACTAAAATGCTAGTCACTATTTATATTAGACACTTCTTTCAAGAATTATGACACGCCTATATTAGACGAGAACTTAAAACGCAGTCATATTATGCATGCTATTGTTTCTTTTGATTTTCATCATGGATAATGATAATGTCAAAAAAGTCCGTACTTTTTAAAATTCTTACAGATCAGTCAGTCGTTTAACTTTTCAAGAAAACTCCTTATTTAAACTCAAAGGTATTCTACACAGCTAGTTTAGTATTCTAAACGTCTAGTATAATAATATCGATGCTTGTATAGTAGTGTTCGGACTGAACTGTTATCTTAGTATTTCTGTGAGTTAGAAATGTATTTCTGACGAGCTATGAAGTGTTCCGACGAGCTAAAAAGTATTCGGAAAAGTTAACTTAGTATTTAAATTTGAGGAGTTGCTTTATTCGAATATTGCAAAGTAGAGACTTTTTTGACGAAACCCATATTTTATAATGCATATTGTCTGACCCCTATCATAGGAGGAGGCTGCATATACGATTATTATTCTTGACCAATGTTTTGTGAAGCCACGTGTGTAGTTTAAACCAAAACTGAACTGATTGCTTTTACATTTCTTGTCCAGGCTTATTTGTAGTCTCATAATTGCAACATTCTTTTGTTTTTTATTAGATAATTAGTAGTTTAGGTGACAGTTGTTTGTTGTCTCCAATCTATTTGGCACACAGAACAAATATATTTAGGTGTGAATTATGTGGTGTAGTAGTAAGGATTGTTTCTTATCACGGTGCTAATACAGATTCGAATTTTGATGAAGACAGAAGAAAATATCATTCGCTAGTAGCAGATATAAGTGCGTATATCGTCTATCCAGTGCATGAAAAAAAAACATCGCTAGTTAGCGGGGGCCGGGAGGAGCTTTTACCCTGGGTTTCTTTTTTTAACAAATGCCAGTCGTTTCTGCTCCTATTAATTATGTCAAAATCAATACGAATAATAGATAAAAGTATAAATGGTTGAGATATAGCGGTTTATAGGCATGATCCAATGTGTTAATTAATTTATCATGAAAGGATCATCATCTCTAAATCTCATCAATGCAGATATAGACATATCATGAACTGACGAACATCAGTGATGGATCAATCAAATTCAAACTTAGTACTACTATATGTATTGATGCTGTTTGTTGGACCATTAACATGGCACTCAATTGGCATCCTAATTTGTCAATCAAACACAATAGATTAATGAAATTGATTAGATTTCTAACATTTCTCTATCTAAATGCCTTACAAACCAGGGTTTTCCTCTAAAATCGGCTATAGCTACACTACAAGATCACAAATAGCCACGTGTCGTCAAGTTTGTGGCTGTTCTTCTTTGATTACGGCCGGCTGACCACAGATCTCCAGTGACTTTGACGTTCAGCTTATTCAGAGGGAAATATGAAGCAATCTCCTCCACTTACATTTACATGAATTTATTGAGCACTGCGGAGCCTTTTGCTTGCGGGCATGGAGCATACATGCAGTGTCGTCGTCGCGCCGTGAGAATTCTGCCGCGTAGCCGTGCGAAATCTCTGCCACTGACGAGCCTACAAACTGTAGCATCCAACAAGGGACCCCTAGAATAGGGGGCATACGAAGATATTAGGAATCTAGATTACCAATTAGATGTAGTCAATTAAATAACATGTTTCAAAAAAGATCTTCGTAAAGATAGCAATTGAATTGAAAGAAAATTCAAATTAGATATGGCAAATTTTGAAAGATATTGCAAATTAAAATTGAAATGCCAGAAAAAAAATATAATTAAAAGATTCTGAACCGAGGAAGTGATAGATCAAGTGGATTCGCAATAGCCACGTATGATGTATTCTGGAATGATCAAAGTTAACTATATTTCTAAAATTGATCTTACTACGGCTAGTTTATGTTTGGTTTTGTATGAATAATATGAGATTCTTCTGTTTCAAATACGTTTTAAGATGAACCACACGATTAAGATATCCGGCGGAAATTCACGTCTTTTTTTTTTCCTGGAAGGGAAAGTCATGTTTTGATTAGGCAAAAAGTTGTGGTGGCGAAGATTGATTATTGGTTGGTGCTTTAGAGATGTGTTATTGCTACTTTTTTGTTTTCTTTGTGTTTTTTGTTTTCTTTTTGTCTTTTGTTGGAATGGTGAGAATCTTGCTATTGTCTTGAAGCTGCCCTTGGGTTAGGATATTATGACCCGTCATTTGTAATGGCCCCTTCATTGAGTTCCCAAAACAATCAATGAGAATTTCATTGTCGCATACAGAAACATGGAACTGACTGATTGAGTTTGACCTTGGTCGACCAATGAGAAGCTAGAAAAATGTGAGAGTGAACACATAAATTTTTACGTGGAAACTTTTAAGAAGACAAGGCAAAATCACAGACGACTATATAAGCCAACACAAAGAATCCACTAGATTTTGAGGATTGCAAGATCTATTCTCTCTCTCACTACCGAGTTTAACAGCATCTCTGCTTACAACGCTCTCGAAGAACACAACTGAATTTGACACAATCTGCTAAAATCGCAATTCTATCTAGGTGCTCTCGGAGTGCGTAAGTTGGATCCCTTCAACATTGCCTCGGTGGCCTTTTATGGGCGTTGCGCGGGTCGTGACGATTGCGAAAATAGTAGATCTGGCGAGAATCATGGGTTGGCTGGTCTTTCTTGCACCACGTAGCTCCCACGTTCGCTGGTGGAGGGCGTAATGTATAACTGATTGATCCATGTTCACGCGGCGGTTGACAGTTACCGAAACTTCTTCAGGATCCGCGAGCTTGGTCGATATGTCGAAACTTCTGTTGAGTCAGAGACGACGTCGGATCTCGGTTGACAGGTACCGAGTAATGGACCGACATCAGCTGTTTTGCTTGGACCTCGAGTCTATCCCAAGTGTGGGTCCGCGACGAGCTGAGATCGGTTTCAACCTGGCATTTCTGAGATATGAGGATGGACAGTTCGGACGTGTGCACCTTGATCATATGAGATAGTTGGGCTCATCCTCTCGTATGATGGTCAGCTCTTATGGTAATACATGGCAATCCAAATCCACACTGCATCAACAACCAATGAGACAATTTGGTTGTTGCATGTGAAACAATGTTCCATTTTTTACGTGAAGTTGCACTCCAATACATTGTGTTTATTTTAAGTCTTTTTTTTTTAAGGATTAAAGAGGGAAAGCACAACAAGTAGGAAGCACATATACATACTTTGTGAGCCACTATAACCAATAAATACTTGAAAGATGCCAATCCAACTTCTATTAATCGATAAAAGCCCAACTTTTTGAAAAGTCCAAAATTCTAAATTTCAACGCACTATGAAGTGCATAAAAACTGCTTCCTTTCCTCACATGAGGAAGGTAATAAAAGTAGAATCTTGCCCCTACTATAATAGTGCTGAGCCACCATGACCTCACGGTACTGACCATTTGTTGTTTATGTTGAATGTATTATTTCAACTACCTCTTTTAATTAGGTGCATTGTTGATTTAAATTTTGACCACGTTGATTTCCATATTTTCGTAGCAGGTGATCACACAAGCAACAGCATGTAGATGCCGAACTACTCTGCACGCTTTGCAACGCATGCAGCATGCTCTGCACATTTTTTTTTTAAAAAAAAAAGGGGGTCGTACGGCTTTTGGTATGACGAACCACAAGATGAGCCAGGTCAGCCCGGCTCATACTACGAATGGCCTGCAGATATTAATGTGAGTTAGCTTGAATCTGTACTTTTTCCATCTTTATGGAGTCGTTTCAAGTGATACTTTATAGAAACTCTCCATAAACTAGATAATGTGTATGACACTTAAAGAAGGAAATTAAGGTAAAAATGTGATTTGTGATAGTTAAACGGAAGGTGAAGCGATAAAAAAACAACACCAATAATAATAATAATCAAGTGATAAAAAAGTTTTAATTTCTTCTTTGAGAAGTTGGAGAACCCCATACAGTTGAGGACCAAAACCCAAACCCGATTCAGTCTGAACGGGCCAGCTGGGCTCAAGTGGATGAAGCAGCAAAAGTTTCGAACAGCGACAGATCTCCATCCGATTCACTTCCATGGTGCAACTTAAATGGCTTTCGCAGCATGCCTTTTCGTAAGGTGCATGTGGTCCTCGAAACAGAGTAGTCACTCCTTCTTCCCTCATATATCCCGAGCGGCGAGTTTGCTCAGAAGCACATCGAGTCGCGGCATTAGTAGAACTTCACCGCGCACGTGAATACAAGTGAGCCGTTAAGCATGGGATGCGCCCTCCGTTCAACGTCTGGCGGGCAAAGAAAGGAAATGGCTATACAATAGAGTCCAAGTCCAACTCCTTCAGCTCTCAGCAAGTGATCAACTCACTCTTCAATAGCTGATCCTGGGGCCTCCGCACTGCTCTCCAATGGTTCGATCCCAATCATTCGATAACGACTTCATGACTTGTCCCGCACCATAACATGGCAAGCCTTCTATGTCTTTCTTTGTGCCAGTGCGACGTACTGCTGGGATCTCATGGCGAGTGGCCCCACAACAGTAATAGATCAGGGTGGGCTCATCCCTAGCAACGCACGCAGACTTCACTCAACTGCAGCGCTTAATAGGGAGTGATAGCGTGTAGGTCCTATTTATATAGCTACCGTCGATTACGAAAGCACATCTCTACATGAACTCTCCGAGCTCCGTCGCGCACGAAAGTAGCTAGCCGCCAGCCTCAACACTCATCGACTATCCAAGTAGGCACAGCTAAAGGGGGAGACGCTATAGGCCCGGTCCTGTTATGACATGGTCAAATTAGTTCCAAAATGTTTATCTAGACATGGCAATCCACGTCGACGAACATACCATGTACAGCCAATCGATAGATTCGAGGTTGATGTCTCCCTTTGGGCGTTTCATCAAGGCCTGGTTCAGAATTCCGGCCCAGCAATTCAAGTTCAAGGTTGCTTTAGAAACTGGTAAAACATGCACCAAGTTACATCCAAGCTAGCTCGTGTATGCTTTAGATTGCTTTATTTACATATTATTACAATCCTGTAAAGTAATATCTCACCCTCCATAATCTCACTCGGTCACTCGCCTCCCTCCTGTGCTACATCTATCTCTGTTCACCTATCCCCAGGCCACCGATGGGTCATTTCCACCTCTCACGTCCTACTATTTTCACAACTAAGCCATCCGAGCTCATCAAACTCTATTAAGCCGAGCTCAATTGTGCAACCCGAGTTTCAAGAAACAAGAAGCTCACGGCCTTCCTTGTTTCCACCTAAATTTGTTTCAAGAAACAAGAAGCTCAATTTTAGATCGAATTTACAAATGAATGATTAAAATCTATAATTCTATAATTTAAATTTTTTATTAAAAATATATAGAAATAGATCAAATGTGATAATAAAAATTTTATATATTATTTCGGTATATGTGCTAAATGAGATGGACGGCTGAAATTATGGATGCAGGGGATGGTGGCAGCGTGCGGTCGCAGAAAATCTGCCTGACTATTAGTATTCTGCATGAGCCCGTAAGCAGTGCGGTCAGCATAATGCACCGACACCCAGAACATTCCTCTCTAGATCAATCCAGAACGTTCATCAACGAATCAACGGCTTCCCCCGTAGTCTTTTTCATTTTAAAAAGTATAGTCATAGTCAACAAATGTGACCTCACTGATGACATTCAGGACTCCCATGAAGCGTCTATATAACTTAGTAGTTAGCATCGAAAACTAAAGCAACAATGGCGGAGATGAAAGGCGTCAAGCTTCTGGATTTTTGGGTGAGCCCGTTCGGGCAGCGCTGCAGAATCGCGCTAGCGGAGAAGGGGATTGAGTACGAGTACTTGGAGCAGAATCTTGAGGATAAGAGCGATCTACTGCTCAAATCTAACCCTGTTCACAAGAAAATCCCGGTGTTACTCCACGATGGCAAACCTGTGTGCGAATCTCTCATCATTGTTCAGTACATCGACGAGGTCTGGAACCACAAGAACCCTCTGCTCCCCGCTGATCCTTATGCTCGTGCTCAAGCTCGTTTCTGGGCTGATTTTATTGACAAGAAGGTATGCAATATTTCTAATTAATATATATCCACTCATTTTATTATCAACTGAGCGAATATTTCCGATTTGATTAATGTTAGGTTTATGACTGTGGGTCGAGGATATGGAAGCTGAAAGGAGAAGGACAAGAGCAGGCGAAGAAGGAGATGATCGAGAACCTGAAGCTTCTAGAAGAACAGCTCGGCGACAAGAATTTCTTCGGCGGAGATAGCTTCGGCTTCGTAGACATCGTCTTGGTTCCAATCACGGCGAGGTTCTACACCTATGAAACTTGCGGTAACTTCAGTATCGAGAAAGAGTGCCCGAAGATCGTCGCATGGGCCAAACGATGCAAGGAGAGGGACAGCGTCGCAAAAACCCTCCCTGATCCGCACAAAGTCTACGAGTTCATCTGCTTTTTGAAGAAGAAATTCGGAGTCGAGTAAGAACCAAGGCATGCTAATGGCATCCTTTTGTCATGTCGTGATGTAATTTCCGTGCTACTTAATTAGCACGGAAAATTAAATATGGAATCGTTATGGACACACGAAAATATGTTTATCTGTTACGGAAAACGCGTTTCTCTCTTGTATTTTCGTATATTCGTGACGATTCCGAGTTTGTTTTTATGTACTGTCAAGTATTTTTCTTTGCTGAGTTAGTAAGGTTTGGTGTGGATGTTTCTGTAGACGTAATAAAAGGAAAGTGTGTTTTTCTATTTCAGAGACTGAATCTTAATGTAACTATACAGTTAAAACATTTTACTATAGAATTTACACTACTTCTATTTGAATTTGTATATTATTAAATTTATAATTCAGACATAGGTGAAATAAGGGTTACGGAATATGTTTATTTCAATTTCTATTATTCTATTTAATTTGTGATATCTTTATGTCACTATATGAAATTCTTATTTGGAATTAAAGAGATCTTAAGTTAAATAATTATTAGCGGAGCAGCAACTTTTTGTATGAATTTTTCTTTTTTTTTTTTTTTTTTTTGAGATTATCGTGGTGGAATCCGAAATACGAGCGCACGCCTCCGAATGGACCTCACACTCGCCGGTAAACTCCCACAGACGGTCCCGCTCCCAACTCTGCCAACCGAGGAGTGCGTGAAGGCATTCTACGGGATACGCAACCACAAATGTGCCGCGTAAAATTCAAATTCGGAATGGAACGCACGTTTTTTCAAGACGCAAGTCCCCACCCAGACAGAAGATAACAAGTGTGGGGGGCAACTTTTTGTATGTAATTTATTTTGCAATGTAAAAGGTTAGTTTATATATATATATATACTATATCACTATCATATATATATGTTATTTGGAAAGTTCCGTGATGTAGTGCCTGGACGGTCAGCTGTCAATTATTCGATGATAGTGCTGGAGATTATTTTGGTGTGCTAGAGAACCAGTCGCAGGAAAAATCAAAAATTTAAAAAGATAATGATCCATGACCATTTTGTGGTGACCTGTTGCAGAAGTGCGGCGACAAGAAGACAATTTAATTACGTCAAGATAGGCACAGACTCGATTAATCCAATCCTAATCGGATCTTACATTTTATTTTATTTTAAAATTTATTTATAAATTCTTGTGCTCGTCACTACAAGAAATCATGCATACAGATACAGATCGAAAAAGTTTGCTAAATCTTAAAAAACCGTTTTCACAAAGCTTTTCAGCAACAGTTTTCAGCCTCCGTTCGATAGCCGCAGTATTACGAAAGTATATAGAAACAGGTTTTTTGATTTTTCAAAGTAGTGTAATCGAAAATATTGCAAAAACGAACTATTTTAGCAATAGTTGTGGTATATAATGGGCAATAGTTTCATAGTGTTGTTAGAAATACGCGCTTATGCTACAATTAAAAGCCATTCATTCGCAACACCAGATTTTTAGATATTAACCAACTGCGAAATCAGTTAAAAAACGATTTATAGCCATTTTTATATTTGCAGTGCAACACTTAATTAATTGATGCAAATCATACCAATTAAAAAATCCATTTATATAAAATGTTTATTAATCTAAGTATATTACAATTTAGCTGTATAGACTTAAAACATCCATTAAATAAACATTCCTAAACCCACATCCAATTTTTATCTAATTACATTTACGGTTGTGTGTGCCATTAATAAACAAATTTATACATACTTATAGTAAGTTGCCCATTCGTACTTATTAGCAATAATAATTAACCGTTTTCAAAAGTTAACGAAAATATATCTAATTTAACACATTGTTAAACTGTAGCAATATCTTTATTTGCAATATTTGTTTTTAGATTACCATTAAAATAGCGCAATAACATTTTTTACCATACCAGAGTAGAGGCACGAGAATAACATTTTCTTTCAGTTTCATATTACTATATAATACTAATATTCAAACACATCTAAAAAAAAAAAGAAATAATTATTAATTCAAATAAATATCAAATGCCGGAGAATAACACTAATCGTCGGAAGCCAATCAATTATTTCGTGCAGTCCTGTTTCGGTCCCAACCGATAAACAGCATAATATGAGTCGGTCTCTGTAGATCGACAATAATACATTGAAGCTCCTCATCAACCTGGTTCATCATTCATAATGATCATACCAACGTCGCGGTCACGGCAATTTGTCGGAGCTTACCGCATGAATTCCTTCCCTTCCTTTCTCCTCTACCTTTCATCATGCTCTCGCCTCCTCCTCTGCATCATTATCACGTTAAACCAAAAGTTAAAAAACACTACTGGCATCATCCATTCATCCAAAAAAAATTAAAATCAATTTCATTTGAACGAATCACTAAATTAATAACATGACTGGAAGGATAGTTGATATCTCGACATCACTAACTTGTTTCGTAGCTCAACGATTGACAGATGCGATTTTGATGATTAATAGGGAATTAGGTACAATATATTGGTGAGTAACATAGTATGAAAGGGGAAAGACGCATAAACCTACGAGGAAACTGAGGAAAATTTGAGAAGTAATTGAGCATATTCTAGGAGCGCACTGGAGCATCCCAAATTAGGAATGGGTATTTATTTGATACCGGAATCAATATCCCCATGGAATCCCCTACTTGGTATTTCCTTCCCTTGGAAAATCGTTATTAAGGCGATACCAACAAGATTAAAGTATATTTGAAAATATCTTATTAGAGATTAAATGGGTTGAATCCATGGTTTTAGCGATTTCTTTTTTTTTTTTGCCCATTATTTATTAGAGTTTTTAAAATTAAAATACACTTTAACTAAAAATAATACTTATAAAAATGAAGAGGGCCAAGAAAGTTTTCTACAGATAAAGCAGAGTAAGAAAATTATGAAGTACTTATAAAAAGTTAGAACTTAAATTTTATAATTCAAATTTTATTATTTACACATTTTAATTTAATTTACTTTTACCAATGACTCCAGCAGACTATATCTTTCTATATGTGTGTCAGCATGTATGATTGTAAAATATTATTTTTCAAATTATATTTAAATAAATTAGAATTAATTACTAGAATAAATTAATATTTATTGAATTTGGATTGTAATAAGCATTTCGAAATTATTGACGCGTGAATTTGATATTAAATTTTTGGGAAGCTTAATTTGTGTTGCCTTAGCTTGCAAGTTTGCGCTTATCATCTCTGGCAATATTCTCTCCGGCCAATTTAATTTTCTCTATTTTTCTCTCGGCCCTCTACTCTTATAACTCTATTAGTTTTAGTGAATAGTTTAAAAAAATATTATATTATATACTTTACTAATTTTCCAATAATATTTAATCAAAGTAATTGTTTCTCTTTATCTTCTAACAACAAAATAAATAAGTGTAAATCAAAATATTATTCTTTCTAGACAACACAATTAAACAGTATTACTAGATAACCCACCTTTATTTTAATAATTATTAAAAATTTATTATATTTCTCAATAATTTTTAAAACACATTAAAATAAAGTTTACCTAATATTTACTTTTCTCTCTAAGCAATTAGGATTAACAAATGGTTGTTTCTTCTTCTTACTTTTTAAGCATTACATTAATACTGATTTAATTTAAATTACTAACAATATAATTAGGAGTATTGTATTTCTTATTCTTTTAACAATAATTTTTGACAATGTGTCTGTTTAAAATATAATTATCTAGCAACACTTGAAAATAGGTGCATATTCTACTCATTTACGTAACAAATATATAAGTGTTTTTATATATGAAACTCTTTCCGCAACGGTTTGACAAATAACTATAAATTGATTAATTATTTTACCCAACCAGGTAATTATTAAACGTGTTGCAATTTTTCATCATGATACTTAAAGTGCACAATACTTTCATAAGCTATTGCAAAATGTATCTGTATTCTATAACCACTTTTATAACCGTTGTTAGCAAAATAGTGATTCTATAAAACTCTAATATTAATATGTTTGCAAAATTTATTCTATTATAAGTAGGTTAATAAGTGATTGAATAGCGATATGTTATGGGACCGAACTAAAGTTGTGTCATGATGATGAATAAGGTAAGAATGACAGGGAGATAATCGGAAAAAGGAGATGCAATTTTGGATGTCTCAAAAGCGAGAACAAAAATTCATGTATAACGAAGATAATATAAAGCATTTTTTAAGCTATTATAACAGTCATGAGATATATTTCTTATAATTTTTGGAAATATTTTGAAGTGTTTCTGGAAAAATAACACCTTTAATTGGAAACAGAATTTTTGTCTTCTCATGTGCTGAAGGTATTTGATTAAAACTGATTAAAATGGTACCTTTTAGCCAATTATTGATCTTAGTTTAGTCTCTAATTATTATGCTATACAAACTTAATACTTTTGATATTTTACAAAAAATATCAAGAAATATATGACTTAAAACGTTGAAGTTTGTAGGTAAACTACGCAATTTGATGGCCTATCGTCACATTATTTGATTTTATTTAAAAATTTTAACCTAAAACTTGTACGTAATAATAGAATAAAATTTTTAATTAAACAGTAAAGTATTTATGACAGAATTAAACTCACATTTATCTAAATACGTTTTATCTACGCCTAACTCGACGAATGGGAGGAAGCGCAAGCAACAAGGCAACTAGCAAACGAACAAACAAGCGCACTTGCACATTTCGGACGCAATTCATCTCCCGTCAGATGCACTGCATACATATATAGACGGAGTGCTGCATTCAGGCAGCCAGCCATCTCACTTGTTTGTGATCATCCCAATTTGTTGTTCACCATGGCGGGTTTCCGGAGAGCCTTGCAATCGCTAGGGAGAGCGATGAAATCGTCGTCGGGGAGTAGGGGCATGTGCTCCCCCGCCGCCGTCTCGCAGAAGAATTCCGCCATGGCCGCGTCGTCGGAGGAGCTGATGAGGATGGAGTACGACTACAGCGCTCACAAGTTGAGATCCTGGACTCTGTTGCGAGTTTCCTTCGATTGTGTTTTGATTTGATTTTATTACTGTTGTCCTTCTGTTATTTTCCTTAAGCTATAGCTAATCAGTTCATATGAATGTCGGATCAATCTTAAGTATAATGAAAAAAGTAATTTACGCTTCCACAGAGATTTCCATCTCTGTGAGTATCGTAAATCATTAAAAGATAATTACATCCTAAAATTTCTTGCCGCTTGGATCTTCGTAGCGCGTTGTAATGGTAGCTGATACTAGGTAGTAGCGCTAGTCATGGATGTTTGAAGCTAATTTTAATCATGCATATAACTTCAGGGTCTATTTGATGAAGTAGTAGGTGGTTATTTTTTAGAAACTAGAATGCAGACAAAAGGACAGCTGGAGTTGAAATTCTAAGCTTTCCCTCCAAATTGTCCTATAATCTTCCTTCATGTTTCATGGAAATTATGTCACTCTTCCTAAGGAGTTCTCCCTGCATAGTTGAGTGTATAGACTTGTATCATGTTTTGCAGTTATCATCCGATTCCTATGGTATTTTCTCAAGGCAAGGGCACATGTATATGGGATCCTGAAGGAAATAAGTATCTTGACTTTTTATCAGCTTACTCAGCAGTGAATCAGGTGGGTACACTCTGGCTGTAGCACATATTCTTATGATTACATATTATGTAGAAAATTGGGCTTATACCTTATGGAACCAGTTTAGCCATGCACGAAATGGCTTCCTAGTATTTGTGTTTATCTAATATTTAATCTCGTGCATAACTAGTTTCGAGATGCATATAAACTCTTTTCTGTTCATCTCTTTGTTACTATGATACTTTGACTATCAATTCCATTTGTTTTTCAGGGGCATTGTCATCCAAAAATAATGAGGGCCTTGGTTGAGCAGGCACAAAGACTCACTCTTAGCTCTAGAGCCTTTTACAATGATAAGTTCCCAATCTTCGCAGAGCGACTTACTTGTATGTTTGGATATGAGATGATGCTACCAATGAATACTGGAGCCGAGGGTGTAGAGACAGCTTTAAAATTGGCTAGAAAGTGGGGTTATGAGAAAAAAGGGATACCTAAGGATGAGGTGAGCAGTTGTATCAAGTTTGTGGTGCTAAGCATCCATCTTAATTTGTAGACTGATTTAGCTGTTAGCACATGTTCTAAAATTTTTTGGCAGATTGAGTTTTAAGACTAAGGAGAGATAAGTTGGTGTAGAAAATATGTAGATGAGTGTCAATATCTTCGTGTCCATAAAGCATGAACTCAATAGGAGAAGAGATTGAGATCCATAATGTTCTGGTGCAAAGAGAGAGAACAAAGATCTTGCAATTGAACTATGAGACGGGTAAAGCTTTTCCATTCCACGAAAATTCATGAAAGATGCTTCTTCTTTGCATTTTACCAGAAATAGCTAGACACTTTATTATAATGTAATTCGAAGTTTTCAGGGCTTAGCCTTTGAAATGAAAGTTTTTCTTTTATTTAAAGAAATTCCTCCAGGATTACTTGTTGACTTTTTATGTTTGTACTCTTATGATTGGTTCATAATCAAATTCGATACATTTCGGTCGAGTGATTCGAAGATATTAGATGACCTTTATTTTTCTCTTCTAAGACATCATGATGGAGTTAGTTCGTTTGCTTCTTGCGTAGGCATATCTCCCTGAATCTACACTCAGTATGATCATTGTATTTCATTGCACAATAAGACCTTTTCTATCACTTACTGGGGTTCCTGAAGTTTCTAGGTTGTGGGCTTCTGTCCAATGTTTAATGTGAGCTTCTTCAGTGGAAACCTATGTTACGTCTTCGTAAGGTCTGCCATTTTTATGTTAAAATATACCATTTTTTATTTCTTTCTTCAATATCTCTTTGAGATCGAAATGTTTTATGTCCTCATGGGATTCCTTTTGCATTTTTGAGTGCCAATGCAAATTTCATGTCACAGTAGTTCTTTCTACTCTATCATGCCTAGTCAATATTAAATTAGAATAGCAAACCAGAAACCTTCATGGTGAGGGTCTTTTTGCAGGCTCTGATTGTATCATGCTGTGGATGTTTTCATGGTCGAACCTTAGGCGTGATATCAATGAGCTGTGACAATGATGCGGTCCGTGGTTTTGGGCCCTTGGTTCCTGGTCACCTCAAGGTTGATTTTGGCAATACCACTGCTCTTGAAAAAATATTTGAAGGTGTGTATGATGTATAGATGTTCTGTTATAAGGAAAATATTTTTTGCTGTAGGTTATAGATAGTTTTTCTTACATGAATTTGTTTGAACTTCAGAACATGGAGACCGGATAGCTGGATTTATATTTGAACCAATTCAAGGAGAGGCAGGAGTAAGTATACTGAAAGTTAATCATATGCTTGGCATCTTCTTGTATCGTGCAATGTAGGATAGATACAAAAGAAAAGAATGTTAGTTAACTCGAATTCTGGTATCCATGGATTGTCTTCGAGTCCCTTGCCTTAGGTACATCTAGATTTTGGAGTAAATACAGGATAACGGTTGCCAGAAAATCAAAGAAAACATTCAAAGCCAATGGTTGGTCTTTAGGAGCCAATGTACATTCTGTTGGAATGTTCAACTAATACATTGATATTAAAATATTTTCCGTCTTTATGCTTTTTAATGTCATGGAGGAGCTTAACGCTTCTGTAGTAAACTAGGATTCTTTTGCAATTCTTGAGTAAAAGATCCTTCTGTAGAAGGTTGTTACATGGCTAAACTAGTCTTGTCACTGATAGATACTTTGGTTCTTGATTTTGATGAATAAGCTACTTGATGGTTCTGACACATGACCTCTATGTTTGTTGCCTTTTTGTTTTCCTCAACTCAGGTTGTGATTCCACCTGATGGTTATTTGAAAGATATCAAGGACCTCTGTTCTACATACAACATCCTGATGATTGCTGATGAAATCCAGACAGGCATAGCTCGTACTGGACGAATGCTGGCTTGTGATTGGGAAGACATACGACCTGATGTTGTGGTAAGATCTTAGTGCAGTTTGAGGAAAGCCTGAGTGTATTACGGAGCTTAATTTTTACCTTTCGTGTAAGCATATCTACAAAACGAGATGGATCCGTAAAACTAACGGATTTCTATCTAGATGGATATTACAAAGCCTATTTGTTTCTGTTTGGTTGATGTTAATTGTAAAGCCTACTCAATTTACTTTTTTCTCTGATTTTAATAACTAGAGAACAATTGAACTATTGGTATTAGTGGAATGTTATTATATATTTAACCATTTATCTGTACGTATCCGATTTATGTCTGAATTCTTTAAGGAGGAAAGATGTATTACGAGCCACTGACTAAAATTCTTGTTTCTATATGATAAAACATAGGACAAAAACTCAGACGATTTTTTTTCTTCATGTAAACCTTGGTGGGAAAGTAATTCAAATTCCTCACAATGCCAACTTAATTGCATTGATTAGTTTAAAGTAGTGCTCAACTTTAATTGTCCTGCATAGTAGTGCATAAATTTTTGCAGCCAATCTAATGTAATTAAATAACTGCTTCTGATTGTGTTCTTCAAAATGTCTCTGTAAATTGCTTTAGCGAATAGATGCTCAAGATTTATGAAGAATCGGACCTTCTACTATCTTTCTTTTGTTGTAATATGGCTACAACGATGTGGAGAAGTAGTAGTTGTAGACTTAGTTGCAGGAATTTTCCAATAACCCAAGAACCCTCCTTGGAACCTCTCTCCCACTCCTGCTCTGCCTGCTTGAAGCGCATGGCCACTTTTATGTCGTCATGCTTGTTTGTTTTTCTATATATTTTTCTTTTTAAAAATCATGTAGAAAAGAATAATAAAAGCACAATTCCACTTAAAATCTTTCCAAACATTTTCACACGCTTAGCTCGTGAAACAGATCATGTGCTGAGCTCTTGAACCAATCACACTCAGGATGTGCTCCTGCTCTCAAGGCTGCGTTTTTTCTCTTTTTTTTTCTTATTGTTTTTATTATTTTTCTTAATGCCGCTTTCCACACCTGTTACGTGCAACCTAGCTTGTAAATTCTGTCTTTTGTTTATGGAGAATAACCTTGTAAATTCTGTGTCACATGTGCTCAAGACATTTCTTCAAGTTTATTATTTTTTATTTTTTATTATTATTTTTGAAACAGATACTAGGTAAAGCTTTAGGCGCTGGGGTAGTGCCTGTAAGCGCAGTGCTTGCTGACAAGGACATAATGTTGTGCATCCAACCAGGAGAGCATGGAAGGTAAGCTTATGTGAAGTACTGAACTGTTTACCAAGTACCTATGTAAACATGCAATACGCAGAAAAGGAAAAGAATATACTTGAATTTAGAATTAGAACTCTTTATGCGTGCATGGTTTGTGCTTGTGTTGGGCATACTCGGTGTGATTTCTCGTTCTGTGAAATTGTGTGTTTGCTTATCTGTGTGTCTTAAATTTGCCTCCTGAGGCCGAGGGTCCTACGGAAATAGCCTCCTTCGAAAAATGGCTACATATATCTGCCTTCGCCAGACCCTGCCGCTGAGGGACTCATGAGTCATGATTGGCTTATTGTTGTTGTTGTTGTTGATGAATAAGTTACGTACTTTGACATTTGTCTAAGCGGCATTAAGGTGTGGCTTTTATAGTGAACGGTGTTCTACCTTGTGTTCCCTTTCTAGTAAACTGCACAATTGCAGAGGGTTTGTGTAGTTGTACTGATTCACCTTAAGTGGAACTCGGTAGTTATTTTCTCAGACACAACGTTGCTGAACCATATTGTTCTTTCATAGGCTCCTATAGCTTTTTTATCGATGTGTAAATAGACGGTCTGAAGTACTTATGGGCGTGAAGAAAACCTTCAATCTGGCATTTGTTTATGCTTCTTCATAATTTTGAATGAAGCATTGTGGCGGCTAATGCCACCTCTGAATTTCTCAAAAAAAAAAGAAAAAAGAAAAAAAAGAAATCTTGCATCTGTCATAATATTTTAACTTGATAGTGCCTTGGGAGTAATACTTTGTCTTTATTTGTCATCACAGTACCTTTGGAGGGAACCCTTTGGCCAGTGCAGTAGCAATAGCTGCACTTGATGTGATAAAAGATGAAGGCTTGATTGAGAGGTATGTGTCGCTTTTATCATATCCAATTTTTTCTACTGGACTGAACCTGACATGTTATGCTCATTTCCTGTTTTCGAGATAAACGTTGTGCTTAGTCTCTTGTGAAACCTGCAAGTGAATTTAATAGTTAATTTGTTTTTTATTTTTCTTGTAGAGCTAACAAAATGGGACAGGAATTCAGAGATCAGTTAGAGAAGGTTCAGAAACAATTTCCACATATAATAAAAGAAGTCAGGGGAAGAGGACTTCTGAATGCTGTAGACTTGGACAATAAATCTATTTCTCCTGTATCTGCTTATGATGTATGTCTCAAGTTGAAGGAGAGAGGCATTCTTGCGAAACCCACCCATGAAACAATTATCAGACTAGCACCTCCACTGACTATAAGGTATGGTGCTACTGAGTTATGCCGGTTATGTTCTTTCTTGATTATTAAGGTATCTAACATCATTGTGACAGTTATGATTCCTTTTTCTAATAATTTTCTTTATATCCATCGTTTTAATTTGTATGTTTCTGTTCCTAACTGTGTGCTTTTTTCTAGTTTGGAGGAGCTCAACGTAGCCTCAATTGCCTTGAAGGATGTCTTGGAGAAGGATTTGCCAAAGATGTTAAAAGAACCTTCAAAAGTGGACCAGCAACCACCTAAGCAGGCATGCGATAGATGTGGGAGATTTTTGTATGCTTCTGGCGACATCGATGCCTAATCAACTTCTCCTTTCCAGTTCCTGAATGTAAAATTCCTAAACACAGCTCCGGAACATGAAATCTGCGCAACATTAGGAAATTACATTTACTGTGAGTAGTAGGTAGGAGGAAATCTTCCGAGCCAGGAATAAGAGCTTCAGTGCAAGCATACAAACGTTCCAGAGTAGGCCTAGCCAGATTACAGGGTATTCACTAAGTGAGGAGATACGGTGTGTTTCATTAGCCCATCCACGTGGCTTTCAAGTAGTTGGACGTCTTCGTGATATGTGCATGTAACACATAATTTAAAGATCACAAAATTCGAGTTGCATCCAACGGTTTGAAAGTCATATAGATGGTCATAGGACAGGTTCGATGTATCCCTAGCTTCCTCTTGTCATACATCATTTCTTGTTGCTGCAGCATACATAATAGAGAAGGAGGAGAGTATGGATGCACACATCTTACATTGCTAGTAACATTGTAGATCTAGTATGATGGAAGGAAAGTATGAAGTGCTATCATATATTAGCCTTGTTCTATAATGTTTCGCCATTTGCAGGTGATATATTTGGTGATCTAGAGTGCCGGGACCAATTATTAATGCGGTATTCTTTTTTTTTTCTTAAAAACTGTAGAAAAAAGAAATTGTAAATTATTATATGCTCCCCAAGAAGGTTAATCTTTACAAAAACCAAAAAAATAAATAAATAAATAAATAAAAATAAATAAATCATTTGAGACTATAATTTGCAGACTACACTCTAATTCATAGTTTTGATTTGATTTGATTTATTTTTTTGGGCTAGCTTAACCAGTTGTTGAGGTTGATATTTTGTCTGTTTTGCCATCGTTGGTAGGTTCGTCATCTTGCCGGCTTTTGTACCTTCGGTTGTATCGAAGAACTGGATGGGGGTTAATCTGTTTGGCCATAGCATGGAAAAGTTTATTTTGCAAAAAGTTAAGTAGAAATTGTTTGGTGAGTTAAATTCAAATGGTTAAGTACAAGTGATCAACTCCTACCACCTTCTTAGAAAAGAAAATAATAATAATAAAAAAGACTTAGTGGATGTGTGTGCGGATATTAGGTAAGAAATCAGCATCTTGTTAGTTGAAACAACCTTTATAGATAACTACGCATTGAGATCCAAACTTCTCAATATTAGGATTTTTGTACCATTTATTTATGGTTTAGGTCCAGACTTATCTTTATCCAGCTCTTACCTACCTTGATTCCATATTTAAATAATGATTTTTAAAACTCTTGTTGGATCGTGGCGTCCGCAATTAGCACTGTATTTATATTATACTATCAAGAATGTCAGTTTAAACTGGCCCCTTGCAGTCACGGGACTGAAATTTCAGCGTCTGTTGAATTTTAATTTTATAAAGTGCATGTCAGTGTGTCCGTATGTGGCAAGTCCAAACTTCAGAATCGGATGTGAAAATTTGGCGGTGGAATCAAGATAAACATATTTGAAGGTTTATATGTTACAACGTACAAAATGGACCGATTAAACGGACAAGATTTTTCCTCCTAAATCTCAAAAAAACAGTCAGTATAAGCTGGGCTCTTTAACATTTACAACCTACAAGAAGTATTTCAGAGTTAGCACCTGGCTACGCTCTTTGTTTTTAGATTGATGAGAGAATTTTGCTGGATCATGTCTGTGGGTTGCCTGGTGGGGCAGAAACTTTTATCGATGCATCTGAGCTCTACCATTTGGATTAATTTCTATATACGACAGCTTGCTTGAGTTAGTCGTGGAACTAACCATTCGTGGAGCAGCAATTGGACGAATACAACGTATAATAATGTAGAAGCAAAGAGAACAACCATTCTACCAAATGGTAAGAGACAAGACACATATACAGAAATATATTTGTAAGAAAGAAGAAAACTATTATTTTATAATATTTTTTGTGCCAACCTAATAAATTCACAATCTTATAATTCTAGATACCAACTTTTCTTTTCACCATCAATGAAATTCTCCTTATTTACTTACATAGACATAGTATACATGAACTGTTGAATCACATTTTATTTACCTAGTAAACTACTAAATATCGTAATTCAATTGTGCGATTTCATACACTAACTTTCAATATTATTCGATATAGTATTTTCTAATCACGATCCATCAGTCCGTATCGAACCAAATTTCAATCAGAATGTAAAATTCCAGCTTAGTATATGTTTCGAATCAGATATAAAGTATTGGCGTCCTATCCGGCTACTATATTAATAAGTCTAACTGAAAAATTCCTTAAATCATCTATTTCTTATTTACGGCTATTCGTGGAACTCAAATATATGAGATGTGTTTTATAAGATACGTCATACTGCTAGATCTAGGAATTATATTTTTTTTTAAAATGCTAGCATTTGAATTTGAGATATACCATTTCTGGGTGGTAGCGTCTATCAGTAGAACCACGTCATGAACTCTGATCTCCTTATTATTCATGTTTCTCAATCCTCATCCTCTGGGGATGCAGATCCATTGCTCTCCCTCCCTCCGTACATTTATTTGCTGCATCCATATCCGAAACACAAACCAAATTATATTTTTTCAAAAACTTCTAATGTAAAAGTTATAGATTTTGATATTATTTATAATTTTTATTTTAAATTTTTTTAAAAAAATAATTCTAAATTAGTACTAAAATTAATGGGTACAATGGGTTCAGAATGAATTTTAAAAATAGTTTTAAAACTTGTTAATTTTGGAGCACTAAAATACTAATTTATAAATATGTTTTAAAAAAAAATTAATATAAAAATTATAAATAATATTAAAATTTATAATTTTATATTAAAAATTTTTAGAAAAAATACAAGTTAGTATATGTTTGGAATATGAATGCAATAAATGGGTGTATAGAGGGGGAGTATGGGATCTGCATCCCCTGCCCGGTCTTCTCTTCTGCTCTTCAGCGCCATCTGCTCGAAACGTGTCAGTAAAAGTTAAGATCCACTTCAGAAATGGTGATTGAATGGAGCCAATAATAAAAGCAAAAGCTTAACTAAGTACAGACAAAAAAAAGGAGAAGAAATAAAAAAATACAGTAATATATAGATATATTATATATCTCTTCTCTTATTGCTATAGTGCACTCCCCCTCTTGCGCTATATATATATATATAATAAATAACTGTATATAGGTTATTTTATTTTTTTTAAAATATTTATTTTTAAAATAATTAAAATATTTTAAATATATTTTTTAATTATTTTTTTTTTCGCACGCATTGCAGGGTGATGTTTTTGTTAGTATATAAATCAAGCACAAAGTTAATTACGTCACTTAAACTCTACCTCTTAAATATGCACAACTTCGGGAGAAAATTTGAAAAGAAAAAGAAATAATTGAGCATCAGAAATTGATTTTCATATCCCTTGCAATTGATCCTTCATTCGAATCATTCCCAATTCTATATAAGTCAATTAATATTTTAAAATTTGTATTAAAATATTTTAACTACTATCTAAATATTTTTTTAAAAAAAATTAAATATGAAAAAAATAAATTTTAATGTAATCTATAATTTTTTTAAAAAATAATTCTAAATATATATATTTTAAGGATTCAATATGTTAATAAGTTCAAAAATTAATTGTTAACTCATAAAAATTTTATAACCTCAAAATATTTATTAAAAATATTTATAAAAAATAAATATAAATAAAATAAATTGTGATATTAACTATAATTTTATATTTAAATTGTAAATATATATTTTTAATATAAAAAAATAAAAGAATTTTATTGGTAACACAAATCAATACAGATTCTGATATATATATATATATATATATATATATATATATATATATATATATCTTCAGAGGAAAAACTAGAAAGAAAGGACGCAGCCTCTTCTTTCTCCTCCGACACTGAGTCACTGACTCTCCCTCGCTATATTTATTTATTTATTTTTCAAACCTACCAAATAATTCATTATCAGCTCCGAAATCCAGCTATAGGGTTTCTCTCTCTACCTGCTCCGATCATCACACGGTCTACATTCTCCTGCTGCTCTCGGACAAAACAGAGACCAAACTCCGCCCTCCAATGTCCGATCTCGATCGTTTTTCGACTTGCCGGCGTGATGATGACAGCTTCGCTGACGGCCTTGACCACTTCGACCGGCTGCCGGACCAGGTGATCCTCGTTGTTCTCAACCGCGTCGGTGACGTCAAAGCTCTCGGACGCTGCTGCGTCGTCTCCCGCAGATTCCACTCGCTCGTTCCCTACGTTGATCGCGTCGTCGTCAGAGTAGACTGTGTGATCTCGGACGATCCTACTGCCACAAGTTCGCCACGTCCGTCGCCTCCCTCCGCCGACAAGCCACGAGGCGTCTTCGCTTACCTTACTCGCGTCTTCTTCGGCGGGCTCACCCGTCCTCTCCACGCCCTCTTTTCTGACCGTCGCTCGTCACCGTCGCCGCCACTTTCCGCGCCGTACTCCGATCCATCCTCTGAAATCTCGCACCATTCTCCCACCCAAGTGCTGCGCACCTTCAAGGAGCTCCGGCAACTCAAAATCGAGTTACCAGCTGGCGAGCTCAGCGTCGACGACGGCTTGCTTTTGAAGTGGAAAGCTGGATTTGGGTCCACTCTTGACTCCTGCGTAATTCTCGGCGCATCTTCGGTTATCAATAAATTGCAGGAGCAGCACCAGCAGCAGGGGCAGGGGATGGAAGACGGTGGCTCTGCCGCGGCTTGTGTGGCAACGGAAGATAACGGGAATATACCAGAATCGTTTTATACAAATGGAAGTTTGAAGCTTAGGGTAGTGTGGACGATCAGCTCATTGATCGCTGCATCAGCGAGGCATTATCTACTACAACCAATTATTGCTGAGCATTCAACTCTGAAGAGTTTAGAACTAACGGATGCTGATGGGCAGGGGACTCTAACAATAGATCGAGAGCAGCTTCAAGAACTACGGGTGCGACCGGTATCACTCTCTGGGTCTTCCCAGAGGACGCTGGTTCCTGCGTTGAATATGAGGCTTTGGCATGCAGCACACCTCGAACTTCCATGTGGAATGGTTTTAGAAGGAGCAACTTTGGTGGCTATACGACCAAGTGCGCACCTGAAAGAGGCGCCTGGTGGTGGAGACAGTTGCTGGATTGTGAATGCTTTTGAGGAGCCGTATAGAACGGCTGCGATGTTGCTTGTTAAGAGGAGGACTTATTGTCTTGAGATGAACTCGTTTTGAACGCTCAGCGTTCAAGGAGTCCGGTTCCCAGAGGTAAGATTGGAAATTTGTGTTCTCCTCCTTATTGTGTTGAATGAGGTAGGTAGATTAATTAGTGTTGAAATGTTTGGGCTTTGCTTTATTCCTACCGTTGTGCTATTAGAAATAGAAGAGCATATTTTGTTTCTATATGGTAGGGATGGATCCCGTTCCTTTACCGTTCCTTTACTATTGGACAAGAGGAGGTTGATAGTCTTTCAGCAGTGCTGCGTTGATAAGTAGCGCTTGTTGGTCTTTTGAGGTTGACAATGAGAGGACAAGTAGAACTATAGGATTAGGAGCTTGTAAAATATGATGTGATTAATGTGTTGTATATGCTTACTTTGCATATTTAAAAAATTAAGCTTTGTGAAAGTTTGCGACATCAACTATAACAGCAATCTGGAAGTTTGCTTCCTTCAACCAAAAGTTCCTGCATACCCATGACACAAGAAAGTTTCACCGCAATTGCAGTTCATCAACAGCTTTGCTTATCTTCTTATACTTTCCACGATGTTAAAAAGCTTTTAAAGTAGTGGCTGCATTAAGCTTAACAATTTTCTCTTCAAAACTGTATTCTATACTTGGCCTCTTTGTATATGTCATGCTTATGAACAAAGAAGATAAGTTGGGCTCGAGCATTCAGATTGTAATGATTTAGCCATTCCTATTACCATTTGAAGGAGAACCTTTCTTCTTTTAATCCCTGTGTAGTGAAAGAATGGAGAAAGTGATTTATTCAAACCTCTGTTGTCTTGCCCGCTTAAGAGTCACTAGATTCATGGCATAGAGGCTGAATGTCATTTTTTGGTGAACTTTTCGGAGCAAAGAGAAAGCCAAATGTTGTATCCGGATGTTCGTTTCATCCAAGGAATTTATAGATGCACCTCTGATTTGTAGTTCTGTACCAGCAAACTTGAATTTGTTTCATACAAGATTAGCGAAGCATTAGGCTAATCTAAAGAGTATGACTGCTCTATGGACTCTTCTAGTAGCTTGTTTGAGCTCATGTTGCAAATTCGCAAGTTTTCTTCGAGCTTTAGCTATCAGTAGGGAAAATTTGTGATAGGTTATAGCTTCCATGGATGAAAACATTGGTTCTCTCAGTTAGCTCAGCCGTACTTTTGTTGGAAGTAATGTTTCACGTACAATATTATTTTTTACCCTCTTCAAAATTTTCATTATTTATTTTTTCTTTCAATTTAATGGGTCCACCTATATGGATAGGTCAGTGGGTTGACGTGGTTTAGAAATTATATGGTGCAAGATGGACGGTTAAGCATATTGGTAATATAGAATCTAGAAGCATGTGAACTCAGGAAGTTGGGAGGATATGACTTGGGAATCGAATCAAGGCATGCGTCTCTTCTGGTATAGTGATGTTTCTTTGATTCATGTACGATTGTTAAAGCCTCAAGGAATATCGAAGTTGTTTTTTTTATTTACGCACTATTCTCGAAGCCTGAAATGGACAACAAAGTGCTTACACTTTTGCTTGTATCATGTATTTTAGGCTTTAAGCTATGGTCTTCTTGATTAATTTGGTATTGATGAAGCTTTAAGTAAAATCGAAGTACTCATAAGTAAAAAGTTAATTGCTAATCTCTTGTATTTCAGTCTTTAAGCATTACAATGCGACATAGTGCTAATCTGTGATCTGATCGCAATGATTTGGATCATACTCGAGTTTTGTCGCTGTGCTGATTCATTATATTTGCTTTGGTCTTGAAGATCAAATTCAGTATTACCTGTAGTCTATTAGTATGTCCTGTTTAGAAGTACTATGCATGTATAAAACAATCTTACATTAGTATGTTCCATTTTTGCAGATAATCTGATTCAACAAAGAGCTTAATCTATCCTTGGTGGATCTTGCAACAATCTTGCTTACGAATTTTTTCTCCTCCTACTGCTTGTTCACCAAGTTAGTATCTTTCTAGGTAAATACATACATTTAAAAAAGGAAGGTAATCAATTACTTTCCTTTAGTCCAGTTCAATTCTTGCATAGGGTGATATCTGAACTTAAAACTTAGTCTGATGATGGAGACACAGCAATTTAGAGGGATCCCTGCCAAAGTGATGAGCCTGCTTCTGTATGTTCATCTTCTATAGCTCTCTATACTTTTGAGCTCACATACTGCAAGTGCTCTTGTAAAAGCTCTCAATGTTCACGCCAGAGTAATTGTACATGTCAGAATCTGTAACTTTTGGATCTTTTTAGTGAATATATAACTTATAAGTTGTATCTGCACAGGCTATGGCTTGCAATCAAGGTAGGGCCTACATTCTGCTTAATAATAGATTGAATTAGGTCTTGATTATGATAATGGAGGTCAGATGATACCTGGATGGCCTCAGCTAGCTAGCCACTAATTTTGATTGATGCTGATGCACTTTATAATTAGGTCAGCATGTGAACTGCTCATCTCATCTGTATCAAATCCAAACGTTTTTTGGATACTTGTGCTACCAAACTTTAATATGGATTAGTGATGATCATTTTTTAGCAATAAACATTTAACACTTTTAAAAGCGTTATTAATTAGTTTGCCGTAAAATTGTATGTTTACTTATTTGTGTGTTTCTTAGATTGAAGATTTTACAGAAACAGTCTGTTTTGGGCATAGCTATGTGCATTTACTCTCCTCAAACTCCGTCATGACGGGATTCATAACTGCGATGTTGTATTAATTAGTTTGCTGGGAAATTTTTTGGCAACCAATTGATATAATTTTTCTTTCTTTTCTTTTTTTTTTTCCCTATTTGAGGATAACACCAACTGATGCAGTTTACATGTCAAGGACATAGAAATCCAAAAAATCAGAATTTCTAACATTCCTGGGCTACATTAGCAGGTAAAACTGTCGGAGCTAGGGAATGTCTGGCAGTTATTCGTTGAAGCAAAAGGAGTAAACCTAAACTACCTTGTCTTTGGAAAAAGCTATTCCTTGGTCTAATGCATGTGAATTTCAAGCCATGCAAATCCTAGTTCACCAAAGATGGTTTCGAGTTCATACATTCGCGTGATTCCGTTTCAGACTAGGACAGTCGTGCAGCAGCAAGATGGTATTTTGTTTACTATCGCTATTAATATAAAGATTTGGTAGATTTTAAGATAATGAGGCGGAACATTTTTTTGGTGGACCAATTCTCTATACTATTAGAAGTAACATTTTCTAATCAGTATCTATTAATCTGTATTCAACCGAAATTATGATCAGAAAGTAAAACTCCGTCTGTCATATTTTGGCGTTTTGTTCAGCCACCTTATTAACAATCCGAGCTGAAAATTCGTTGATGTTGTATAATTTTCATTTTAGGACTGCTCGTGAGTTTTGAACCTATGACGTGCGCTTCTTGAAGCGCACAGTACGCCATAGATCCACAAGCAGGGACAATTTATGGTAGAATTTCCTTGCCCAATGAGTTTAGCTACAGAGCTTAAATCCTGGTTTCTCATCCACTCACCTGATTGGGACTAACATTTCAAGCTTATAGATAATACATTAAGTTTCACTGTCAAGGCATAATAATCTAAGTTAATGTTTGCCCTTTGCTTATGTAAAAGTCATATAAAATGAATGGTGATGCACATTAGTCAAAAAATTATTCGGCCCTCTTTTCGGAGCTGTATCTACACACACGGGAGCCTTTATAGTACTTGATAGTCGCCTATATAACTACCAGACACGTTGTTGTAATTGCAATCTAAGAATGCGTTTCTCTACATATCTTATATTAGAAAATTACCAAAATATTCCGAATATTTTTAGATAGTTCTGCTTCTATTTTTTTCTAGAAATATAAACAATACCATTTACAGTTTTCAAATAAAGCAGCTTGCTGGTCTTAATGTTTATCATAAAATCACACAAGCATACACCGACGCTATCCGTCACTTAGTTCTATAGATAGATAAATAGGCCAAACTCAAGTGTAACAAGTCCACCCCCTAGATCATGCCTGTAAATTTTTCTTTACATCGCTCTGACGTTTCGACCAAAATTTAAAATGCAGCGCCCTCTGCTCAAGCATATTCTCCACCTCCTCAATGGGCAGACCTTTTGTTTCTGGAACACATATGAGAACAAAGAAGAGAGCGACGATAGATATGAACATGAAGATCATAAAGGTCCATGACGGTCCGATGGATTGTGTCAGCGTGAGAAAAGATTGTGCCACGATCAGGTTAGAGACCCAGTTTGCAGTAGCAGCAATCCCGCCACATACTCCCCTGAACCTCAATGGATATATCTCAGAATTCACTATCCATGGAATTGTGCCCATCCCTGGAGAGAAAAAAATGATGTAGAGTGCTAATCCAACCAACGCGAGCCATCCGATTTTGCTTGGACATCCTCTTGTATACCATAGCCTGCTTTCTTCGTGACACATATCTTTCACATCATCATTTGATACCAAACATGCCCCAGGATATAACTGCAATAAAAATAAAAAAAGATTGTAAGCTCGTTTATTACATTTACATGCAATGATTTATTACGTATTGCAATCAAGGTTTTCTGTGCCGAGCCGAGCCGAGTTTCGGTAAACTCAAATCCCCGCAACGTGCCCGACCGTGACGATATATTATTTGTTATTTTTTTTGAAAATAAAAAAAAATTTAAATTAAAAAAATTTAAAATATAAGATTTTTTTTGACAACGGTGCAGTGCCGACAACTGCCGGACAGGCACGTGGCGCCTGGCACCGAAAACCATGATTGCAAATAATATTTGGTTACCTTTGTCTGTGCTAGAAGCGCAGAAACCGCATTTTGCCTTCAAGCACCTCGTACAATCCCAGTATGTCGAGGAAGATTGAAAAGCTGGGCAGGTATCGTTTGCAAAGTGGTTTGTTTCGATCTTACTGACGGCGGGTGAATGCGAAGCTGTCTCATGAAAGACTGCTGTTAGAACTGCTAGGGAGGCTACAACCCCTAATAGACTGATGATAAGTAGCTTCTTCCTCCCCGTACGGTCAACAAAATAGATGCTAACAATAGAACCCATGGCGTTGAGCCCTGAAGTCACAAGTGAGAGTGCCAATGCAGTTCGATTTGATGCAAAACCGGCTAACTGGACTATACTGGGGCTGTAGTACATCACAGTGTTTATGCCTACAAATTGCTGGAAAACCTGTAAACCAACTCCAGCGATAAGTCCTCTTCTTACCGTTTTAGTTTTTATAAGCTTCCTCAAGTTGATTTTCTCGGAGGTTCCTTCTTCCTTGATCTCAGCTTCGACGGATTCTTTCAGGTCTCGGATTTCTCCCTCAACCTCATGAGGTGGGTAGATTTTTCTAAGTATAGCTTCTGCTTCCACTTCCCTTCCCTATAATTGACGAACAACTTAATCTTTATTTTTTTCGGAGATACCAAGGAATTGCATTAACTTAGCTTAAAAAAATAAATCACCAAGGACTTAAATCACCAATATATTTAACAAGTATTTTACCCAATGACAGATCTAGAAATTTTGTTGGGCGGAACACAATTAATATTTCAGAATTGGCATTACTAATGGAATACCCGCATAAACATAACCATACCTTCCTGTAAAGCCACCTAGGCGACTCGGGTAGGATTAGCATCAGAACAAATTGCACAACGGGTGGAACTCCAGCAATGCCCAGCATCCACCTCCATGTTCCTGGCGCCTGGAATAAGTAAATATTAGAAACAACATCTTTGTGATTTTTCTAAGTTACTTTGGCATACTGTCTCTATATTTACCTTTGTAAATGCCAGGTTTATGAGGTAGGAGAGGAATTGGCCTCCTGTTATCAGGAAGCCATTAGTGCTCACTAAAGCACCACGAATCCTAGCAGGAGAGGCCTCTGATATGTATAATGGAGATGTCATTGATGCCATGCCCACACCAAGGCCGACGAAAACACGGCCCACAAGTAGAAGTGAAGGGCTGGGTGCGGATGCCATTATTACGGCACCGATGAAAAAAAGTAAATCCGCAATCATGATTGAAATTCTTCTGCCAATGCGGTCATTTGTGAACCCTCCGATTGCTGCTCCTACGATCGCCCCTGCAACAGCTGTGCTTACTATCGCCTCCTGCAATATTACAACGGGTGGAGGCACGGTTGTTATGCGGAAAAAGTCACAATTAAAGCAAGTGAGTCTCTGTTTGGAAAAGCAAATTATCATTTTTAGAAAAATGGATATATAAACTTTTCTAAATTTGAGAATAGGCTATGTCTTCATTAGATAAAGATAACAACTCCCTTCATCAGCGCCATCTGATGTAATCGGTACAATGGCATACACATCCCGATACACAGCATTATTTATATCAGGGCCATGAGGGTCCTTGAAAAATGACTTTTTTGAAAAATAAAAGAATAAATACCTTCAAGAAGTAAAATTCAGTTAGTGGTTTTTATTTTTAAAATCGTAAACATAAGAGGTCTTTCAAATATGAGATCGAGAGGCTGATTTTCAGATACTGGTTCTTTCACAAGAAGAAGAACAGAGCATGCAAATTTATCTGTTGCTCATGAGGTTACCTGTAACCATGTCTTCTTATCTACTGCAGAGAAATCATCACGAATGTAGAGCAAAGCTCCAGAAATCACTCCTGAAATCAGAAAATTACATGAACAGATAGCCCAATGAAGCAAGCTAACAAAACCAATTAAAAGAAATTTAAAAAAAAAAAAAAAAAGAAAACTTTCTTTCTGGGGAAAAGTTGAAGGTCTGATCCTTTAACCACTGCTCGTGTTTGTATCAACTTACCATTTGCTGTCAATAGAATTAAAGGACTAGCCTTATCTTGATGGTGCTAAGAGTAGATTCTCAGTAGGAAAGAATACATTTAAACCAGGAAAATAAATCAAACGGAGAGAAGAATCAGGATAAATTTAAACAAAACAAGGAATAAATCTCCTATTATCTAGAAGCCAAAAATAAAATTACCAAAACAAAAGCCCCGGAACAAAACAAAAAAAAAAAAGCAACAAAATTAGAAAATAAACTGCAAATAGAAGAAATTTCATATGATTGGATTACTTCGTTACCAGTATCATAACCGAAGAGCAAGCCTCCAATCCCAGCAGAGAAAGCAAGCTGAAGAACATAGGGGTTCCTCCAAGCCAACGAGAAGCACTCCTTGAACGCCGAAGCATCTGCTTCTACAGCTCCTCCTTCCATTCTCACTTCTTAGCAAACAAAGCCAACGCAGTAATCTACTCTAATGAATCCAAATTGCTTCTTTTCATCTGCAAACAGAAGCAAAAAGTAGGACAAGAAGATGAGGATAGTGTAGCTTTTCTTGGTGCGAGTGGCTAGAGAGAGAGAGAGAGAGAGAGAGAGAGTGAAGAGAGAGGATGCCGGATCTGGATGTTAGGTACAGAAGAAGAGAAGATAGTGTACGATAGTTCTAATATGGATAAGAGGTGGGAGTGGAAGGACGTAAACGACGCTTTTAGTTTACGAGGGTATTCTGCGGAGTAGCCGGGCCTCTTAATTAAGTTTTAAAACCAAGTATAAATTAGGTAGAATTCCATCACTTTTGTATCTGCAACTGTGTGGCGCATTGCGGTTTCTATCCGGCAGGATATACGCCACAGCGCCCAAGCAAAGTGAAGTCTACATGGTATTTTAATATTAAGAGTCAGGGACTATTATATACTATACTAGAGGACAATAAACAGCGACTTTTTCGTGCAATATCTACTCTCTCCTAATAGCTTAAATACACTAAAAAACTTTCTGATTTGATACAATACGAATATTTCTACGATATCTTCATTTTATCAACCTTTACTTTATTTATGAATAATCCTCCATATACAACCACATCATTCAGTTATAAGGGATTAGAATTAAACATTCTATATACAACTCTCTGACATGCATATCAAAAAACATTAATGCGAATAAAAAGTCACTTAATTTTCGGCAAATTTGCTCACACGAAATCACAGTGGAAATATATAATCTCCGTGCTTCTCCTGTTATCTTACAAGCAGGATTCTTCTAATCGTCTTTCTCCAAAACCGAATGGCCATAGAAATTATCAAATATATATGGTTAAATGTATTATCATGGATGACATAATTAAATTCTTACAAGGTCTAAAAATTGTCCATCACCCTTTGGTTCATCTTTCAATGCTTTCAACTATAAGAGTTCCCTTTTACTTCATCTTTCATCGTTCTCGAACTATTGCGGAAATAAAAAAGATAGTATGGGGGGCTCTAAATTTGGATCATGACAACTCCCAGTGCTTCATAGTCTGTGTCCTAATATTTGCACATCACTGACACATGACTCTTTTATGCACTTTGATTGTATGCTAGAACCAAAGGGTAGTCCCAAATGACGATTATAATGCTAATTTCACCACTTCACCAATTGTTTAGAGATGATGATTCTTGACCCGCATTAATCAAACCAGAATCCGACACAAAAAGTTTAGATGTGGGTTAAAAGTATTTCATGTTCGAGTTACATTCGGGTCAGTATATAGACCTGAAAAGTTTTGGGTGGTTTCGCATCGAGTTCGGGTTAGTCTTTAGATTCGAATTACATCGGGTTAGTCGGACAACTCGAATTTGGATTGGGTGGGGTAAGATTTTTTTTTAACTTTTCCATGGAATATAGGCTTAGCCGAATAAACTTTTATTTTAATTGGGCTGGTTCCGATTTGGATTGGTTTAACTTCAGGTGGGATCGAGCTTGAGTTGGCCAATTTTTGAATTGCTAGAATAGTGACACCATTTTTTTTTTATGGCTCTTTACTATCTGCCGAGATGATATAGATGGGTTACGTTCTGACTGGTACGTTATTTGTTATTGTAGACCTGAAATTAATAAATCTTATAAAACATTATGTATGAGTGGAATCATACAAGAGGAGGGTGAAATCAAGGGGCGTGGCTCGCTTGCAGAAAGCAGAAAATACACAGTCCAGATTACTCCATCAAGTCTTGCAGGGGTCACAAAATATTATATAAATTTTTTATCAAATAAATCGATAAAAAATAAAAATAATATCTCAAAAACTGTACGATCCAAATAAGATGATCTGAGCCGTGCGTTTCCCGCAGGTGAGCGCGCAAAATGGGGATGTTTTTAGGGCAGAGAGTTCTAGCATTGGCAAATACGACCCTCGATCAAAGATGGGGCCAAACTTTCGGTGTCAGGACTCTATTTTTCAATCTTGAAAACTCTTGAATACCACATGCATAAAAAAGAAAAAGGGAGAATTGCGTTTCAGCCCCCCTAATTTTGGGTCGCGCTTTCAGCCCCCGAAAACGCACGTGGCGGCAAACGCGCGCAGCGCACGTCGCGGAAAAACGCGTTTCGGGGGACTGAAACATCAATTTTGGGAAACGGGGGGCTGAAACGCAATTCTCCCAAAAAGAAACTTATGTGTCCAGAATTTGCTCACGATTTTGTGGTGGCCATTGAATAACATTATATCAATCATTGACGTGCGTAGGGTTTAGTCAATGAATGACATCAGATCAATCCTAAAATCAAATTAGAAAAAAGTTAAAAGAATATATTAAAAGGATAATATAAAAAAAGTCCCCTCTTTTACAAACTATAAAAAATCAGCCCTCTAAAATCAAAAAGCTCCATTTCAGCACTCGATCACCTCCAACGAGGGACTGAGATGAACGCAGCGATTGAATCTTCATAAAAGTCTATATATTAATGGGAGCTCTAAAAGATGATGGTTCTAACAAAGCAGCGAAATCAACCCTTGGGATTTGATAATTGCCCATCAAAAGATGTAGGATTCCTCATCTTTTTCTGGATGATGTTAGAAAAGTTTCTCTTTTTTGGCGAAGAATCATCGATCTTAGAAAAGTTACGTTTTTTTATATATTTTTTTTTTAAAAAGAAGATTAGGTTCTAAAAGTCTTAAAAGGAGATCCCTAGTTGCTGTTGGATACTCTTTACTTTTTAAAAATTAAAGAAAATAACTCCGACTACTCAATTTTTCTTTTGGAAAGAAAAGATCTTACCAATCACTCTAAAAGTTAAGATGCTCTACTCAGTTCTTGGCAATTTATCTATAAAATAATTATTATAATCCAAAAATTACTGAATATAAAAGTTTATAAGCCAGTTAAGGTAGGTAATGCTTGGTATTTATTCACAGCACATCCCAGCCGCATTGAAAGACATAGCCAAGAGTTAGATCTATTACGGAGCAATAGAAGCATGATAGCAGGATTTGATAGGTTGGCCGCCCAGATTTCTCAATCATCTAAAAAAAAAAAAAGACCTTATTAATGGTTGAAGGAAGGAATTTGAAGGGGACAATTTGTTTTCAGCCCCGGTGAAAACATATCCGAATTAACCCTCCATTTTGGTCCTTTCGCATTGAACCCCTCATCGGTTAAAGTGTCATATTATTTTGACTGTTGTATCAGTATTTTTATAAAAAATTTTAATATAAAAATTTTAAATTTTAATAAAATTTATAATTTTTATATTTAATATTTTTTAAATATTTTTTAAACATGTATTTTTAAGCTTCGAAATTTCAGCGAATTAACGGGGTTGGATTCAAAATCCGTTGACACTTCAAAACCTCAAAATACATATTTAGAATTATTTTTTTTAGAAAAGTGTTGAGTATAAAAGTTGTGTATCTCATCAAAATTTACAATTCTTATTGTAAATTTTTTTTTGAAATACTAATATAGTGGTCAAAATGATAAGACACTTTTTAAAAGAGAAGGCAAAATGGAATGGTATAAAATAGAGGGGCTGAAATGGAATAGGTTTGTAAAGCAGGGTTGAAACAACATCAACCCATTTTGAAGAGGGTTAATGATCGGACAGCCCCTACTTTACAAACATATACCGTTTCAAGCTCCGTATTTTACTTGTTTCTTTTTTAGCCCCTCTTTAATTTTTGTATTTTCTATATTTTGATCATCGTAATTAATATTTAAAAAAAAAAAAATTTTAACATAAAAGTTATAGATTTTGATGAGATCTTTTACAACTTTTCAATGTTTAACATTTTTTCAAAAATATTTTCTAGGTAGATGTTGATGCTCCGAAGTGTTAACGGATTATGGATCCGACCCGATAATTCGCTAAAATTTTAAAGTCCCAAAATATCTATTTATAAGTATTTTTAGAAAAAATATGAATATGAAAGTTGTAGATCTCATCAAAATCTATAACTTTTTATGTTGAAAATTTTTTCAAAAAATACTGATACAATGGTCAAAACAAAAAAATACGAAAAAAGAGAATGGACTGATTTGGAAATGTGGAAAGTATAGAGGCTGAAACTGCCCAACTTGTGCCCTGCATGGGCTGAAAAAAGAATTGCCCTTTTGAAGACGTCTTCATGAGGCTTTAAACATCCTAGAATAAAGTGCCAATCCAATTCCTCCGTCCCAAGAGCCAGGTTTTCCAAATTCAAAGTAGAAGTGTCAGGAGTTCAGGACCATTCCATCCCTGTGGTATCTCAAAAATAATTTATGAACAAGCATTTTCTTGATTTTTTTAAAAAAATATTACTTTTTTAACAAAAAATTATTAAAATAATATTATTAAAAATTTATTTACCAAACTAAAATCCGTCGCGCCACGTCATTGCCACGTAAAACAGTATTTTTTGAAAAACGCTCTTTCCTGCTGAGTCACCAAGGAAAAGCGTTTATTCAACGTTTTTCGAAAAAATATTTTTTTCCAACTTAAAATTTATTATAAAAATTATACGGAAAAAATGCGTCTTTTCTAAAGATGCACTTTCTCCCCCTTTTCTAAAGACGCACTTCCTCCCCCACGACAAAATAGAAAAACAAATTCGTGGCACGCAAATCGAAATTCGTATAAATTTTTTATCTACTTATTTAATCTATTTGGTCTATTTTTAAATATTTTTATAAACAAATTTGAACTACAAACTTATAGATTTTTTTGTAATCTACAATTTTGTAGTTGGAAATTTTTCGAGAAAATGTCAAATAGTATACCAAAAGAGTAATTTAAAAACCTTTGATAAATCTTTTTAGAAATGACGTGGCACGACGGAGCTTAGTTTGCCAAATAAATTTTTAATAATATTATTTTAATAATTTTTTATTAAAAAAATAATATTTAAAAAAAAAATCCATTTTCTTAGGTTTCTTATAAAACTGAGCACTGTCATGGAGTTTTCTCCACCTCAGATTCTATAAATGAATAGAAAAAGGACTTTCTTTGTAAAATCCATTAAAGTAGTCTAAGCAAAGGTCCAATTTTGGTGTCTTTCTGTTGTTCCTGATGCAGCAATTGCTTGTTGGCTGTACAGAGCAATTGGACTAAGAAAAATAGGCGCAGTGTACACATACAACACAATTTCACAAGCTTGACAAAGGATTTATTTGTTACTATTTGGGTATATCACCCACCAGTTGCATTATAAAATTTTCCCCTCTTCAAGGAGAATTACAATGCGAGTTATCTTGTAATTGTAATCCTTTTTTTTCTACAACAATTCGACTCGTGCCGCCCAAGAACTTTCTCCCATGGAGCTAACATCCCCGCCTCTGGTCCATCTTTGTCGTCAGTTATATCCTCAATCGCTAGCTCTTTTTCATAAACTTTTTTTTAATTTTCTGCTGGTCTTTTATTTGTTTTTTTAATTTTCTGTTGGTCTTTTATTTGTTTCTTTGTCTGTATTACCGAGTATGAACTCTGCTGCAATACTTGCGGGCTCACAGAATCATGCGATGTATGTAGTTTATTACTAAGCCCAACGGATGATTGAATTACTTCCAAGGGCCTTCTCTCTACCATCTCGATCTGGACTCAGATTTAATGGCCCATGAAGGATCTGCAAGGATTTGGGTCCGTGGATGGTGGATGACAACTTTCTTATTAGCTGAATTGTAATAAAGCTCAATAACATGAGAAAAAGTTCATTTTATGTCTCTTAATTTTCAAATTTAGTCTGCCACGTCATTTTTCATTAACAAATGGACATCGATTTTGCTATTCAAGCACTAGTACATGACAAATACTATGATAACTACTAATAATATAATATTTCCAATAATCTATCATTTTAAAGCTTGTGTAAATTAAATATTTATTCATGGGTTTTAGATAAAAGAATAGTAACTTAGTAAACTATCATTGATAGTAAGGCTTATTGGATTGTTAGGATTGTAGCCTCCATAGCATAATTGATAGAAGTTGGCAAACTAGTTGCATATATTTGCGAGTTTTTATATAATGGTCAATGGTAGTATAACTGTTAATATCATTACAAACTCTTACACTTTAATACACAGAGGTCTACAATTTAAAAATGGATCATATAATATATCGAATTTTGAACTTATAACAACTAATACCGAACCTCGATAGTTGATTAAAGGTGCGATATGGTTTTAGGTGCCAGTCAGCACATCCGTGCCAGCACGTGTCTATTCATATAGTTATCGGCACGGCACGAACCGGTACGGCATATGCAAAAAAAATTATATTTAAATTTCTAAATTAATTTTGAATTTTATTTTTATTTTTAAACGATAACAACTAAATATATATATATAGGCACACAGTACGGCACTATCGGCACGCTCAACGCATCTCGAGTTTGAAAATTACCTGCATGAGACGGCACCTTAAACGTGGGGTGAGATTAGTTCTCCTGGAAGACAATATGGTTCAAATGTTGTAGATTTTAAAATACATGACTTCATGTATATGTGGTCACAATTAACCCTTTGTTTTATAACGTGTCTGCTTCCTAAATTGCTATGCATGTAATTTGACCCTTGTTGTATGTATTTCAGGGTTCAAATTTGTAGCCTTCTGTTTCCATTTGTATAGTTCAACTCACAATACTATTTACCGGATATCACATTGGATGAGTGGGACACAAAAATCATTTTCGTTCATGTTTGATTTTTCGTTTTGTTACTATTATACGCATTTAAATAATACTGCACTGATAGTAACGAATACGTGCATCCACTCACATACGACACGTGCTTTCGAATTAGGAGTAACTTCTTGAATTAATGCAAATCGAAAAAATTATGGGCGACCCTTAGGTCCTGAATATCACAATGGTCGTTAAAAAAAATTGCACACTACTTAAATGAGCCCCATTGTAGCATATATGCACCATGCCTAAAAGATTCATATCCAAACCTAGCGAGGCGGACGAGACGATAGAATGTCACACTGCATGAATGAAAGCTCATATATCCTTTTTATTTATCGTGCCGTTAGTTATAAAGATATTGTACTGATGGATATGCACACGTGTATTTTCTCATGTGCGATGGGGCACTCTCAAATATCCTCTTGAAGAATTAAATGGGAGCTTTATAGGAAAAGAACGTTAACTCCAGACGAAAACTGGGGCCAAAAAAAAAAAAAAAGAAACCCAAGGGCCTTTAATAGGAACGTAACAGGCTGATACGTATCGCTTATTAAAATATGCAATCTGTCAACTTCTATAGCTTTCAAAATGGATAACCTGGCACTTACTTTACTTGATCCCCAGCCATCACTAACGTCTTCGATCCCCACGTGCCGGGCGGAAGGATCTCAGCTAATTCTCACCTTAGGAGGGATGTATGCTGGTACCACCTACGTTGCCGCCATATATTCACCAAATTCATATTTAATTAAAAATTAAAATAAAAGTTTTAGAATATTTTTTAAAAAAATAATTATAAATTTTAATAAAATATATAATTAAAATGTTAAAAACAATTGAATAAATACTGTAATTAAGTGTTTTGGTGTTTCAAATTTTAAGGCATTTGTAACGGATTTCAATGCTATTTTTAAAAATCGTTTTAAATTTGTTAAATTTGAAACTTTCAAAATCTTTATGTAATATATAATGTTTGGAATTAAATATGAAGATTGTAAATTTTATCAAAATTTATAATTTTTATGTAAAAATATTTTTTTTCAATTATATAGATTATTAGATTTTCAGTGGATATGTCGATGGTACGGCAGTAGGGACTAGCATTTTTTTTTATGATATATCAATTCTCACAGTTGCAAGCATGCATGCATGCATGTGCAATCATGCATCCATGCATGCCCAATCATGTTAGTGACATTTTGAGAAGACGCCAGATGGTTAAATATCACAGATAGCTACATATCAACCTCTAATTTTGTGTCGTTCTTCCAATAAATCTATCTTTTTTTTTATAATCATTAAATCAATACTATATATATATATATATATATATATATATATAATATATATATATAATATATATTATATATATATATATATATATATATAATATAATTAATTAAAAGTTGAGTTGATTATTAATGAAAAGATATGTGCTTTAATTTCTAATAAAAAAAAAATTGAATGATTAAGCTGTACTCACACAAAAACATATCTTCCATATTTAATTTCAAACACACTTATATCTAATCTATATATATATATATATATATATATATATAAGAGTGATACTTTAAGTTTTTCAAAAAATTGGATGCATTCGTTTAAGTTTTTCAAAAAATTGGATGCATTCGTTTAAGTTTTTCAAAAAATTGGATGCATTCGGAAAAGCTACTAAAGGTAAATTTTCGAGAAGGCTCCAAATATAATACTTCTCCATAGAAAATTCAAAGCCATCCATCCTCATCTTAAGATAATACCTCTGAGTTATTATAAATATATCATTATTAAAGTGAACAAGAGTCAAGACCTCACGAAAACACAGACATCTGGTCAGGTTACATACTTCCTTCAATTTCTTTTGTATTACATATATAGACCACGTAATTACATTATAACCTACAGTAAACCTCTCCAAGGTCATCATCAAGTTCAGATTAATTATCTCCCAGGAACATACATACAGTCAGAGACAAGTACCCCAAACTAGAACAAATGAAAGTAGGCGACGTAGCATCGTCTTCATTTTCAAGCCATGCAGAAAAGACAAAATATATATATATATATATATTAAAAAAAAAAAAAAGGCCGCGATCGACCTAGCTAGTTATGGTGCCTGAAAGCTAGGCAAGAGAGGATGAGGCGGAACGAACTGGCGACGATGACGGCACAGACATGGACTGGGCTGCGTGCGTAGAAGCTCCAGGCGGACCGCAGGGCTGCGGTACGGCGGCGAAGGCGGCGCCAGAGACGCGATTGGTAGCTCCGGTCACGTGCGATGAGGATGGCGGACGACTGAAGGTAAGCTGAGGCGGCATGCTTCACGAGGTGATTGCGGATGGGGATATCGGACGAGTGGAAGTCTACCAGGAGGACGCCGTCTTCGTCGCCGATGGCGGTGGCGAGCGGGGTCGGCGGCAGGCCGAGGTGGAGATCCTTGAGGCTGGTGTACTTGAGGTCGTCATCGCCAGTGGAGGAGGAGGAGGAGGAGGCTGAGTCGTTGCGGCTCGCTATGTGGCGGAGGGTCGGAGAGGCGGTGAAGACAGGCTGCATCTCCGTCTCCGTCTCTACAGCGGCGGCGGCGGCCCGCGCCCATAATACACAATGATGGGGATGACGATCCAGTGTTAGTTATTTTAGCAGAAGTTTTGAAGGTTACGGAGAGAACCTCGGTGGTTTGGTTGGTTTTAAAGGGGAATGGACGAGATTTCTCTTCTCAAAAGTGAGGTTAAAGAGGAGTGGAGAGGTGTCAAACTGTTAAATGGTGGAGAAATTATTGTGCATTCGGTACATCGCATCAATCTTGCATAAGGTGTTCTATAAATTGTATTTAAAAAAATTTTAATATAACTTTATAAATTTTATGAAAAATACAAATTTTATATAAAATGTTTTCTCAAAAATATTTTTAAATAAACATTTTGAACTAAAAATTTTTAACGACAAAAAATTTTTTTAAATTCATGAGAATTTTGAAATTTTAAAATAATTATTTAAAAAAAAATTTAAAAAAAAAAATTCATAAAAATTTATAGATCTCATTCAAATTTATAATTTTAATATTAAATTTTTTTAAAAAAACAAAATTTACAAATGCATATGATATATAAAACAGTGCGTACAATAGTTTCTTTAAAAAAATTACAGATCAATTCCTTCTATTTTAACAGTCGTGCGAATCAGCTTTCCGAAACGCAAAAATGCGCCACACTCGCGGGCCGCCATGTCGGTACGAAAATGCGTTTTGAATAGGTGATTCGTAAATTGTATTATATAGGGGCTGATTTACGATTCTCCCTTTCTTTAATTGGTGACACACTTCATGGGAGATTGGGACACGGCTCCCTTGATTTACCCAAATTAAGGCGTAGGAAAACGGACGGCCGTGATCGGTAAAAAATACGGATATCAAGATTTCGTATAAAATTTTCGTCGACTTATTTGATCTATTTTTAAGTATTTTTGAGAAAAAAAATTTAAACTACAAAATTGTAGATTTCTATGCGATTTATAATTTTATAGTTAAAAATTTTTAAAAAAAGTGTCAATAAGTATACCAAAATGATGATTAAAGTTTTCAAAAATATTTAAAAATAGATCAAATAAATAAACAAAAATTTTATACAAAATTTTTAAAATTCATATATTTTTGGATCGACTGATCATGGCCGTCCCTTCCTACACCCTGATGCGTTAGCATCAGGGGAGCCGCGTCCGCGAGATTGACGTAATTAGGGGATCATGAGCTGGCCCAAATTGATGCTGACCCGGCTTACTTGAGAAATTTTTACTTTTCGCACTCCGTTGCCTCTTTTTACAGAAATTTCGCTGTCTTTCACATGTGCAGCGTTATCGCTCTAAATAACGCTCGCGGTTGCATTCAATGTCGACAGAATCCACAATATCTAGCCACCTGTAACGTTATATACCACATAAACTGAGCAAAGCCACCACATGGCACCAGCAAAGTAAGATGGGCTTTTTATATGTCAGCACCCCATTTTTAAAAATGCGCTAATTGGTTCCTAAAAGTATGTTTAAATCCGATTCTAAACACGTTTTATGGACTGATTTACGCGTTTTTAAAATAGGGGCTGATTTACAATTATCTTGCAGCTGCAGCACCATCTGATGGCTTTAGATGGTCGCTGATGTTGTTATAAATGACTGTTTTAAGGCAGTCGGTGATGGATATTATGAATGACACATTACGAGCTGTCAATATTGAGAAGTTTCGAGGACCGACGAAAGCAGTCGTTGATGATAACACATGAGCGACCGTTTTCTCAAGCCATCGTTAATATCGTTAACGATCAATTTTCTGTTTTTGATGTCAATAACGATTTTATTTTTAGCTGCCGGATAAAGCGGTGACTTGATCCTCTTTCTATTGTACTCGAGCGGAGGCATAGAGCACGAACTGGTAACAAAATCCAACGCCCAGGAAAAGTAACGCCGTTACCCCTGAAATATGGAATTTTTTATCCTGTACCATTTTATACAAACACCAATGTCCACAACAAGCTAACTTTGATCTCATTAATCAAATACAAATATCAAATATATGAGGTGGTAATTGCCAACACAAAAATAAATTGGCATCCAAAATGCAAATTGGAATTGAAACTATCATGGATAGTACCAATATCAATATAAATTTATTTATTATTTTTTAAAAATAAAAAATTAGCATTAAATTAATATTCATGTTAAAATTTTCGGCATATAATGTACATTATGTTACTGCCATGAAATTGTCGGGACAGATAAATACCGCAAAAAATATGCTTTCAACTGTCAATCCAAACTAAATGAGGTTTTTGATGATATCGCTGCACATGACAGAAAAAATGAAGACCAAAATTTAATAAATATTTCTCTACTATCGACTTTTGGACACTCATACTCCTCAACTTATTTTCGAAGCTTTCATACCCCGCTATTTCATTTTTTTGGACCGCGATGTCCTTTTTATATTAATTGGACTGTTAAATTGCTAATTACATTGACGTATCACCAATTAAAAAAAATTTAATATTTTTTATTTATTTTTTTACTCCTATTATGGGTATTTTGATAATTTAAGTAGTAAAATCAAATTTGACCGGAATTATGCCGGACCGCCACTGCCCGCCAAAAAATCGATTTTAAAACTTGAATTAACAAAATACCCATAATAAGATTAAAAAATTAGAAAAATTTAATAAAAATATTGAAAAAATCTTTAAAAAATCTTAATTGGTGACATGTCAACAATAATTAGCAACTTAACAGCATAATTAACGCAAAGACATCACGGTCTGAAAAATGAAGTAGCGGGACATGAAAGTTCCGAAAATAAGTTGAGAGATATAAATATCCAAAAATCGATAGTAGAGGGATATTTAGTAAATTTAGGCCAAAAATGAATTAACGGTTCTCGGTTACAACTTTGCGAGAAAGATAAATTTATCCAGAAGGAATATCATACATATGGGAAAAGGAAAGCCAAGGTGAATAGAGGAAGACTTAATAAAATGTAGCTAATAAGAGGAACTCATACATAGATTTTTTTTTTTTTTTTTAAACGGTCTTTCACCAGCATAATCATTAGATCTATTACTATAAAATGGCAAGTACAGCGTCGTGCACCACTATGATTAAGAAAGACGCGCAGTTTTCCTTCTGATATGATCTTGCAATTCAGCATCACATTCAAGGCCTTCTTCATCAGCTGTTGAGGAATTATTATTCAATTGAAAGGAGATCCTGAAAGCAAAGAAGACATGAAACTGTAAACCTAAAAAATTAAATTAGGAAACTAAAAAATTGGTGGAAATGTTTCATGATCAGCATGCTTTTGGCAATTAAACAAACGCGTCTATAATCAGCTATCGTAATACTCCCCGAGTATAAAGAAGCTGCATATGTGAAAGACAAGCAGAATCAAGCATCAAGGTTGCCTAATCGAAACATAAAATATCATCTGAAGACCTATTACCAGCTCAATTGGTGTGGGAGTCCATGCAATTATTTGAAATTAAAAGAAATATAATTAACACTATCAATTAACATCTTGTGAAAAGCTCATTTTTAGCATACCTCCTAAGAATATGTTCGAATGTCCTACTTTAGGCAACTACGTTAAATGCAAAATAAACTGCATTTCTCCTTGTGGCTAATTCTATTAAGATGAAACAGCAATTAGAACAAGAGTAGCTGATACAATAAATAAAATACGGGAAAAGCTCAAATTAATCTGAAGCCATTCAAGCAATAGTCACTCTATCACAAAATAGAAAGTTGAAGACCTTACACTTAATGGATGAACCAGCAAGACAAGTAATTCGAGATTTAGTGTCGGCCTCAGACAATGGGATTGCCTTCTCTTGTGATATCTTCCTTACATCCCAGATCTTAATGATTCCATCAGACGATGCTGAAACTATGAAGTTAGATGCTTCAAAACCCTGGCTGTCATTTCTGCTCTTAAAAACGACGAGGCCTTTAACACGCGAAGCATGTGCATCGTCAATGCGATATGCAACAGTTGCACTAGTTGTATCCCATGCAGTAATACTTCGATCTTCTCCACCAGAAAAAAGTTGCCCATTCTGATTTATTTCCATTAGTGTCAACAAAAATATTGCAAAAAATACTAGAATAAACAAGCATGATGGACATTTTTTATAAACATATTAAGCTAAACTTTGTATTTCTTTGGTTGCAATTCTAGGCAGAGTTTGGAGTTTAGCTTTCCCAAAAAACCTGAGTTGATTATGTCTGGCAAGATTTGTTTGTTGCCAGTTGCAACTTCCAGGTTCTAAAAAGTTAAAATCGGCCAGATTCTGAATAGCTAGAATCTAGTATATGCGTTTTGTGCTTTCCTTAGGAACAAGCACTAAAACTTTTAGATTCCACATTATAAACGGCGAAAAAAAACAAGCCCTATATCTTCATGACCAGTGCACGCACTTTACGAAGAAAAAGAAATTACAATTTGTTTACATATTATGGCACCAACTGAACATCCAGAATCATACAGAACAAACATCACAAGTCCTAGGGGGCTAATAAGTCAGTTATATATTTTTACATTAGGATATCATACGAATACAAGGATGAATTGAGTTAGTACAGCGCTATTATTTCTTGTTTCTGGAGTAAATTTAAGACATGACCAGCATAGTTAAGGCTCTTAGTAAAGATCAAGAAAGTTATGAATCTAAGTTCTTAAATTTTTAACAACTGCTAGCAGTTCTATTGCATTGAAATCTTTCAACATTATTCTGAGTTTTCAAATGAGGAAGAATAGGGCAAAAAGCCAAAACTTTTACCTCTCCGGGGGCTATGCAAAGTACGCGCTTCTTCCCATCCAGCTCATTAATAATCTTTGCGTCCTCAGAGTCATGCACCGTTATTCTTTCCTCTGCCACCATGTAGAACCTCTCCCCGCTGCCACTATTAGAGGCGTACTTCACAATCGAAGACTCGCGGTCAAGCCGGCAAACGAAGCTCCGGCGACCACGAATCAAATTAACCATGGCAAAGCAGCCATCTCGGCCGACGGTGAGCGCGACTCTACCGGATTGGTGGAGAGCGATATCGGAGACTGCCCGTCGGTGAACCGCAACAGATTTAAGAAAAACAAAGGGGTCCGCGTCGTAAATTCGAACGGCGCCGTCGTCGGCACCGGTAATAAGGTTGCGGGGGAAAGAATGCGGCGCGAATAGGGCGAGGGCGCCAACGGAGCCGCCGGGCTGGTTCGAGAAGCTCACCAACGATGTAAGATGACGAGAGTCGTAGAGGCGGACGGCGTCGTCGGCGCCGCCGGAAGCGGCGACGGGGCCGGCGGCGGCGAGGGATTTGACGGGTGCAGTGTGGGAAGGATAGGAGAAGAGAAATTTTAGGGCTTGATTTTCGGAGTTTGAGGGCTTGACGGAGTAGCCCCAGATTTTGTGGTCGTATGAGCCTGCCACCAGCCTCATCGTCAGCGGATACACCGGAGTGGTACAGGGCGGGGATAAGTTCGTGGCGAAGCCGATTAACGGAGAGAGAGAGAGAGAGAGAGAGAGAGAGAGCGAACCGCCGCCTGCTGGTTCAGAGGGAGAGGGAGAGAGCGAGAGAGAGCGAAGCGCCGCCCGCGGGTTGACCTAAACACAGTGTTGTGGCCTGTTACTATCCATTAGGCCCATTAAGGCCCAAATAGTTATTTTGATTAAGGCCTCCATTAAACAGTCATGTTTCGGGTCAACATATCAAGTCTATCTATTAATTGTTTACTCATTTCATTTCTTGTTTATCTTTGAATTCTCACCTTATAACTTGCTCTTAGACCCCAACTGCCATTTCTCTTAAACCCCAATAATACTAACATCTAAGAGAACATTATAAAATTTCTTTTCTATTTCCCTTCATTTCCTAGTTCTCTGTTCAATGATGGAAAAGAAAGAGAGAAAAAAAAATAGTCATCCAACCAAATCATACAACTCTATTCTCGCTCGTGCGACGACTTCATTGTGGAAGCTATCAAGCCCTATCTCATCTCTACCATACATGGCGAGTGACCTTAAACTTTGCAAGACACCATAAACCTCATGTATCAATGGATGACTTGAATCTGATGAGCAAAAGTTGAAGACCTGAGAGTTCACTTCAACTGAACTCCGCCCAGGTAATTTTCCTAAGCTAACTCCTCTTGCCATCCTCTTCATTCGAGCAACCTCTGTCCACCTTCCATCAGAACTGTATATGTTAGAAAGCACTACATAATTGGTCACGTCCTCTGGCTCAAGCTTGACAAGCTTACCCAAGACAAACTCGGCCAAACCGGCCGTGCAATAAACTTGGCAAGCCCCGAGAATCGAACTCCATATCACAGAATCTGGCCTCACCGGCATTCCCTGTACTAAATTTAATGCTTCTAAAACCAGACCAGCCCTGCCAAGAAGGTCTACCATACAACCATAATGCTCAATCGAAGGCGCAAGGGAGTAATCGTCAACAATCGATTTGAAATAAGTAAACCCTAAGTCTACCAAACCGACATGCACACAAGCAGATAGAACTCCCACAAATGTAATCTCATCCGGTATTACTCCTGCATCTTTCATCGCTTGGAATAGCTCCAAGGCCTCAAGTCCTCGCCCATGCGTAGCTAACCCCGCTATCATCGAATTCCATGTAATCACATCCCTTATGTTCATACCATGAAAAATGTGCATGGAGAAATCTACGCAACCACATTTAGCATACATGTCGATAAGACCATTGCTTACATACATGTTACCTTTGAAGCCATTGGTTTCAGCATAACCGTGAATCCGTGTTCCCGTACCGAGAGCACCTAGCTTTGAGCAAGCCGACAACACTGAAACGAGAGTGGCATCATTTGGTAATACATTGGGTATCTTGAGCATCCAAGTAAAGGCATCTAGCACATCCAAATAGTGACCGCCCCGAGAATAGCCACCGATCAGCCCATTCCAAGAGAACACATTCCTTTCAGGCATCACATCGAACACGTTCTCACAAGCTTTAATATCTCCACATTCGGCATATCCAAGCAACAATGTGTTCCAAGACATCACATCCCTCTGAGATTCTGGCAATTGACAAAATAGCTCACAAGCTGCAGCCATGTCTCCCGAATCAACATACCCAGAAACCATCACATTCCACAGCACAGTATCACGTTGGAACGCCTGATCAAACATCACGCGTGCATTTTTCATATCACCAAAGGATAAATAGGCTCTCACGATTGCCGTCCATGCCACGACGTTCGGAAGGGACATTTCATCGAACACGTTGCGTGCTAAATAGAGATCTCTGGCTGCAGTCGTATACATCTCCACGAGAGTAGTTCCTACGAATCCGTTACGCATGAAACCCATTTTAATGGCGCAGCAGTGCAACAATCGGCCAAACATGGGCGCAGGGATCGAAACACAGGATTTGAGTACAACGGGGAGAGTGTACTTGTCGGGTGCCACGTGGCGTCGTACCATGAGCTGGAAGAGTAAGAGAACGTCGGCGTGCCGTCCGTCGGCGGCGTGGCCACGTAGCATCGCGTTCCAAACGACGGTTTTGGGGTTGACCATATGGTTGAACATCAAGCGGGCGATGATAGCGCCGGTGGAGCGGTGGGCGGCTGAGATGAGATTGGGAGCGATGAAAGGATTGGAGTCGAGGCCGTGGGTGATGATCTGAGATTGGATTTGGCGGAGATGCAAGTGGGCTGTGCATGATTGGAGATGAGAGATGAATCTCTCTTCGAGCAGAATGTGGGGAGGTTTGCAGAGAAGCTTCCCTATCTTTGATTACGAATAAGAAAAAAGGCAAAGTTTTGGGAATCTAAGAACAAAGCGAGAAGAAGAAGACTTTTTGGGCAATTTTTTTTTCAGCCCCTGCAGTGTACACTTGGGCAGTTTCAGTCCCCTTGCAGTTTCCGAACATTTCCAAATTCAGCCCCTCCTCGGAATTTTTGAGTCTTCTTGTTTTGACCATCGTATAAGCATTTTTTGAAAAAACTTTCAAACATAAAGTTATAGATTTTGATGAGATCTACAACTTTCATGTTCATATTTTTCAAAAAATACTTATAAATAGGTATTTTAGGACTTTGAAATTTTAGCGGGTTATCGGGTCGGATCCATAATCCGTTAACACTTCGGAGTATCAAAATATCTACGTAGAAGTATTTTTTGAAAAAATGTTGAACATGAAAGTTGTAGATCTTATCAAAATCTATAACTTTCATGTTAAAAATTTTTCTTAAAAATATTAATACAATGGTCAAAATAGAAAAATACAAAAAATTAAAGAGGGGCTAAAAAAGAAACAAGTAAACTAGGAGGGCTAAAATGGTATATGTTTGTAAAGCAGGGGCTATCCGATCATTAACCCTCACTTTTTTACGGGTGAAACTTCTCTCGGCCGTCCTTTCAAGTTGTTGTTGAACGTTGGGGGGGGGTAACAATTTAAAAAATACTGTGCACCTCTATCTTATTTTTAAATTCATCTCTAAATAAATCCCTAAAAAAAAAAAAAATTTAAGGGACTACAAGAAGTAAAACAGCAAAGATTGGGACGTGGAAAAATGGAGTGTGCGCCAATTTTCGATGTAGTGTTACGTTAAGCGGCAGAATCTATATATATATATATATAACTCGATATCAAAATAGTTGAGGCGCCATGTGACACTTTTTATAACTCACAATAAATGCGCACATGGCGTCTCACTATCTTAACCATTTAACATGTGTCATTTAAATATAATAAAATATGTAATTAATGTCAAATATTTAATGAGAGTTTGAATTCAATGCATATTTATGTATTATAATTTATATAAAATATAAAAATTTTAAATATTATTTATAATATTTTATCTTATATATTAAAGATAAATTATAATAATTTAAAAGAATTTGAAAGTACATTATCAAATCTTAATAATCTATTTATAATTGTATACAATATATACAAATAGGTAATCAAATTCGTACTTTTTGATATGTAATGAAGAATTTTAAATGTAATAATCAAATTCTTAATAATCTATATATAATTAAGAACAATATACACAACATGGTGTCAAGTCGTACGTTTTGGTATGTAATGAAAATTTAAAGGTAAAATAATAAAATTTTTTAATAATCTATATAATTATATACAATATTTATAAATGGGTGATCAAAGTCGTATATTTTGATTGTAATTTAATTTTTTTCTTTAATTATATTTAATAAATATAGTATAATATTTTAATAAAATTATATAAAATTAATATATTTAAAATAAAATAAATTTTCAATATATATATATATAACAACCGTGCATCGCACGGGTTCAAAACTAGTTGAAAAGAAAAACTTTGTTGTCTATTTTTATCTATAAATTCTATCTCTCATGGTATTTGTATTCGCCCACCAAAATTCTAAAAAACGGAGTGTTATAATGATTTAACTATGTAGTTTTGAAGAATACCACCTTATTGTGGAGATGAATTAGAAATATGTAGCATTATTCATCCAACCCATCAGATAGACCTGCAAAAAATTTATTCAGATCAGAACCTTTATGTATCTATCTTGCAAAATATTTTGTAACTCATATTTGGTACTTGTCTAATTCCGTTGCAATAGTGAGTAGGAGAAGACCATATTTCCAACAATTGTTTGTTCGAATGAAAAGTTTGGTTGAACTTTTTTTTTAATATTTCCAACAATTTTTTTTAAGCTAATGGTCTAGCTGTTTTTACTTCATGCCTGACTCAAATTGAGTTTGTATTACAGGAAAAAATTTGTATTATCTCAATATAATCACATGATATTAAAGTTAATATCTCCGAACGAATAGCTCAGCGGGTGACATGTTAGCTCATTAATCATCACTTTTGAATTCGAGTTTTATATGTAACAATATGGGATACAATATTTAGAAAAAGATTATAATAGATACGTGATTGTACTCACAGGCGTCTCGAGATATGACGTCATAGTTCAAGAACTGCAATTAGAAAAATAAGTTCAGTAAAATTATGGTATTTGTCAAAAAAAGGTTTTCTGAGTGAGTAACTTGTTCACTGTTACTTTTAAATAATTTATTTCATGAGAACTATTTGAGGGTGTCCTTGGGCATGAAATTGAGAAAGATCGCATGCAACCATTCGCACGTAAACATATTAATAATCTAAATATCATATTATGCTCTTTTTTGGAGAAATATTATCTCCGCTTTGTATGACAAAGATTTATAAATCAATTTCTAATTTGGCTGAAGTGAATTTTTAATATAATCCATCTTACATGCTGTCATCTTAGTCCGTTCAGACGCTCATCTGTAAGTGAAGGCTGAAATATAAAAATATTTTTTTTCGTTGAGAAAAGACTTTACAATGACATTATAAAGAAATAAAAAATCATATATGTGTAATGTATTTAACTAGTCCAGCTAAACGGATAAGGATGAAATTTTTTACAATAATACAATTTTATATGAATTTATAATCCCAAATAATTCAACTACATTAGTCGTATAATAATGCACAATATTATATGCAACATATTTGTTTTTATGTAGTTAATTTATAATGAATTATTACATAACACCTTCCCCAAATAAATGAGGGCGAACCCACCAACCCAGAAAGTCAGATGCAAGGATTCATAGTCCAATGTAATACATCATTAAATATTATAATAACGTACTGATTAGAGATGATTAGCGTTGATATTAGAGATATTAATAGAGCAAAAGCGTAATTAATATAAGAAATTAAATAAAATATTGGTCCTAGGTTCCTAGGTTCCTTGATGTATTAATACTAAAAATTATGGGATAGATAGATAAATTAGCGATTAGTTCGTCTGTATGCATTAGGATCTGAGTTAGTTTAGTGTAAATAAATGGGAGGATGAGATGTCAAACCTATCTCGCACGAATATTTCAAAAATATCGACGTGTCCGTATACGTATTAGACATAATATATATCGGACACGTCACGTGACGTGTCCGAAAAAATAATTAAAAAAAAATCGGATATATATGTCGAATACTTCTGTTCGGCGTGTCCGACACGCATGTCAATATTTATATCATTTTTTTAAAAGAATTATTTTAGTTTATTTTTTTAAAAGAATTAAATATTATTTATAATAATGGTAAGTAATATAATATAGCTATGCACTCATATATTATATTTTTTTAATTTTGGTTGATATAATCAAATTCTTAGTTTTTAGATTTATTATAAAAATATAAAATATTATATTATGTATAGACTTATTATCGAAAGTTATTATATTCTTTAATATTTAAATATTTCGTATAAATTATTTAAAATTTTGTGTTGTCGTGTCCGAATCGTATCCGTGTTTCTTTTTTTTTTTTTAAATTGTCGTGTTTCTGTGTCGTGCCGTGTCGTGTCTGCGTGTCCGTGTCCGTGCTACACAGTGTCAAACTCATGGTATAAAAATTACAGTATTAGCTGTAGATGCTAATTACTTCTTGATATAGCATAGATTTAATTTAATCTACTTGGATACGTGCAGGAGATGCCGAGGGACGAACCGAAGTTAAAACTGATCCAACAACTTTCTCATCATCTATGGGCTTATGAGTGACGCTTATAAATAATCTCTCTTGGTCTATAAAACGAAGTGATAAAAAGTTATACTTTTTTATTATTTTTAGTGTTTTATTGTTGGCCTTGTAATCGTCCGCAATTTTATCTTGATCTATATCAAGTGTTTTCGCGCCATATTTCTATATTCTGTGTGATTATTTATGCATTTCTTTTAACCATCTTACATTCGATCTCTAATTATATTGATCGGATCATTCTCATAGTGACGAAACCAAAAATTTTACGTAGAGATGTCGAAATATAATATAATACATGTAGATATTTATAAATAAAATTTTTTTCACAAATAGACAAATGCGTCATAAAGAAAAAAAGTTAAATTACTTGATTTTTATAATAATAGCTAATTTAATCGCAATAATCATAACTTACTTAAACTGTAACAACATTATAGTGTGGGACAGTGGGAGGGGTTATGAAATTACGTTTAATTCACTGTCGAGGTCGGCGCATAAATAATGAAGAAAAATAAAAGATTTTTCTAAGAATGTCCTTGCTTTGATAGTTTTTTCTGTTTCAGCTTTTAGATTTTTTTCTCTTCTCTTTTATCTTCTTTTTAATATTTTTATCATTCTAAATTATTTATTTAGAAAAAAATTGAAAATTTTTTTTATATTAAAATTATAAATTCTGACAAAATTTATAATTTTTATACTTAATTTTTTTTAAAAAATATTTTTAAATAGTCGATGATTATCAAAAAAAAAATTGTTTTATATTTTTTGTCAGAGGAGAAGACATGTTAAAGCATTTACTGCTAATCGAAGAAGTTGCTCGTGATGAAAAAATGGATAATACCATATGACCTCTTAAATTATGATGAAAAAATGGATAATACCATGAAAAAAACTTCTTTATTAAAAAAGAAAAAATTTATTAATTAAGATTAAATTATGACCTCACATCACATCGTAAATCAACGTTAAACCTGGCAATCTATTGATAGCTAAGCAGCAACATTTGTATTGTCCACGCCGTCTCGCTCTCGCCCGAACCCTCCTCTCTACCGACGTATTCTTCTTCTTCTTCTTTAAACATTGCCGGCGATGTTGTTGCATCCTTATCCTGCTGCCTTTAATCACTGATTGGTGTCTCTTTCTATCTGTTTCTTTCTCGTGTTGAAGATACGGAGATACAACGATGAATGCGAAGAAGAAGTCGCGGGTGTGGCAGCCATTAAAGAAGAAGAGGTCCTAGCGAAACTTGAAAAAACCACAGGAATATTTTAGCTGGTGTTGTTTGTTTGTTGTGGTGTAGAGATTGCGAAGAGAAATGAACGGCGGCGGCGGAGTTGGTCAAAAGAAGGAGATTCACGGCGGCGGCGGCACTAGCTCTCATAAAAGAGATATTCAAGGCGGCGGCGGGGGCGGAGGCAGGATGAGGGTAGGAAGATACGAGCTTGGGAGAACGCTGGGCGAAGGGACATTCGCGAAGGTGAAGTTTGCACGGAACATGGAGACGGGGGAGAACGTCGCCATTAAAATCCTCGACAAAGAGAAGGTGCTCCGCCACAAAATGGTAGCTCAGGTAGATTTTTTTATTTATCATTTTGTTTGCGTTGGTCCTCATCCATTCTAGATTTTCAACTTGAATAAATTTAATCTTTTTGAGTGATTTAATAAAAGACAAGTCTTTTGGTTTAACGGAATCTGTTTCGTTGTAGATCAAACGCGAGATTGCAACGATGAAGCTGATCCAACACCCGAACGTCATTAGGATGCATGAGGTATTGTTTCGTAATTTCATACATCATGACTAGTTTATCTTCTTCTTCTTTTTTTTTTATTTTTTATTATGACTAGTTTATCTAACTTTTCCAAAAGCTATTCTTTTGAATCTCTTTTCAATTTCATTTATTGCTATTCATTTCATTTGATGGCTTTTTATGTAGGTTATGGCTAGCAAGACAAGGATATATCTAGTTCTGGAGCTTGTGACCGGTGGTGAACTGTTTGATAAAATTGTAAGAATTTGAGTTCTACAACGTGTTTAAGATTACAAAAGGATTAATATCAATTTTGATGAATTAGGCTAGTCGCGGGAGGCTGAAGGAGGATGAAGCTAGGAAGTATTTTCAGCAATTAATAAATGCAGTTGATTATTGCCATAGCAGAGGGGTCTTCCATAGAGATCTGAAGGTGAACAACAATGACCTCTTTCTTCTATCTTTTCTTATTTTTTTAGCTCTACAACAACAACGCAACATAACCACCCCGAGTCCCACCGGGGCGGGGTTTGGGGAGGATACGATGTACCCATCCATGCCCCAAAGTAGGTGGTTTCCGTCATCCATGTTAAAATTGATGCTAATTGTCATCAATTGATTTTATACAGCCAGAAAATCTTCTGTTGGATTCTAATGGCAACTTAAAAGTCTCGGATTTCGGTCTTAGCGCACTTCCCCAACAAGTTCGTGTAAGTTGGATGATTTTCTTTTTTGTATTACGAGCTGCAACTGTCTTTACTAATTCT